>JAVLUX010000039.1:28907500-29302500 GCA_032164185.1 Moxostoma hubbsi | reverse complement strand
CCAGTAGTAAATATTATATACATTGTGACAAAAATGATTGATGATCATGATTTATGACTTAATTGGTGTAACTTTGACCTTTGCTTCCTGTCCCCCTCCCCTTCCCACCCCACCCCTCCCTCCCCTCTCTGATTTTGTATTGAACAGGAAGTTCTTGCCCCTATTTTGCCATTGCAAAGCCTTTCTATCAAACTAACCAGTGAAGTACAGGATGAATTGTTTGGTCAGCTGTTCTGATATCCCCATGCTGTAGCCAAGCCCATCTGTGTATTTAAAAAGAGTAGACAAATTATTAATCTTTAATGATGTACAATGATTAATGTAAAACTGAGATGACAAAAATAATGGTATAAGAATTGTTTTCTCTCAACTCAGAAATAGTGATTGATTAAATCATTAATTGATGTAATCATTAAGATGTTTTTCAAAAACATGATAAGTAATGTGTGTGGTGTTATTTTATTTATTATTATTATTGTAGGGCATAAAAAGTGGTTATTACATTTAAAATGTGTTTAAATGATGTGTCTTTTAATGGTTGCAATGCTTGGTACCAAAACTTGGTATAAGACTTCTTTTTACTTTTACCAGAGGCTAAAATGTGTTTCTAAAACAGTGGATATTGACTGAAGCAAACTCAAAGACAGATGTTCACTTTAAAATGATGAAAAATGGCTTAACAAAGACAAAGTATTATTTTACCAGAGGAGAAACTATGTTTTAAACAAAATGTTTTTTTTGGGAATTAGAATTCCTGGTTTTCACCCAGGCAGCCCGGGTTCGATTCCCGGTATGGGAAGCTTTTTCATGGCTGCCCCCTGCGCTCTGACCCCAGCTTAGTTGGGTTATGCGAAAACAACTGCATTACATTGGCTCTGTAAGTGTACTCTGCACAATGACAATAAAATTTAATCATAATTATCTTATTTGTCAAGCACAACAAAGTAATTTTAAAATGAATAAATTATTAACAAACTTAATCTTTGATATTAGTTTAACCAGTGTTATTTTTAGTAAAGCACAATATTTCATTTTAGCTGTAGCTCTAACAAAATGTCTTTAACAAAGCGGTGAAATGTGTTTCTAAAACAGTGGATGTTGACTGAAGCAAACTCATTCAGATGTTCACTTTAAAATGATGAAAATTGGCTTAACAAACAGGTTTATTTTTACTAAACACAATATTTCATTTTAGCTGTACCACTAACAAAACATCTTAAATTTTAAACGAAAATGCATTATAAAATGTATCTTTAACACAAAGAATCTTACATTTCTCGTTCAAAGTCCTTTCACGAGCTCATCCAAACGATAATGAAGAATCTGGACAAGAGCCCACTGGTGGGTGGAGCATAAACCCTCTGTTAAGGTTATTTCACATCAGCATTTCTCTTAGGAAGTATGTGTGTTTTTTAAAGTACAATTTAATCAGAAAATGTGTTTAAACTGGTAAGTCAGACACGTAATTTTATTGCACGGTGGAAACAGTATGATTTCCATATTCCCAGCTTTAAACAGAAGATGGAATCTGATAGCTGTGGTGACTTCGTGAGTGTGTATCACGAGACAGCGGAATCGTGTACTAACACTCATGGGAAAATTATTTGGGATTATGTTAAGATCTCGAAGTGTCAATTTAAATCTTTGATCTCTGAATATTTCACAACAAAAATGGTAGTGTATTGCCCTTTCAAATTATTTAAGCGTAGATTAAACTATCAAATTTACCAATGTTGCTTTATTCAGTTTTTTATAAAAGAGTTCCCCGTCTGTCGCTCACTTCGACACTAGGGGTCTCTCTTGAGCGCCGAATATGCCTCTGATCTATGAAAAAAAGCCAATGAGAAGTTGGCAGACAGTATTTGCATACCCCGCCCTGGACATACGGGTATAAAGGCGAGGAAATACTACGAGTTCATTCAGAAATTTTTTCGGAGCCGATGGTCGTGTATGCAGCCAGCTGCGAGTGACACACCAGAATCCTGCTTCTGTTCCTCTGATGCTCTGTCTGCTGTTGGATCTACGGCACACTTCAGCGGCTTTCTCCTTCTCTGCACGGCAGTGCAGTTTGCCCCTGAGTGCTTCGACAGTGCAGAGTATTTGAAAGAGTTATAAAAGAGTAATTTTCTCTATAAAAGAGTTTATTTATCTAAAAGAGCAATACACAGCGCCGTTGAACGTCCTTTTCAGGACGCATCTTTTTAAAGATGCCAATCCGCTCCTGTGTAGTTCCTGGATGCAGTAGAGTGCTCTCCGCTTCAGACGGCCACAGGCATTGTCTTGTGTGTCTGGGCAGCGATCACACCGAGGCAGCGTATGTGTATGGTTCATGCTCTTACTGCGAGGGTATGACCATGGCAAAGTTGCAGTCGCGGCTTGCTTTCAATAGAAAGCACGCCACTCCAGCCGCCCCCCGTGTCGCTCCTTCTTCCCACGGGATTGAGGATGATGCGGCTGGCAATGGATGCGATTTGGGGAGGGCAGCGGGTACAGCTCCGCCTGGAACGCCCCCTCGGACCACCCGCCCCCCGGCATGCTCGTTGAATCCCGTCCGTGCTTGAGGTAACAGCGGCTCGCCTCACGGCCAGTCTGCCAATCCTCTGGAGCTCGAGGTGGATGAGCGCTGACTCCGGAGTCTGACGCTGATACCTCACCTGGGCTGCCGCCTTCGGGCCAGCATGCCCAGGTTGAGGCTGACGTGCAGATGTCCGACATGCTTACCCGGGCCGCCGTCAGTGTGGGGTTGGACTGGAACCCTCCATCCTCCCCACACCCATCGCGGTTGGATGAGTGGTTCCTGGGGTCTGGGCGCCACTCACAGCCTCGCACCCCCCCGGTCCCGTTTTTTCCGGAGGTGCATGATGAGCTGACGTCTTCATGGAGAGCCCCCCTCTCCACTCGTCACAAGCCCTGCTCATCCGCTCTCGCTAACCTCGACGGCGGAGCGGCCCACGGGTACACGACAATTCCCCAGGTGGATAGGGCTGTTGCGCTCCATCTATGCCCTAGAAACCCTACCACCTGGCGGGGTCATACTATACTCCCTTCCAAGGCCTGTAGGATGACATCACCAAAACCCACAGCGCCGCGGGACAGGCCGCTTCCGCCTTGCATGCCATGGCCATCCTGCAAGTCCACCAGTCCAAGTAGCTCAGCGATCTGCACGAGGGTAGCCCTGACCCCGACGTGTTGCAGAAACTGCGCTCAGTAACCGACCTCGCCCTCAGGGCCATGAAGGTCACGGCGCAGGCACTCAGGCAGGTGATGGCCATGCTTGTGGTCCAGGAACATCATCTGTGGCTGAACTTGGTCGAGATGCGTGAGGCTGACAAAGTTCGCTTCCTCAACGCCCCCCTCTCCCAGTTTGGCCTCTTCGGCGACACCATCGAGGACTTTGCCCAGCATTTCTCCACGGTGAAGAAGCAGATGGAGGCCATCTCTCATATCCTTCCCGCCGCAAACCTGTCGCCACGGGCCCTGCCCCGTCTGCTCACTGAGGGCGTCCCCCTGCGGCCAAGAAACACCCTGCTCCGCCTCAACCCGGGCCCAGCTCTCACCCCCAGCGTCGAGCACACCGCAGGAAGCAGACGCCCCCTGTCTCCCAGACCCCCTTGAGGACCCGTAAGGCTCCCAGGCACTCCTGAGATGGTCGACCCAGGGGCCGAGATGTTAGCTCCGGAGATGGTAAGACCACTTCGTCCCCCGATAGAGGGCCAGGAGGAGAATCTTTTGTTCAATTTTCATTTGCCGGTACCCACATTCTCAATAAAAGAGCTATTTCCTTTGTCTCTGGGTCACCTGGCCCGCAAATGCCGTTCTCACAGCACTCTGCCACCAAATTTCAACAGTCCCGGCCTCCTGGACACGGACCACCTGTCTCCAGTCCCACGGCTGTTCCCCGGCCGGCCGGTTCTGGCGAGTCTAGAGGACACCTACCCTGGACCTCCTCCTCAGTCGCTAACCCACCCCCTGCTGGGTGTGCGGAGCAAGGTAAGTGCTTTGAGTCTTTTCTCAGCACCAAAGCGTCGGGACGCATCATCGCCTCCCGACACTGCCCTACCTGCTCCGCCCTGCTGCGAAGCCCCGCCGGCATGTCAAAAATAATCGTCCCTTTGGTGCCCCTAGCGCGGAGTTTGGATACGTGTCTCTCACTTCCCAACCCAGCTCGCTGGCTGGCCTGGACCATTCGACTCGGTTACGCAATTCAGTTTGCCAGGCCCCCGCCCCTCTTCATGGGCGTCCGCTTTTCCACAGTACACGGCGAACATGCCAAGTCCCTGCGCGTGGAAATCGCCAATCATTTACTCAAAGATGTGATAGAGCCTGTCCCTCCAACCGATATGAAGAAGGGTTTCTACAGCCCTTACTTCATCGTACCCAAGAAAGGCGAATTTTCAACCAAGCATTGCACACACTCCCGTTCAAAATGCTCACACAGAAACACATCTTAACCTGCGTTCGACATCTAGATTGGTTCGCAGCGGTAGACCTGAAGGACGCATACTTCCACGTCTCAATTTTGCCTCGACACAGTTTGCGTTTGCTGGTTCATAGTTCGCGGCATGCACCATGTGACGATCACCCCTGCCTGAACACTCAAACCCTGGACAGACCTCTGTTTTCTACAGGCAGGAGTACCCTTACAGCAGGTGTCCCGATGCGTCTTGGTCATGATCGACGCCTCCAGATCAGGTTGGGGCGCCGTGTGCAACGGGCACGCAGTAGCAGGCCATTGGAAAGGGGCCCCACTACGTTGGCACATCAACTGCCTGGAGTTGATGACTGTCTTCTTTGCCCTGCAGAAGTTTCTCCCATTAGTTCGAGACAAACATGTCCTGGTCTGGTCAGACAGCAACACTGCGGTAGCGTACATAAATCGCCAAGGCGGTGTACGCTCCCGCCACATGTCACGGCTTGCCCGCTGCCCGCTCTGGTACGCCCGTTCAGAGGCTCCCCTCGGGGCAGATGCACTGGCACACAGCTGGCCGGCGGGGCTGCGCAAGTACGCATTTCCCCCAGTGAGCCTTCTTGCACAGGTGCTGTGCAAGGTCAGGGAGGACGTGGAACAAGTCACTCTTGTGGCTCCTTATTGGCCCACCCGGGCCTGGTTCTCGGACCTCGTACTACTCGCGACAGCCCCTCCCTGGCAAACTCCCCTGAAGAAGGACCTTCTTTCTAAGGGGCATGCTCTGGCATCCACACTCCATCAAGAGGGTCCGGGACCTGCAATCATTCTCTGTTAGCGACACCTGCCTGGAGTTCAGTCCGGCAGACACACAGGTGATCCTAAGACCCCGACCGGGCTACGTGCCCAAGGCTGGACGCAAGCGATTCACCCGATCAGACCATCGGCGTGTACCGAGTTCTACTGGCTCGGACCTGATAAAACACAGGACGAGACTGACTCAACCCTGAGATTATAAAATCTTGCAAAGGTGTTAGGTGTTGCCCAACCCTCTGCCCTACAAATGTCTGCTAGGGAGGTACCCCTAGCCAGTGCCCACAAGGATGCCACACTCCTTGTAGAGTGTGCTCGAACCCGTAAGGGGGGTGGCACAGCCTGGGTGTGATAGGCCAACAGGATGGCATCCACCACCCAGTGGGAAAGCCTCTGTTTGGAGACAGCGTTCCCTTTCCGCTGTCCCCCAAAGCACACAAAGAGCTGCTCAGAGCACCTAAAGCTCTGAGTGCGGTCTAGGTAGGCACGCAAGGCATGTACCGGACACAGCAATGAGGGGGCTGGGTCTGCCTCCTCCCGGGGCAACACTTGCAGGTTCACTACCTGGTCTCTGAAGGGCACGTAGCCCTTCTTTCACATGTTTGGTTGATCTGAACCCACTCCCATCCCAGACCTCTGACTTCCTGTAAGACCTCAGTATTGATTGAAAGGTCTTGTGAAAGGACATTGAATGGAATATGTAAGATTCTTTGTGTTACATTTTACAATGAATGTATGACATTTCATTTAAAAATGCTCTTTGTTGAAATAAAAATGTTTAATACCTTTTTTAAGTTTTTTGTTCAGCATCTTTAAAGTTACAATGCTAGAGATGTGTTAGACAACCTAATGTTTAAAAACACATTTTCTTCTCTTTGTCAAAAGTAAAAATGCAAGACAGCACTTGTTAAAGATACATCTAAAATTATGTTAAATGCTTTATCATGTTTAGTAATATAATTCAAAAACATTAGCTTGGAAATTACAAATATTTTATAAACCAATCGTACAAGCAACACACACTTTTGAAAAAACATGCCGTTTTAAAAGAGTAATGGCACGCGTGAAACACCCGCGGCTGTCTCGCACACAAACGTGTATGTCTCAACTGTGACGTTTGCACAAAAAATACAGTACTCATTCTGTTTTAAATGTTTGGCTTTGTACTGGAGAGGTGTACCCAAATCTTAAAAAACACATGTAATACTAATTTGTTTTTTAATATGGCTTAAAATAAAAACATTTTAGATCTGAGTAAACTAATTCTTGGATGCATATTTAATTAAAAACTCTTTTATAAAAAACTGAATAAAGCAACATTGGTAAATTTGATAGTTTAATCTATGATTAAATAATTTGAAAGAACTGGCAATACACTACCATTTTTGTTGTGAAATATTCAGAGATCAAAGATTTAAATTGACACTTCGAGATCTTAACATAATCCCAAATAATTTTCCCATGAGTGTTAGTACACGATTCCGATGTCTCGTGATACACACTCACGAAGTCACCACAGCTATCAGATTCCATCTTCTGTTTAAAGCTGGGAATACGGAAATCATACTGTTTCCACCGTGCCATAAAATTACGTGTTGCGACAAACTCAAAATGTCTTATCAGTTTAAAAACATTTTCTGTTTAAATGATACTTTAAAAAACACACATAATTCCTAAGAGAAATGCTGATGTGAAATAACCTTAACAGAGGTTTTATGCTCCACCCACCAGTGGGCTCTTGTCCAGTTTCTTCATTATCGTTTGGATGAGCTCGTGAAAGGACTTTGAACGAGAAATGTAAGATTCTTTGTGTTAAAGATACATTTTATAATGCATACTATTTTGTTTAAAATTTAAGATGTTTTGTTAGCGGTACAGCTAAAATGAAATACAGGTGAAACTCGAAAAATTAGAATATCGTGCAAAAGTTCATTAATTTCAGTAATTCAGCTTAAAAGGTGAAACTAATATATTATATAGACTCATTACAAGCAAAGTAAGATATTTCAAGCCTTTATTTGATATAATTTTTATGATTATGGCTTACAGCTTATGAAAACCCCAAATTCAGAATCTCAGAAAATTAGAATATTACATGAAATCAATAAAAAAAAAGGATTTTAAATACAGAAATGTCGGCCCTCTGAAAAGTATAATCATGCATATGTACTCAGTACTTGGTTTGGGCCCCTTTTGCATTAATTACTGCCTCAATGCGGTGTGGCATGGATGCTATCAGCCTGTGGCACTGCTGAGGTGTTATGGAAGACCAAGATGCTTCAATAGCGGCCTTCAGCTCTTCTGCATTGTTTGGTCTCATGTCTCTCATCTTTCTCTTGGCAATGCCCCATAGATTCTCTATGGGGTTCAGGTCAGGCGAGTTTGCTGGCCAATCAAGCACAGTAATACCATGGTCATTGAACCAGGTTTTGGTACTTTTGGCAGTGTGTGGGCAGGTGCCAAGTCCTGCTGGAAAATGAAGTCAGCATCTCCATAAAGCTTGTCTGCTGAAGGAAGCATGAAGTGCTCTAAAATGTCCCGGTAGACGGCTGCGTTGACTCTGGACTTAATAAAGCACAGTGGACCAACACCAGCCGATGACATGGCTCCCCAAACCAACACAGACTGTGGAAACTTCACACTGGACTTCAAGCATCTTGGATTGTGTGCCTCTCCATTCTTCCTCCAGATTCTGGGACCTTGGTTTCCAAATGAGATGCAAAATTTGCTCTCAAATTTGGAATTTGAGAGCGCTTGAGACGCTTCTGATGTTGTTTGTTGTTCAGGAGCGGCTTGACAAGAGGAATACGACATTTGAAGCCCATGTCCAGGACCCGTCTGTGTGTGGTGGCTCTTGATGCAGTAACTCCAGCCTCAGTCCACTCCTTGTGAAACTCCCCCACACCTTTGAATGGCCTTTTCCTGACAATCCTCTCCAGGCTACGGTCATCCCTGCTGCTGGTGCACCTTTTTCTTCCACACTTTTCCCTTCCACTTAACTTTCTATTAATGTGCTTTGATACAGCACTTTGAGAACATCCAACTTCTTTTGCAATTACCTTTTGAGGCTTTCCCTCCTTGTGGAGGGTGTCAATGATGGTTTTCTGCACAACTGTCAGGTCAGCAGTCTTCCCCATGATTGTGAATTCAACTGAACCAGACTGAGAGACCATTTAAAGGCTCAGGAACCCTTTGCAGGTGTTTTGGATTAATTAGCTGTTTAGAGTGTGACACTTTGAGCCTACAATATTGAACCTTTTCACAAAATTCTAATTTTCTGAGATTCTGAATTTGGGGTTTTCATAAGCTGTAAGCCATAATCATAAAAATTATATCAAATAAAGGCTTGAAATATCTTACTTTGCTTGTAATGAGTCTATATAATATATTAGTTTCACCTTTTAAGTTGAATTACTGAAATTAATGAACTTTTGCACGATATTCTAATTTTTCGAGTTTCATCTGTATTGTGTTTAGTTAAAATAAACCTGTTTGTTAAGCCAATTTTCATCATTTTAAAGTGAACATCTGAATGAGTTTGCTTCAGTCAATATCCACTGTTTTAGAAACACATTTCACTGCTTTGTTAAAGACATTTCGTTAGAGCTACAGCTAAAATGAAATATTGTGCTTTACTAAAAATAACACTGTTAAACTAATATCAAAGATTAAGTTTGTTAATAATTTATTCATTTTAAAATGACTTGACAAACAAGTTGTGCTTGACAAATAAGATAACAAAATTACAGAGCCAATGAAATGCAGTTGTTTTCGCATATCCCAACTAAGCTGGGGTCAGAGCGCAGGGGGCAGCCATGAAACAGATTCCCATACCGGGAATCAAACCCGGGCCGCCTGGGTGAAAACCAGGAATTCTAATTCCCAAAAAACATTTAGTTTAAAACATAGTTTCTCCTCTGGTAAAATAATACTTTGTCTTTGTTAAGCCATTTTTCATCATTTTTAAGTGAACATCTGTCTTTGAGTTTGCTTCAGTCAATATCCACTGTTTTAGAAACGTCTCGGTTACGTATGTAACCTCCGTTCCCTACCGGAGGGAACGAGACGTCGTGTCGAAGAACCGACACTAGGGGTCTCTCTTAAGCGCCGAATATGCCTCTGATCTATGAAAAAAGGCCAATGAGAGTTGGAGAACAGTATTTGTATACCCCGCCCCCAGACATACGGGTACAAAGGCGAGGGAAATATGCTCATTCATTCAGGATTTTTCTGAGGAGCCGGGAGTGTCCGGCCACCTCAGCGGCTCGGCTCAGCGACGTGGCCGGGAGGACACGCCATCTCGTTCCCTCCATCAGGGAACGGAGGTTACATACGTAACCAAGACATTCCCCGTCTGTCACTCACTTCGACGTCATGTCATGACGACACTTCAAATCACGCCATGCGCTGAGCCGTGTACGTATAATGCTGACACAGGAGCGGGCAGGTATTTCACATGCACAAGTGACCAACTGTGTTTCAGACTGCACGTACCCTTCCCCAATGCCCCAAAAAAGTCATCGGAATCCTTTTGGTTACCCTAGAGGGGAACAAGGCGACGTTTGACATCTAGGGAACGGGCTGGGAAGGGGGTCTTACCCGAATTCCTATTCTTTCAGGGGGAAAAGACCCTGCGGAGGCCACACCCACCCGAAGGGGAGGTAAAGGTGGCAAAATACATCACATGGCCTCTTCTGTCACATGTGGGAAAGAATGGCGCAGTGGTAGATCCAACCTGGAGGAGGGGGGAGTTGCTACAACACGGCGACCGGAGGGCAGCGAAGGACTGCCTAAGGGAGACGTGGGTCAGCTTGTAAGGTGACCGTACTGCGGAAGTACACACAGGAGGAGTCCATGTAGGAGGCCTGATCTGTGGAGCACCTATTCCAGTAGGGGTAGCCTGGGGTACAGTTAGTGGACTGGGTCGGCGAGTTCCTCCGCTGAACTGCGGACCCAAGAGGGCTAGGGAGGAATCGACCAGGAAACTAAGAGGGGTCTCCTGGAAAGAGATGCTGGACGATTCACCCGGTCACACCATCGACGTGTACCGAGTTCTATGGGCTCGGACCTGAGAAAACACGGGACGAGACTGACTCAACCCTGAGATTGTGAAATCTCGCAAAGGTGTTAGGTGTTGCCCAGCCCGCAGCTCTGCAAATGTCTGCTAGGGAGGTGCCCCTAGCCAGTGCCCATGAGGATGCCACACTCCTGGTAGAGTGGGCTCGAACCCGTGGGGGGGGGGGGGGGGTGGCACGGCCTGGGTGTGATAGGCCAACAGAATGGCGTCCACCACCCAGTGGGACAGCCTCTGTTTGGAGACAGCGTTCCCTTTCTGCTGTCCCCCAAAGCAGACAATGAGCTGCTCAGAGCGTCTGAAGCTCTGGGTGCGTTCCAGAGAGGCACACAAAGCACGTACCGGACACAGCAGTGAGGGTCTGGGTCTGCCTCCTCCCGGGGCAGCGCTTGAAGGTTCACTATCTGATCTCTGAACAGCGTGGTAGGAACCTTGGGCACATAGCCCGGTCGAGGTCTTAGGATCACATATGTGTCTGCCGGACCGAACTCCAGGCAAGTGTCATTAGTAGAGAACGCTTGCAGGTCCCCGACCCTCTTGATGGAAGTGAGCGCGATCAGCAGGGCCATCTTTTTAAAGAGAGGGCCCTGAGCCAACTGATTCTAGTGGCTCGGAGGGGGATCTCTGAAGACCGGTGAGGGCCACCGAGAGATCCCATGAGGGGAACAGGTTTGGCCGGGAGGGATTTAGCCTCCGGGCACCTCTTAGGAACCTGACGATTAAGTCGTGCTTACCCAGGGACTTGCCGTCTACTGGGTCGTGGTGAGCTGCGATAGCGGCAACATACACCTTCAAGGTGGAAGGGGACAGCCTCCCCTCCAACCTCTCCTGTAGGAACAGGAGCCTGACCTCTGTGGGTCTTCTGCCCAGGAAGAACACCAATTCTTGAACAGACGCCATTTCAGGGCGTAGAGTTGCCTGGTAGAAGGGGCTCTGGCTTGGTTGATCATGGCTACAACCTGGGTGGTAGACCAGCTAGATCTTCTGTGTCCCATCCAGGGACCAGACATGGAGGTTCCAAAGGTCTGGATTCGGATGCCAGAGCGTGCCCCATCCCTGAGAAAGAAGCCTGGCAAACTGAATTGCGGAAACCGAGTCGGATGGTCCGGGTCATCAGTCATCAGCATCAGATGCCGCTGTAATGCTCTCCGATGCAGCGGTGATGTCATCCAATTCTGAAGCAAGCAAGCGTGCCGGGGAGGCGGGCGGTTCGAGGGGGTTTACCCGGCGAACAGAACCCGTCATTGTCCCCAAATCGTCTTCATCGCCCGCGGTGCCTGCGTCAATCCCGTAGGAAGGAGGCGAGGTGCGGGGGGCGGCTGAAGTGGCTTTCTCTCATGACAAAAGAAAGCCGCACAACTGCAATATTGCCATGGCTATGTTCTCACACTGAGAACATGAACCATTCATAAAACGCTGCCTGCGTGTGATCGCAGCCCAGGCACGCAAGGCAGCTTTTATGACCATGAGAGGTGGGGAGAAATCACCGCATCCAGAAACTACACAGGGGCGGAAATGACATCTTTATAAAGACACGTCCATTCAATGCCGATGTAAAATGCTCTTTCAGAGAAATAAACTCTTTTACAGAGAAAATCACTCTTTCAATGTAACACTTTGCTTGAAAGCATCAAGGAATAAATTCTGACTGGATAAACTTGTAGTTTTTCTCTATTTGTTTGTAGATTATTTAAGAGTGGAAAGTGGTTAAAAATACATAGGCAAAAAGGTGATTGAGAATGAAAGGATTAAAAATATTTATTTATTTGGCATGTTATGTCTGCAGAGAAGGCTTTGCTGGCCCTGCCAAATCACCACTGCATTAATATGATTTCACTTGATCATTCATAAGAACAACTCGTAATTACAATATTTACGACTCCACTTGAAGGGCAAATTAGATCAAACAACTAGTATTTCAGCTATGTAATTCTAACATTCAGCCTCCATGTGGGGACCCTCTCCATATAAAATATAACAGCTTTTAAAAGGTTATTGATGTGACTGGAGACTTGGTCTCATGTGACTCGCCATGATTTTATGTTGTAAATTTGCTATTTATTTCTTTAGGAGTAAAACCTTTTTTTAATGAGGAAAAAATTACTGAGTGCACCTTTAATGTTGATATTTTGTTCTACAACATAAACTACACACTTACACACCCCAGACATGAATGCTTGAGGTATGAAAGTGTGTAATTTATGTTCATGGTTGGGAGGGTTACTTTTGAAATGTATTCCACTACAGATTACAGAATACATGCTGTAAAATGTCATTTGTAACGTATTTCATTAGGTTACTCAAGGTCAGTAACGTATTCTAAATACTTTGGATTACTTCTTCAGCACTGGTAGATTTTTTCATTGTTTTGACTATAAAAAATCTGCCAGTACAGTAATAGAAAATACACATGAGAAAATTACATTCTCTGAAAAAACTAAATATCTTATGCATTGTTATTTCTAAAACAAGTTAATCAAATTGATGGATCTTTAGATATTTTTACAGAGAAACAATACAAAAATTATTATCAAGAATACCATTTTTGCCTTAATATTAAAGGTCTTACTAAAAAAATTATTTATATATGATCCAATGTGAATTTTCTTGATAAAAAAATATCACATATCATAAGAACGTTTTTCACAACTGTTCAAATGCACTTTGGATCGCATCATTTATATGTAGAAATGTTTTCCATCTGAAAGGACTAAATATTAAATTAAACAAATAAAAATAAAATGCTAAATAATCTCTTATCAAAATATTTTTTAATGCAATTCTAAATACCTTTTGTTTAAATTGTAAATGTAGTGGAAAACTGTTACTTATATTTTAAACTTGTATTTTGTATTTTAAATACGTATTCCCGTTACATGTATTTCGTTAATCCCCAACCCTGCATAATGTAGTGTTGTGTGTATGTCAAGAGTCAAGCACATTTCAATATATAAATGGTTGCCAATTTCAATTTCTCATGGAGACATGGAGTTTGACAAAGAACGGTCTCCCCTGAGTTTCCTTTTTGGAATGTTTTTTTTTTGTTGAGACATTTGAACTGGAAATCGCTTTGTTTAAATCTATTAGTTCTCAATTTTCGTACCTTAGATACAAATAGAAATCTGTCCCCGCAAACTTTATAAAATGCTTAAATAAAAATTCTGTAATCACAGTCGATTATGATTCATGATCAGCGCTGAGAAAGGCAACGTATATCACTTGACATACATACATACATAAATCCATCCATCCATCCATCGTCAACCGCTTATCCTGTGTACAGGGTCGCGGGTACATACATAAATAAATAATAAAAATACGGCTGAATAAAATGACACTGAGAAAATTTTGTACATTAACTAAAACAAATTCGAGCCACTTAATCCACCACCTTGTCGTTATACATATTTCAGAAGTAGTACAAGTAGCAAGGTAATACGTAGGGTAGACCGAGTTAGCCTTTACTGTGAAAGTTTTCCTACTCATGCCAGTTTGAATTGTCATTATCAATGTGCACAATCGCATTAGCATCCTCTCTTTATGTGGAAAATTTGAAGGATGTAGTCCACATTATTGTGAAAGGCCCATTCACAGAAGGATAGTTCACCCCCCAAAAAATTAAATCTCTCATCCAGATGTGCATGGCATTCTTTATTCTGTAGAACACAAATCAAGATTTGTAGAAGACTATCTCAATTCTGTTTGTACTCACAATGCAAGTGAATGGTGACCAGAACTCAGAAGTTCCAAAAAGGATTTATAGGCAGTATAATCCATATGACGCCAGTAGTTATATCTACATAATCTAAAGCGATATGATAGATGTGGGTGAGAAACTGATCCAAAGTCCTTTTTTACTATCAATCTCCATCTTTGACTAGCCCCAACCAGTAGATTGCTGAATTTGAAAGTGTAGATTTACTGTACAAAAGGACATAAATAATGTTCTGTTTCTCACCCATACCTATCACATTGCTTCAGTAGATATGAGTTTAACCACTAGAATGTTTTGGATTACTTTAATACTGCCTTTATGTTCTGACCAGGGACATACGCAAGGATCCTTTTGTGGAGCTCGGCTTTCAACACAATCATCCCAGCTAATCTCCGGACTAAATTAAACCAACTCCCTGTTCCCACCTCTACCTGTCAGTGGATTACCAGCTTTCTGACGGACAGGCAGCAGCTAGTGAGGCAGGGAAAATTCACTTCCACCACCTGTACCATCAGCACTGGTGCCCCCCAGGGATGTGTGCTCTCCCCACTACTCTTCTCGCTCTACACAAATGACTGCACCACCAAGGATCCCTCTGTCAAGCTCCTGAAGTTTGCAGATGACACCACTGTCATCTGCCTCATCCGGGATGATGATGAGTCTGCATATAGAAAGGAGGTTGAACGGCTGGCTGTCTGGTGCAGTCAAAACAACCTGGAGCTGAACACATTCAAAATGGTGGAGATGATTGTGGACTTTAGGTGGAACACCCCAACATTGTCCCCCCTCACCATTCTAAACAGCACTGTGGCAGCAGTGGAGTCATTCAGGTTCCTGGGCACTACCATCTCACAGGACCTGAAGTGGGAGATACACATCGACATTGTGAAAAAGGCCCAGCAGAGGTTGTACTTCCTTCGCCAGCTGAGGAAGTTCAACCTGCCACAGGTGCTGCTGAAACAGTTCTACTCAGCAGTCATTGAGGCTGTCCTCTGCACTTCAATAACTGTCTGGTTTGGTGCAGCTACAAAATCAGACATCAGAAGACTACAGAGGACAGTCTGGACTGCTGAGTGGATTATTGGTTGCCCCCTGCCCCCCCTTCAAGAACTATACACTTCCAGAGTGAGGAAAAAGGCTGGTAAAATCACTCTGGACCCCACTCACCCTGCCCACTACCTTTTTGAACTGCTGCCTTCTGGCCGGCACTCCAGAGCTCTGATCACCAGAACCGTCAAACACAGGAACAGTTTTTTTCCTCATGCTATCCATCTCATGAACAATTAAATTGCCCCATTGAGCAATAATTATGTGCAATACACAGTTTAAGTCTATTTATATTATCCAACATATCCACTTCTGCCATTACTTACATTGCTCTATATAATGTACTGTATTTTTGTTCTTTATACAACAGATTGTAATAGATTTGCACTATGTGTGGGTATGTATGATGGTGAGTGTATGTACGTATATGTATAATTATTTATTTTTAGTCTTTTTTTGTTTTTAATTACCTATGTCTTGCTGCTGTTTTTGGTATTGTTTGTATTATTGTACACTGGAAGCTCCTGTCACCAAGACAAATTCCTTGTATGTGTAAGCAATAAAGCTGACACTTACTGCGCGGACCTCCGTTTTTAATTGCGGGAACACGGAGGAGCGTAAACAAGCCAGTAATGCCCTCCGTAACTCTATCAGTGCAGCCAAATGCCAGTACAGGCACAAAATTGAAGGACAGTTCAACACCACTGACTCTAGAAGTATGTGGCAGGGAATTAACACCATCACGGACTACAAACGGAATAAAAACTCTGCCATGAACACTGCTGCCTCTCTCCCGGACGAGCTTAATACATTTTATGCTCGTTTCGAGGACAACAACACCGCACACAGGAGAGAACACTCGCGGCCGATACTACAAAGATTGGTTCACTCTCCGTCTCTGTTGCGGATGTAACCCGATCCTTTCGGCGGGTGAACATCCGTAAAAACGCGGGTCCTGACGGCATTCCGGGCCGCGTCATCAGAGCGTGTGCCAACTGGCTGGTGTTTTTACGGACATTTTCAACCTGTCCCTCTCCCTGTCTTTAGTCCCCACATGCTTCAAAACATCAACCATTGTGCCTGTACCGAAGCAAGCCAAAATCACTTGCTTAAATGAATGGCGTCCTATTGCCCTGACCCCCATCATCAGCAAATGCTTTGAGAGGCTAATCAGAGATTACATCTGCTCTGTTCTGCCCACCTCTTTGGACCCATTACAGTTTGCCTACCGCAACAACCAATCCACTGATGATGCCATTGCATCTACAATACACACTGGTCTCTCCCATCTGGAAAAAAGGAACACATATGTGAGAATGCTGTTTGTAGACTACAGCTCAGCATTCAACACCATAGTGCCCTCCAAGCTTGATGATAAACTCGCTGTGCAGCTGGATCCTGGATTTCCTGTCAGGCAGACGTCAGGTGGTTAGAATGGGCAGCAACATCTCCTCATCACTGACCCTCAACACTGGAGCCCCTCTCAGCCCATTCCTGTATTCCCTTTACACACGTGACTGTGTGGCGACACATAGCTCCAATGCCATCATTAAGTTTGCTGACGATACGACGGTGGTAGGTCTGATCACTGACAATAATGAAACAGCCTACAGAGAGGAGGTGCACACTCTGACACGCTGGTATCAGGAGCACAACCTCTCCCTCAACGTCAGTAAAACCAAGGAGCTTGTGGTGGACTTCAGGAAGAAAGACAGAGAACAGGTGGAGAGAATCAGCAGCTTCAAGTTCCTCGGTGTCCACATTACTGAGGAACTCACATGGTCCATCCACACTGAGGCCATTGTGAAGAAGGCTCACCAACGCCTCTTGTTCCTGAGACGGCTGAGGAAGTTTGGAATGAACCACCACATCCTCAGACGGTTCTACACTAGTACTGTAGAGAGCATCCTGACTGGCTGCATCACCGCCTGGTACGGCAATAGCACTGCCCACAACCGCAAAGAACTGCAAAGGGTGGTGCGAACTGCCAGAAACATCATCGGAGGTGAGCTTCCCTCCCTCCAGGACATATATAACAGGTGGTGTGTGAAAAAAGCTTGGAGGATCATCAGAGACTCCAGCCACCCGAGTCATGGGCTGCTCTCACTGCTTCCATTAGGCAGGTGGTATCGCAGCATCAGGACCCGCACCAGCCGACTACATGACATCTTCTTCCCCCAAGCAATAAGACTTTTGAACACTTGATCTCTCACGATCAACAATCAGCACTGCACTTTATTAATCTATTATCTCACACTGGACTGTCATAATTATATTCTCCCCAATTCAACTAGTGTATATATATTTTAATATACCCTTATCTAATGTATGTGTATTCTATATTGTGTGTATTGTTTACTGTACATTGTATATTAGTACTATGTTGTGTAATTATGTGTACATTTGATATGTAAATTGTTGTGTAAATATGTGTACATTTGTTATGTAAATTGTGTTGTGTAAATATGTTGTTTATTGTAACTGGTATATGTCTCGTCACTGTCATGACTGCAATGTTGCTCGGAACTGCACTCAAGACTTTCACCTACTGTTGCACTCGTGTACACAGTAGTGTGACAATAAAGTGATTTGATTTGATTTGATTCTGATTCTGATTTTTGGACTTTCATAGATCTGGTCATCATTCACTTGCACTGTATGGACCTACATAACTGAGATATTCTTCTAAAAATCTTGATTTGGGTTCTGCTGAAGAAAGTCATACACATCAGTGATGGCATGAAGATGAGTAAATTATGAGAGAATTTACATTTTTGGGTGGACAATCTCTTTCAAGTCCCTGTTAAGTGCCTTATTGAGAGCAAGACACTTAACATAAAACAATTATGTAGGAGCCATTGGTTCCTAAACTGAAACATTAGTTCCCCGTCTGTCGCTCACTTCGACGTCATGTCGAAGAAGCGACACTAGGGGTCTCTCTTGAGCGCCGAAAGATACCTCTGATCTATGAAAAAAGGCCAATGAGAGTTGGCGAACAGTATTTGCATACTCCGCCTCCGGATACGGATATAAAGGCGAGAGAAATACGCTCGTTCATTCAGTAATTTTCTTCGGAGCCGAAGGTCGTGTATATGCAGTCAGCTGCGAGTAACACAACTGATCCTGCTTCTGATCCTCTGACGCTCTGCATTGCTGTTGGATTTACGGCGCACTACAGCGGCTTTTCTCTTCACTGCCGGCGTGCAGTTTGCCCCTGGGTGCTTCGACAGCGCAGAGTTAAAAGAGATGAAAGAGTGATTCTCTCTGTAAAAGAGTTTATTTCTCTGAAAGAGCATTACACAGCGGCGTTGAACATCCTTTTCAGGACGCGTCTTTATAAAGATGTAATTTCCACCCCTGTGTAGTTTCTGGATGCGGTGATTTCTCCCCACCTCTCTCGGTCATAAAACACTGTCTTGCATGCCTGGGCTGCGATCACAGGCAGGCAGCGTTTTATGAATGGTTTATGTTCTCAGTGCGAGAACATAGCCATGGCAACATTGCGGTCGTGTGGCTTTCTTTTGTAATGAGAGAAAGCTGTTTCAGCCGCCCCCCGCGCCTCGCCTCCTTCCTACGGGATTGACACAGGCGCCGCGGGCGATGAACACGATTTGGGGACAATGACGGGCTCTGTTCGCCGGGTAAACCCCCTTGAACCTCCCACCTCCCCGGCACGCTTGTTTGCTTCCGTCTGAGCTCGGGATGAGCATTCTCTCCAATGGTTCATCTTCTCAGTGTGAGAACATGGCCGTTATAGCATTGCGGTCGCACGGCTTTCTTTTGTAATGAGAGAAAGCCACTTCAGCCGCCCCTCGCGCCTCGCCTCCTTCCTACGGGATTGATGCAGGCGCCACGGGCGATGAAGGCGATTTGGGGAATATGACAGGCTCTGTTCGCCGGGTAAACCCCCTCGAACCGCCCGCCTCCCCGGCATGCTTGCTTGCTTCAGTATTGGATGACATCACCACTGCATCGGAGAGCGTTACAGCGGCATCGGATGCTGATCGCTCACCTGGGCCGCCACCTTCGGGTCTGCCGCCCAGCCTGAGCCTGACGCACGGAGATCCGCTATGCTTTCCCGGGCTACTTGATCGGTCCCGCGGGCAGGTGCGCCGCTCACAGCCACGCCCCCCCCGTTCCTTTCTTCCCGGACGTGCACGACGAGTTGAGCAAAGCCAAGGCTTCTTCGCTCCTCTGCTCTCACTACCCTCGCGGTGGAACGGTCCCAGACCGCTTCCACTCTGCACGCCACGGCCCTTCCTGCAACTAACGCCAGGCCAAGGCGCTTCAAAACTTGCACCTTGGGTAGTCCTGTTCTTGATGTGCTGCAGGAACTGCGCTGGATGACCAACCGCGCCCCCGGGCCATGGAGGTCAGAAGTGCCGGCACTCGAACAGGCGATGGCCACCCCTTGTGGTCCAGAAACGCACCTGTGGACTGGACCTGGTCGAAATGCGGGAGGCAGACAAGGCACACCTTCTCCCACACCCCTGTCTCCCAGCTCCGTCTATTCGGCGCCACCGTTGACGACTCTGCCCAGCAGTCCTCAGCGGTGAGGCAGACGGAGGCCACTGCACATCCTGCCCCGCCGCAAGCCTGCCGCCATGGGCCATGCCCCATCTGCTCGCCGAGGGCGTCCTCCTGCGGCTATGAAACACCCTGCTCCGCCTCAACCCGGGCCCAGCTCTCAGCCCCAGCGTTGAGCACTCCGCAGGAAGCGGACGCCCCCGTCTCACGGACCCCCTCAAGGACCCGGAAGGCTCCCAGGCTGTCCGTAGACGCTCAACCCAGGGACCAAGATGTTAGCTCCGGAGGTGGTAAGACCGCTCCGTCCCCGGAGGGCCGGGAGGAGAATTTTTTGTCGAATTAGTTTTCACATTCTCATATTCTCTGTAACGAGCTATTTCCTTTTGTCTCTGGGTCACCTGGCCCGCAAATGCCGTTCTCACGGCACTTTGCCCCCAGATATCAACAGTCCTGGCTTCCTGGACACGGACCACCCGTCTTCAGCCCCACGACTGTCCCCCGGCCGGCCGGTTCCGACGAGTCTAGAGGACGCCTACCCAGGACCTCCTCCTCAGTCGCTAACCCGCCCCCAGCCGGGTGTGCGGAGCAAGGTAAGTGCTTTGAGTCTTTCTCAGCACCCCAGCTGCGGGTCGCCCTGTCGCCGCCCAACGCTGCCCTACCTGCTCCGCCCCGCTGCGAAGCCCCGCCGGGTACGTCCAAATTAACCGTCCCCTTGGTGCCCCTAGCGTAGAGGTTGGACGCGTGGCTTTCACTTCCCAACCCGTCTCGCTGGCTGGCCCGGACCATCCGACTCAGTTACGCAATTCAGTTTGCCAGGCCCCCGCCCCCCCTTCATGGGCGTCCGCTTTTCCGCAGTACACGGCGAACACGCCCACTCTCTGCGTGCGGAAATCGCGACTCTTCTGGCCAAAGACGCGATAGAGCCTGTCCCTCCAACCGAGATGAAGAAGGGTTTCTACAGCCCCTACTTCATCGTACCCAAGAAAAGCGGCGGCTTACGACCAATCTTGGACCTTTGAGTTCTCAACCGAACGTTGCACAAACTCCCGTTCAAGATGCTCACGCAGAAACACATCTTAACCTGCGTCCGGCATCTAGATTGGTTCGCAGCAATAGACCTGAAGGATGCGTACTTCCACATCTCCATCCTGCCCCGACACCGCCCCTACCTGCGGTTTGCGTTCGGGGGCCAGGCGTATCAGTACAAAGTCCTCCCCTTTGACCTGTCTCTGTCCCCTTGCGTCTTCACGAAAGTCGCAGAGGCAGCTCTTGCCCCGCTCCGAGAAGCCGGCATCCGCATACTCAACTACCTCGACGACCGGCTCATTCTGGCCCACTTTACTATGCGCCCACAGAGACCAGGTGCTCAGGCACCTCAGCCGTCTGGGGCTTCAGGTCAACTGGGAAAAGAGCAAGCTCACCCCAGTTCAGAGCATCTCTTTTCTCGGGATGGAGTTAGACTCGGTCTCAATGTCGGCACGTCTCACCAACGAGCGTGCCCAGTCAGTGTTGAACTGCCTCGCCGCCTTCAAATGGCGTCTGTTCGTGAATTGGTGCTCTTCCCGGGCAGAAGACCCACAGAGGTGCGCAGTTAGGTCTGTGCTCCTGTTCCTACAGGAGAGGTTGGGGGGAGGCTGTCCCCATCCACCTTGAAGGTGTATGTTGCCACTATCGCAGCTCACCACGACCCAGTAGACAGCAAGTCTCTGGGTAAGCACGACTTAATCGTCAGGTTCCCAAGAGGTGCCCGGAGGTTAAACCCCTCCCGGCCAAACCTGTTCCCCTCCTGGGATCTCTCGGTGGTCCTCTCCGGTCTTCAGAGATCCCCCCCGAGTCGCTAGAATCAGTTGGCTCAGGGCCCTCTCCTAAAAAGACGTCCCTGCTGATCGCGCTCACTTCCATCAAGAGGGTCGGGGACCTGCAAGCGTTCCCTACTAACGACACTTGCCTGGAGCTCAGTCCGGCAGATACTCATGTGATCCTAAGACCTCGACTGGGCTATGTGCCCATGGTTCCTACCACACCCTCTGGAGATCAGGTAGTGAACCTACAAGCGCTGCCCCGGGAGGAGGCAGACCCAGCCCTCTCACTGTCATGTCCGGTACGTGCCTTGCGTGCCTACCTGGAACGCACCCAGAGCTTCAGGCACTCTGAGCAGCTCTTTGTCTGCTTTGGAGGACAGCAGAAAGGGAACGCTGTCTCCAAACAGAGGTGTCTCACTGAGTGGTGGATGCCATTCAGTTGGCCTATCACACCCAGGCCGTGCCCCCCCCCCCCCCCTTTTTTTGCGGGGGTCGAGCCCACTCTACTAGGAGCGTGGCATCCTCATGGGCACTGGCTAGGGGCACCTCCCTAGCAGACATTTGCAGAGCTGCGGGCTGGGCAGCACCTAACACCCTTACAATCTCAGGGTTGAGTCAGTCTCGTCCCGTGTTCTCTCAGGTCCGAGCCCATAGAACTCGGTACACGTCGACAATCTGACCGGGTGAATCGCTTGTTTCCAGCGCCGTTTCCCTCGATCGAGGTAAAACAGTGCGCCTTCTTTCCCAGAGAACCTAGGTCCCTGGTTGATTCCTCCCTAGCCCTTCGGGCCCGCAGCAGTTCAGCGGAGGGACTTGCTGGCCCAGTCCACTACGGGTACCCCAGGCTACCCCTACTGGAATAGGTGCTCCACAGATCAGGCCTCCTACGGGACTCTTCCTGTGTGTATTTCCGCGGTACGGTCACCTTACGAGCTGACCCGCGTCTCCCTTAGGCAGTCCTTCGTTGCCCTCCGGTCGCCGTGTTGTAGCAACTCCCCCCTCCTCGAGGTTGGATCTACCACCGCGCCATTTCCTCCCACATGCCCAAAGTGGCCATGTGATGTATTTTGCCACCTTTACCTCCCCTGCTGGGCGGGTGTGGCCTCCGCAGGGTCTTTTCCCCCTGAAAGAATAGGAATTCTCCGAATCCCTCGATGCGGTAAGGGCCCCGGCTGCTCTTGCTCTATGCCGAGAAAACATAGAGAGAAAAGAGGCCCAGCCAGGCTTGGCCCGTTCCCTAGTTGGAAGCGTCACCTTGTTCCCTCCTAGGGTAACCAAAAGGATGCTGATGCTTTTTCGGGGCATTGGGGAAGAGTACGTGCAGCCTGAACACAGTTGGTCGCTTGTGCACGTGCAAATACATGCCCGCTTCTGTGTCAGCAGTACACGTACACGGCTCAGCGCATGGCGAGTTTTGAAGTGGACCCCTAGTGTCGCTTCTTCGACACGACGTCGAAGTGAGCGACAGACGGGGAACGTCTCGGTTACGTATGTAACCTCCGTTCCCTGATGGAGGGAACGAGACGTCGTGTCTTCCCGGCCACGTCGCTGAGCCGAGCCGCTGAGGTGCCCGGAACACTCCCGGCTCCTCAGAAAAATCCTGAATGAACGAGCGTATTTCTCTCGCCTTTATATCCGTATCCGGAGGCGGAGTATGCAAATACTGTTCGCCAACTCTCATTGGCCTTTTTTCATAGATCAGAGGTATCTTTCGGCGCTCAAGAGAGACCCCTAGTGTCGCTTCTTCGACACGACGTCTCGTTCCCTCCATCAGGGAACGGAGGTTACATACGTAACTGAGATGTTTAGTTTAGAGCTTTATTAATCCCCTTGGGGCAATTCATTCAGACTGTCCTGGTGCTTCACATATACAAACAACACTGAATACACGTACAACAAAAATCAAAATACATAAAATATATAAGAAAAAAAAATAATAATAAATAACTTCAAAAAAAAAAATAATAATAATTTTTTTAATTAATAACAAAATAATCAATTATGTTTGTTACATAAACTAATTGCCTTAGGCACAAAAGTAAATTTGTAATGGTTTGTGAGACACCTGATTGTCCTTAAACGCCGCCCAAGGGGCAACCACTCGAATTGAGGGTTCAAAGGGTGTGTGCTATCTCCCATTATTTTATGTGCCATCCTCAACACTTGCTGTTCATAGTAAAATGTTAAACTACGAAAGGAAATACACATAATTTTTGAGCACAAGTTTACAATACCTTGCAGCCGATTTTTGTTCTTCATTGACAATGTAGAAAACCAACATAAGAAAGAAAACGACAGAATACTTTCAACAAATGAATTATAAAATGACCTTAGAATGGGTCTCTGTACATCAAAAGAATTAAGCTTCCTCAACATGAACAATCTTTGGTGTGATTTTTTAATAATGGCATCAGTATTTTTATCGAACTTTAACATGTTATCAAAAATTGTCCCTAAATACTTACATTTACTATATATATATATATATATATATATATATACTACATTTACCTGTGTACCATTAATAATCACAGGCTGAAGTGAAAGTGTTTTCTTACTAAAATTGATAACCATCTCTTTAGTCTTTGAGACATAATCCATGACACTAAACCATGATTAAAATTAAACTCACTAATACGTTTTTTCCCTAAAATAACAGGTTGAAGAGTGTTAAATGCTGACGAGAAGTCCACAAACAAAAGCTGTGCAAATGCTTTACTTTTTTCCAGATGTTGATAAAGAGTATTTAACAGAAACATTAAGTAGCCAAATGGCTGTTTTTAGTCCCTCAATTGCCCTAAGTGTCAAAAGCTTGATCTCACATGTATATACATATACAGTACTGTGCAGAAGTCTTAGGCACATTATATTTTTCACAAAAACATGTGTCTTAAAATGGTTATTTTCTATATTCTGCCTTTAGTTTATCAGTAGGAAATATACATTTTAGGTTTCAACATTGCCTTTGTAAATAGAACTGAATTGAAGAAGAACAAGAAGTCCTACAACAGATGTTATGGCCTCCACAGAGCCCGGATCTCAACATCATTGAGTCAGTCTGGGATTACATGAAGAGACCGAAACAAATGAGACAGCCAAATAGATAGAAGAACTGTGGCAATTCTCCAAGACCCTTGGAACATCCCATCTGCCAACAACCAAGAAAAACTGTGTCCAGGTGAACCTAGGATAACCAGTGCTTTATTAAAGGAAAGGATTGTCACACCAAATATTGGTTTAGCTCTTTTTTTATGTTGACTGGACTTTTTATAACATTAACTGATAAATGAAAACTGTTTTTGGCATTATTTTTTGAAGACATCCTCATTATGCAAATGTTTTTACAAGTGCCTAAAACTTTTTTGCACAGTATATATATATATATATATAAAATCTAAATATATATAATCTAAATATATAATTATTATATTTTAAATATTGCCTTAGTCTATCTTTACGGATATCAGATAGCCCAGACACCGAGACTACAAGAGTGCAAATTGAAATAAATTCCAGATGCAGTTTGTTGTGCTACTCCAATCCCAATCAGTAATTAACAGGAGAAAAAAGAAGTGGTACACAATGCGGGACTTTTAATTATAAAGAAGTAGGGATGTAATGATTGCAAGTATTGAATCGGAGCCGATATGGGTATTTTTTAACTGATCAGGGATTGGCATGCAACGGAATACAGAAAGTTCACTAAAACAACACAGGAAAAGGCTGCTTCTCCGAATCAATAAACACTGGATAACTTTTAACAGGAAGGGATAATAGAGAGAACGAAAAGGCCAAAAAGATTACAGAGAAGTGGTTGAATTCATACCTTTGGACAACCAGCCCATCTCTGTGGTATTTAATATTTAAAAATCTGATCGGGATCAGGGGCCAAAAAGCTGATTGGGACATCTCTATAAAGAAGCCTGAAATACCCTTGGGACTCTTTATTTTGAAATGTCTGCACTCCCAGAAGTGAGGACACTGACAGCTGATTTGCTGAGAAAGTGAATCTGATTCAAACTTCTAACCTGAACTCCTGAATTCAAACCCTCAGTTCTTTTCAGGTGATTCATGAAAAAGAACCGGTTCAAAAGAGTAATTTGTTCAACTATCTAGTGCTGGGTTTGTTGTTATGTGCGGTGCAGTGAGCTTGTCATCACAACAGAATGAGTGAAAAGAAGCATGAGACACACTGGTTGTGCACTCTAATGTATTCAATAACTCACAAGATACATGATGAAACCGCATATGATCGCACACAACCCGACTGTCGCTAATGGAGACTAGATGTTAAATTATTGTCGCAATCAATTTTGCGTTTGCATCAATTTCAATTTTTGGTCGCATTTGTGACTGTTTTAGTCACAGTCTGGAGCCCTGTGCACAAAGTATAACGTAATAAACTTACACTCAATATTTAAAAAAATTATCATCTAAATATGTTTGCTAGATTTACGCTGCTAAATAAGGCGGAAATGCATCATCACAGTCTGTGAAAAAGGTCTATTTGTGCAGTATATCAAAGCAAGAACTGTTACAACTGTACTTGGTCTAGCCAGTGCTATCCTGAACCACTTTTTCACTCTGTTTGTCATGAGTAATAAAAGTGTATTTCAAAACAAGATGGTGGCAAGCTGAGCACATATACAAAATCTGCTCCAGACTTGATCGGCTAAAGTACTGTCAAATATAATTTATAATATCTTTAACAAATCAAAGTTTATTTCTTTTTTAAATTCTACCCTCTTTGACAAAATGCCAAGATCAACAAAATGGAAGCCAGATTAAAGCGAAAAACATGCAGATATAGATGCCGAAGGAGAACCCGACGAGTTGGTTACTGGTAGATGTTAAATAAAAGTGTATTTGACACTGTGATTATATGATGTCTTTAGAGTTAGTGGATAAATGCACTGGCTCTCGCATTCACATCGTCATGAAGAATGACAAGGAGATCACTGGAACGCTGCTTGGGTTTGATGACTTTGTCAGTATCCTTTAAAACATCTGATGATGTCATTAAAATGCATGTCACTCATAAACACCTGTGTCATGAAGATCTGATGATCATTAAAGCTTTTTTTGATTAGACTCAATCTTCATTTTCTATTGGCATATATTTCTATGTGAGTTCTTGATCTGTTTAATCAGATATGGTGTTTGAAGATGTGACAGAGTTGTAAGTATGTTTTCTTATTTGCACACAAGGTTGCACCTTTGATTTAAGACTAACAATAGCCTACACTGCCTGACCAAAAAAAAAGTTGTTACTTTGATATTTTGTTGGACTGCCTTTAGCTTTGTTTAGTGTGCACATTTGTTGTGGCATTGTTTTGACAACCTTATCAGGGCTCCAGAAAATTACTTGGGAGCCATTGGCTCCTTAATTGAAACATTAAGGAGCCAAATGGCTTTTTTTAGTCACCAAATCATATAATTGCTTACCAGATAGAAAGCAGAAGAAAAGGAAGACATCTGATAACCCATTAATCTGAGGTTTAACCCTCTGGGTTCGACGGACGCGCCGGCACGTCCTGCTGGATATTTTCGTCATTACAGCAGAAACAACTTAAAATACTCTGTCATTTTTGTCAGGGGCTTCAGCTTGAGCACATAAGTGTCTTTTAATATCTTCGGAGCTCGAAGATTTTTAATTCTTTGATATATTAACTTCCTAGAACAGTTAAGGATCAGGGTGTATCGAATCTCACCGGTTGTGTCATAAAAAGCATTAAAACCAGAAAAGTGCACAGAGCTCGCCATTCACACGTCCGAATCTCATATCATTCATTACATTACTGATGTAAAAAACAGCACCATCACTATTTGAGAAAGTCATTTTTTATCAATCTAGACAGGTCCCATTTCCAGCAGCCATCACTCCAAAACCTTGAGTAATCATGCTAAATTGCTAATTTGGTACTAGAAAAACACTTGCCATTGTACCAAACACTGCTGAAAGCTATTTGGTTCGTTAAATGAAGCTTAACATTGTCAACTAAACAAGAGGATAAATGCATCCGAGTCACTTGTAATAGACGCCTCACATGTCCTCAGCTGACAGCTTCATTGAGTTCTATCCGCTCAACGCCATCTACAACAGTAAAGAGAAGACTCGGCGGTGCAAGCTATATGTGAAGAAAAAGCCACTTTTAAAAAAAAATAAAATAAAAGTTTAGTGGGCAAAGAAACACCGACATTAGACAATAGATAATTGGAAAAGAGTGTTATGGATCTTAACTCCATTGAGCGTTTGTGGGATCAGCTAGATTGTAAGGTGCATGAGAAGTGCCCGAAAAGAGAGCCACATCAATGGCAAATGCTACAGGAAGCGTGGGGTGAAATGTCACCTGAGAATCTGTACAAACTGACAGCTAGAATGCCAAGGATCTGCAAAGCTGTCATTGCTGCATGTGGAGGATTTTTTGTTGAGAACTCTTTGAAGTAGTTTAAGAAGTTCTGAAAATTTATTTCAAATTGTAATAGCAATTTTTCACATTATTAGTGTCCTGCCTATACAGTTGATCAGTTGAATGCCACTTTTGTGAATAAAAGTACCAATTTCTATCCATAATAGCAAAATCTGTACATTATTCCAAACTTATATATATATATATATATATATTTGGGGCATACAGATAAGTGTAAGACATCATTAGAGACTATAAAGGGTCTACTTTTATTTGTGTACACACAATAACAGCAAAACCTTGTGCTTTTTTAAAATAAAGAAAATAAAAAGGGTGTGCTTTCAGCAGTCTCTGTGTCTGTGAGCATATTTCTGAAACACATCACAAAAATGAACTGAAACTCTTCAAATACTTATCACACAAACATGAAACATATGTCTAAAGAAAGCTTAAAATGTCTACTTTTAAATAAAACAATTCAAATTTAAAACAAACATTCTATATCCTGCAATGTAATCTGTATGAAACAAAGAGATGTATAGTTTCTCCTGGCTCAGATAATTATCCCTAATTATCCACCCACAGGATGAGGGCGCTATTCATAAGGTAATGTGCTGAGGCACTCAATGCAAATGGTAAACACCCCCGACTGTGCCTTAAAAAGCATCAAGTTCATTCACTTTTCTGCGCATTTGGAAGATGGCATGATACACAGGTGAGGAAGCTCCTGGATATTGACGAAGAGTTAACATTTTCCTCAGAAGTAGAGCGGGACTCCGATGAACGTTTACATTTTGAAGATTGACTTGATCTAGCCGAGGATACAATTTCAGATGATTAAGTCATTTAGTTTTACTTACTTTAGTTGACGTGCTATTTTATATAAACGTGTACATATTTTACTAGTGGGACTGTTTCCAGACTGCCAGGATTCAGAGTATTGAAATTTGAAGTATGACTCCTAATAAGCCTATTAAGTTACATCTAAATGTTGTTTTGTCTTAAGCAAGCATTTAAATTGTATGCTGTATGATATAAATACGATATGTAATATGAATGTTTATATTATATTTTAACTACTGTTTATGCTGCCTCATTATCATCAACAAAGCTTGTGCTTGTGTAAATGAGTAAAATGCACTTTTAAATATGCCCATATTAGAAAATCAGCATATTGTAATGATTTCTGAAGGATAATGTGACACTGAAGACTGCAGTAATGATGCTGAAAATTTTGCTTTGATCACAAATTACATTTTACAATATATTCAAATAGAAAATTGTTCTTTAAAATTGTAAAAAGAGTTCACAATATCACTGTTTTACTATATTTTGGATCAAATAAATGCAGCCTTGATTAGCAGAAGAGACTTCTAAAATTTCAAATGATAGTGTAGGTCTAAAATTTTTAAGTCTTTATGTAAAGAAAATGTATTGTCAGATTACTTCTTTTAAATTAACTTGATTTTGATCAAGTCTCCTCATATTCATTCTCTTTCTGACAATCATTGATAGGACCAGGGGAAGGGTCTTTGTCTCCTCAGGTGTGAATCACGTTATTCATGATATATCACGCCTCCATATGACCTTTCTAACACTAACTTACAAAAGTTAAATTACTAAATTACTGAATGAGTGATCAGGATGGTTTTCACATAAATTTGTAGCAGCAACTCTAGGCTACAAGATCCAGTTCTCAAAAGTCTTGTGGACAAATGTTATATGACCTCAAAAATCATGCATAAACATTATTTTCTCAAAAATACAAACATGTGCATGCATGTTGCTCACATGTTATTATAGCCCAGTTTGTGCTGAATACAGTGTTTTCAGACATTAGCCATTAATATGTTTTAAGCAACTGAAAAATGCACAAATGTCAAGGCATATCAAAAATTATCCAGTGCCCTAAACACCCTCAGATCCCAGAGGGTTAATGAAGAAGCCAAAATACTCTTGGGACATCTATTTTTAATTGTCTGCCCTCCCAGATTTGAACACACTGATGGATGATTCTCTGAGAAAGTGAGTGATTCAGACTGCAAACCTGAGCTCCTTAGTTCACACCCTCGGCTGTTTTCTGGTGATTCTTGAAAAAAACCCAGTTGAAAAGAGTAATTTGATCATGACACTTGTGCGGGGTGCAGCAAGCTCATCACAACAGAATGGGTGAAAAGAGGCTCAAGACACACTGGTGGTGCACGCTCAAAAGATGTACTCAATTTTAGTCTCATTCTGGAGCCCTGCTTATGCAACACCATATTATTTATTTCCGTCCAGAGTTGCATTATTTTTTGGCCGAGTCAAACCACTCTGTTAAGTCTTCTCCAGCACATCCCAAAGACTTTCAATGGGGTTAAGGTCAGGACACTGTGGTGGCCAATTCATGTGTGAAAATTATTCCTCATGCTTACTGAACCACTCTCACAATTTGGGCCTGATGAATCTTGCCTTTGAAAATTCCATTGATGGGATAAACAGTTAATTTAGTACATTCAGGTAGTCAGCTGACATAATTTTATTGCTGCATAACATTTCTGAACCCAGACCTGTCCAATTGAAGCAACCCCAAATCATTACACTGCCTCCAGAGTCGTGTACAGTGGGCACTATGCATGACAGGTGCATCACTTCATACACTTATCTTCTTACCCCGATGAGCCCATCTCTTTGGAATTGGGTAAATCTGGACTCATCAGACCACATGACCTTTTTCCATTGCTCCACAGTTCAATCTTTATGCTCCCTAGCAAATTTAAGTTTTTTCTGATTAGCCTCACTAACAAGTGGCTTTCTTGTGACCACAGAGCTGTTAAGTCCCAATCCTGTAAGTTCTTGTTGCATTGTGCATGTGAAAATACTCTTACTGTATATACTTTTTATGATGTGACTTCAAGCGGTTTATTGATCTCCGATAACAATCATTCAAGAATTGTTCCAACCACATTTCTTCTGCGACACTGAGGGTTCACCTCTATCCTCACTGATTTTAATAATCAGTGGATGTTTTTTAATGTTTTCTTTGCTTGATGCTGGCCAATACTTTGGCCCTTTTGAAACAGTAACATATTTTCCACAATCAAAGGATCCATCTTCCAACATGGTTGTTTAAGAAATGAGAAGCTACACACTGCATCAGTTAGGTTTAAAATAATTGTTGTTTTACATAAATCACTGCAATAATGATCCAGTCATAGGCTCTTAAGTATCTGCTTATTTATTTGTTTTGGCCAGGCAGTGTATAATAAATGCTTAAATAATGTAATGTATACATTATATAATATTTAATAAATGCATGTTAATTTATGTTAGCTAGATTTTTTTTTTTCAGGGATTGCACTTAGTTGTAAGTACTCTAGAGCATTTAAAGGGTTAGTTCACCCAAAAATGAAAATTCTTTCATCTACTCACCCTCATGCCATCCAAGATGTGTGAATTTAATTTGCTGAACACAAATAATTTTGAAGAATATTTCAGTTCTGAAGGTCCTTACAATGCAAGTGAATGGGTGCCAAAATACTGAAGCTCCAAAATCCTCAAAAGGGCAACATAAAAGTACTCCAGAAGAGACTGGTGGTTAAATCCATATCTTAAGCAATATGATAGGTGTGGGTGAGAAACATATACATTTTTGAGTCTTTTTGTTAATAAAATGTTTTAATAAATTCTCCTCCCTGCTCTATTTCCACTTTAACATTTACTTTCACATTCTTCTTTTACTCTCTTTGGTGATTCACATTCTTTGTGCATATCAGAATAAGAAAAATAAGAAAATAAGAAAATGAACTTTAATAATTGATTTGTTTCTCACCCACACCTATCATATCATGCCTGAACACATGGATTTAACCTCTGGAGTCATATGGATTTATTTTATGTTCCCTTTATGTGGATTTTCAAGCTTCAAAATGTTGGCACCCATTCAATTGTAGGGATTCAACCTACAAGAGATGAAATCTTAATTTGTGTTGTGTAGAAGTCATACACATCTGGGATGCCAGGAGGAGGGTAAATCATGAGAGAATTTAAATATTTAGGCTAACTATCTCTTTAAACAGTATTGAAAACATCCATGTTCTATGTTTATATAAGAGGCCAGAAACATACTCTACACAAGTATGCAGACACTGATGCTCGGCCAATGCATTGCAAGCATGTGATCCAATTAAACCTACTTCCACCATGACAGTAGTTGACCTGAAAGACAAAACTGGCCGTGATGTGCTTTGGAACACAACGATGCCTGAATCAAGCTGGCATAGCTCTGTTATTGCGTAAAAACATTTAATTTTATTTACTTTCCTTTTTTGTGTGTGTCACAGTGAAATCACACAAGAGGGCAGAAGAATCACAAAACTTGATAAAATTTTGCTGAATGGCAACAACATCACAATGGTACAATCAATCATTTCATCTGTCTATTTGTAGACTATTAAATCACTTCTCATATCTGCTGACTATCCACAATACATCATACTTTTGAAATTATTACTACATTTGCCTGGAAAAAAAGCTGTATTTAAATGTTAATGTTGTGGTAACAATTTGATTTGCAATATTAAGAGGTTTTTTAGCCTATATCTGAAGCCCAGAAAACATTGCTAAAAGAAAAATATGTCTACAAATAAATGCAACAGATAGAAAGTTGAATAGAAACAACAGAAAATAATTTTATGTTTATTTGAATGCAAATGCAAAATTTTTCTGAATTTCACCTAGAATTTTCTAACCTAGAATTAATTTTTTCAGGAATTAAAATGTGTTGAGTGATCAACAGTGTTCCTGAAAAAAAATATGTTTTTGAAATGGATGACTTGGACTGAATAATAAAGAAAAGAAGCCAATAAGTGCCCAGCATAGATGGGAACTCCTTTAATCCTGTTTTAAAAGCATCCCATCCTCAAGAAGTTGGTTGAGAAAATGCCAAGAGTTAGTTTCTGCAAATTCTATGCAAAAAGGGTGGTTACTTTGAAGATGCTAATATATATATATATATATATTTTAAATTTCTGTTATTCCGTAGTTTTGATGACTTCACTATTATTTTTTAAATGTGAAGAAAAAATTATAAAGAAGAATGAGTAAGTGACCCCAAACTTTTGAACAGCAGTGTATCTTGTCGCTACCGGTAGTGGAGACAAAGGGAACTCTGCAGGGACATGGTGAGGTGGTCTGAGATTTCTTGACATCCAGAGCTAACAGATCCATGAGATCTGGTCCCAGCTTCTTGCTGATGACCTTATAAGCGCTTCTTTGATTTGGCGGGAGGCATTTCGCTATTCAATTAGTCAATTTCAGTTGGTCATATATGTGGGACATAATGCAGATATATGTTTGTTCAAAATAGACTATTGAATATCAGGAATGTATCATATGTAAACCCTGATTTTACACAGGGGCCATGACGATTCACTTTCGGGTCGGAACCGGTGTTAACCTACGATAGGCGCAATATTACAGTCCTATCAGAAGTCAATTCAAGTCAAGTAAATTTTATTTGTATAGTGCCTTTCACAACACACATCCTTTCAAAGCAGCTTTACAGAAGATCAGCATTAACAGACGATAAAACTGTAATGTCTGTAATGTCGATGAATCATCATTGTATAATTAGATAAAATATGATTGTTAATCGTGTTTAAAAATAGGTAATTAAATAATAATTGTATTAATAACCCCAGTGAGCAAGCTGAAAGCGACTGTGGCAAGTAACACAAATCTCCATAAGATGCTGATTAATGGATAAAAATAAACTTGGGAGAAACCAGACTCACTGTGGGTTCAGTTCTCCTCTGGGAACATAAGTAAATATTACTTATGTATAGTTAAAGTCATGGTTTAAAATTATTAAACTATGTATAACAAATAATTAGCAAATAATTAAACAAGTGTTAAGGGTCAGTGTTTAAACATCGATTTTGTTTGAACTGTAAGATTAATGACCAATGTTTTTGAAGTCCATCCTGGATTAACTGCAGAAGTTCACATAGATGCAATTGGCCTTGTTAATTGGCTGATGAAGGCTTTTGTTGGCAATTGTTAGTCTATGCATTCCATTTTAAGATCGTAGTCCATCAATAGACCGAGGTGATGCAGGCAGAGTTCAGGGATGTGAAACGCAGTTCAACCTGGCCGGTAATTTCTGTGAGGTTCGGTGTGGTCCATCCTAAATCCAAGGTTCAGACAGTGGCATATGAAGTATTCCATGTCTTATTGAATGTTTCTGGTTTCTGGTTCTGGCAGACCCAACTAAAGCAGACTAATTGTGTGTTGGAGGATAAATTAGGTGTATGCCTGGCTAAATAGATGAGTCTTTAGTCTAGACTTAAACTGAGGGATTGTGTCTGCATCTCGAACAGTGTTAGGGAGACTATTCCATAGTTTAGGAGCCAAATATGAAAAGGATTTACCTCCTTTTGTGGATTTTCATATTCTAGGAACTATTAACAGGCCAGAATTTTGCGATCGTAATGCACATGATGGAATATAGCGTGATAGAAGGTCACTTAAGTACTTAAGCTAGACCATTCAAAGCTTTGTACGTAGTTAACAGAATTTTTAAATTAATACAGAATTTAACAGGTAGCCAATGTAACGATGATAAAATGTGCTAATATGATCATATTTCTTGGTTCTCGTTAGCACTCTGGCTGCTGCATTTTGAACCAATTGAAGTTTATTTATTGATCTTGCTGGACATCCTCCCAGTAAAGCATTACAATAATCTAGTCTTCAAATCAAATCAAATCAAATCACTTTATTGTCACACTACTGTGTACACGAGTGCAACAGTAGGTGAAAGTCTTGTGCGCAGTTCCGAGCAACACTGCAGTAATGACAGTGACGAGACATAAACCACTTTACAATAAACAACATATTTACACAACACAATTTACATAACAAATGTACACATACTTACACAACAATTTACATATCAAATGTACACAATACACACAATGTAGAATACACATACACTAGATAAGGGTATAAATATATATATACACTAATTGAATTGAATAAAGTGCAGTGCTGATTGTTGATTGTGAGAGATCATGTGTTCAAAAGTCTTATTGCTTGTGGGAAGAAGCTGTCATGTAGTCGGGTGGTGCGGGTCCTGATGCTGCGATACCGCCTGCCTGATGGAAGCAGTGAGAGCAGCCCATGACTCGGGTGGTTGGAGTCTCTGATAATCCTCCGAGCTTTATTCACACACCGTCTGTTATATATATCCTGGAGGGAGAAAAGCTCACCTCCGATGATGTTTCTGGCAGTTCGCACCACCCTTTGCAGGTCTTTGCAGTTGTGGGCGGTGCTATTGCCGTACCAGGCGGTGATGCAGCCAGTCAGGATGCTCTCTACCGTACTGGTGTAGAACCGTGTGAGGATGTGGTGGTTCATTCCAAACTTCCTCAGCCGTCTCAGGAAGAAGAGGCGGCTGAGGTCATGAGGTCTTGAGATTGCATAATGCATTCATGACCTCAAGAGTTTTGAGGTCATGAATGCATTAATTCGTTTTTCAACATCAGCAACAGAGAGCATGTGCCTTAATTTAGCAATATTTCTTAGGTGGAAGAATGCTGTTCTACAAACATTGGTAATTTCATTTTCAAAGGACAGATTGGTATCAAATATAACACCTAAGTTCTTCGCTGTTGAAGATGATGTAACAGTACATCCATCGAGATTTAAATTATATTGTAGTGGCTTATTATTAGAGTTTTTTGATCCAATAATTAGTAACTCTGTTTTGCCAGAATTGAGTAGAAGGAAATTTCTGGACATCCAATCTTTTATTTCATTGATCCACTCTGCTAATTTCGAGAATTGTAAAATCTCATCAGGTTTTGAAGAAATATAAAGTTGTGTATCGTCGGCATAGCAGTGGAAACTTATTCCACGATTTTTGATAATATCTCCCAGGGGAAGCATATACATGGAGAAAAGCAGAGGCCCTAAAACTGATCCCTGTGGCAATCCATATTTTACTTTTTTTTGGTTTGACAATTCCTCATGTACATAGACAAAGTGGTAGCGGTCTGCTAAATACTGTATGACCTAAACCATTCTAATGTACCTCCACAAATGCCAACATAATTCTCTAGCCTATTCAAGAGAATGTCGTGATCTATCATGTCGAATGCAGCACTAAGATCTAAAAGCACTAGAAGAGAAATGCAGCCATGATCAGATGATAAGAGCAAGTCATTTGTAACTCTGATAAGTGCAGTCTCTGTACTGTGATGAGGCCTAAATACTGACTGAAATTCTTTGTATATTCTATTTCTCTGTAGAAATGACCATATTTGGGAGGATACTACCTTTTCTAGTCTTTTTGACATAAACGGGAGATTTGAAATCGGTCTATAATTAGCCATAAGTTATGGGTTCTTAATAAGCGGTTTGAAAACTACCATTTTAAAGTTTCTTGGGACATGTCCTAAGCATAGCAAGGAGTTAATAATATTAAGATGTTCTGAGATTACAGGAGATACTTCTTTTAAGAGCTTAGTTGGTATAGGATCTAACAAACATCTTGTGGCTTTTGATGTCTCTTCATGACCTATGACAGAGAAGGATTGAAATTGCATGTGAGGAAAATTATTAGACACTGTTTTCTGAGGTGCTATGACAGATAATTGCATAACTCCAATTTTATTTCTGATTATTTCAATTTTATCTGTAAAGAAATTCATAAAGTCATTACTCTTGTGCTGCGACATAATATCTGGTTCTGTTGAGGCTTTATTCCTAACCAATTTAGCCACAGTACTGTATAATCATCTAGGATTGTTGTGGTTATTTTTTATGACTTAACTAAAATATGCTGACCTGGCAGCTTTTAGTGCCTGTCTGTATCTACAGACACTATCCTTCCATGCACCACGAAATACTTCTAATTTTGGATTTTTCCACATGCGCTCTATTTTCCGAGCTGCTATCTTGAGAGCATGTGTGTGATCATTGTACCATGGTGCAGGGTTTATTTCTTTAATTTTCTTTAATCCAAGTGGGGCGACAATATCAAGAGTGCTAGAGTGCAGAAGGTCCGAAGGGATCACCGCAGACACCAATGCTATGAGACCTAGTATTCAATGATACTGACGAGCAATGCAACCTCGACCTAGCCTGACCTTGCTCATGGTGTTCTGAATGGAAATGATTTGTGAGGGAGACGATTGTGCCTGCATTGTGACCGAATTCCATATAACTCCCAGATGAGTCAAGACGATATCCCTGTGCTAAACTGACAGTTCTTGGAACTGCACTAGGATCAGCCAGTCATCTATATAATTCAGAATGCGGATGCCCTGGAGTCGCAGAGGAGCCAGTGCTGCATCCATGCATTTCCTGAATGTGCGGGTTAATAGGGCTAGGCCAAATGGAAGAACCCGATTCTGGAATTCTTTGCCCCAGAAAGCGAACCTCAGGAACTTCCTGTGCTGTGGCTCTATATGAAGATATGCATCCATGAGATCGATGGTGACCAGCCAAACGTGATGTTCTTGATAGTCAGCATCTAGGACTTGAACACCGAGCGGTTCAAGCCTCGAAGTTCTAGAATTGGACGCAACCCCCCACCCTTCTTGGGAACCAGGAAGTATCTGCTGTAATAGCCTGACTCTTTCTCTGGAAGGGGAACATGTTCTATGGCCCCTTTGACCAAGAGATTTTGCAGTTCTTTCCACAGTAGACATGCCTGTCCCGGTTTCACGGTAGTGGGAACCACGCCGGTGAAACAGGGAGGACGGCGAGCAAATGTAATTCTGTAGCCTCTTTCTACTGTTTCTAGAACCCACATGGCAGAAGTTTCCATGCTGCCAGGTTCTCTGAGATGGGTATTATTTCTGACACTTCCTGTTGAGGGGGTGTCGAGTGTTCCGCATCTTGGATCAAGGCAGGAAGCAACGGCACACCCAACTCTTTGTTGGAAGCCTCTATCACCCGAAACACCAAAGGCGGCGGGAGTGAAGAGGTTTCGTGAGGGTATCGGGAGGGCCGAAGTGGATGATACACGCACCCCATTCCGAGGGGAACTACCCCCACAAGGCTGGGTACAAGACCGTCAGGGTTTCTTTTCCTTAGAAATCACGCCCCTGAGGTCTTGCATTGGGGGCTGCTGATGGTGATGAACTGGACCCCAGTCTTTACGAGGGGGAGCACGGTTCGCAACATTTTATTTTAAAGCCTCCCATCTAGAAGGACCGGGTGGCCGACGGCCCCTCCCCCTGAGTGAGGTGCCCACACTCAGGTCCTTCAACAGATTTAGCCTAGTGTGCTTGTAACACTGCCATAGTGTGCAGGGCAACACCAGCCTGACCTGCTGCCTGATAATCTTTCCCCACAAGCGTGGAGGTGGTCCTGCACAGCTTTGTGGGGAGAGTAGGTCTCTTTAGCGATGATGCCGAGCCAGGCGAGAGAAAACCTGCAGGTGTCTCTTCTACCGGCGGCATCACCGAATACCCTCGAGCTTCAGCACCCACAATAGTTGAATACACCAACGTCGAGGGCACGAAGACACAGGAAGCATAAATTTCCTCCATAAAGAAAATACTTGTTATGGAAGTCACAGATGAAAGGAAGGGACTGATATAGAGTTCCATTCCCTCTTTTATTTATTTAATTATTTTGGCCACCAGACAGAAATTTGTCTTCTAGTTGTAGTGTTTGGGGGAGGGTCTCTTGTTCACGTGGCCAGTCTAGCTATAGTCTGGCCACAGGCCGCGTACTCACCTCAAGTAATTTCTCAGCCGCTTTATTATTGTGCTTGAAATGTACAGAGGTCCAGTGCCCCGCCCTCCTCGTAAACCGAATAGGCGCTGACTCCCGGAAGTAAGCGAGGCGAGCGCGAAGCATTTTGCCTGAAAGCAGATCACAATGCTCGCATTTGTCTCTTAATTCCACAGTTGCTTTATTATTATGCGCGGGATTTACAGAGGTTCAGTGTCCTCGTGAACCGAAGAGGCGCCGAGGCGTGCTTCAGGCTTACGAGGATCAGATGGATCTGGGGAGAGAGCGAGCGAAAGGGATGAACCCGTCTCTCGCTCCTCAGCCAGATCCATACGAGAGCCCCTCCCAAACAGAGCAAAACTGATGCGTGTCCTCTTCAGCTATAGAGCGAGAACAGGGGAACACGCATCGTTTATGGCTTTCAGTCATTCTTTCTTTCTTTTAAAAATATATATATATTTTCTAGACAGAAGAGAAAGGAGAAAAGGTTCACTGCACACTGTCTCACAAATTCTAATTCCTAGTAGAGGAAAGAAAGTTTTGACAGGGTTTGTAAAACACACACACACACACAGAATCGCTCTGAAAAAAGAGGATCTGACGACACCTGGTGACGCATCCATTTATAGCCTGGCCACAGGTGTGTCTAATGACTACATCAGCCGATGCTATAAATTCCGGTCAATGTTTATTGACGTGTTACACACATATTCACAGCTTGGTCACGACTAGGATCGTTCCCATAGCACTTAGCAAAGCGCAGCATCATTGTGAAGCTTTTTGTAAAGGGAACTAGCAGGCTACAAACACAGACTCTAGCTAAGTGCCAGCAGCAACAGATAAAATACACGCAGATGAAACAGTAGATAAGGGGAAAAACCTGAAACGCGGTAAAATGACAAAGGATATAACGATGAATATAACAATGACCGTTTGAGAATAAGAATAATCAATGCTAAGCAGCCTAAGCAGGCTACAAACAAATTCTTGTGCAGCGTGCCGTCAGCAACAGGAAGTCCAGTGATGTCAGAATCACAGAAGGGCAACTGCTCCCTTTTTATTGCAATTCCTCATCTGCTGATTGCATTTATTTGTGAAATTAAAATGACTGTAAGCTGTCTAATTTCAGTGAATTGTCTCAACACTCTCCCCATTTTACCAAAACTTCGAGGGGAAAAAAAACTAGGGACACCCAGGAGGTGTAAGGTGCACAATTAGCGATAACAGATTAAGATTAACTAAAACATATGCGACAAATATTTTTTAGGCATGACGTCATCACGCACACCATTTTTATCGATAAAAGGCTATTTTAATTCAAACGGATAGGAGACTGCAAATTTAGCTCTTTTTTTTTTAACGCATTTTCACGTAATCGATAGCAAAATAGCTCAAAGTGGATGGATACTAGGCTATTGACTCTATGACCTATGGCGCGAGTTGGGGGGTGGGACTATCTGTTTGTTGAATCTATAGAAGACTGGGCATATCAGAAAGCTGTTTGAAAACTATGTTTATTTTTTCTGTTATTTTAAATTCTGTTCAGTGGCACAGAAGTTACACACATCAGCTTTAATGCTGCCATTTATGCAAGTTGCACCACAAGAATGGGGCAATAAATTGGCACTTTTAACATCATGCCTATATGGTAAATATTGTCCATTTTAATATTTCACGTAGTGTGACCCATTTTGAACCATGAAACATAAATCCAAGAGGTTTTACTTTCGAATGTATATTCAGTTTCAAACACACACCAAAATGAAATTGCTGAAGCATGAAGCTTTGTCATAGTGCTGTAGTTAGTGCTAATCAACATTTCATCCTATTGTTCTATATGGAGTTCCATTATTTTTTCATTGCAGCAACACAATGAAGCTGTTTCGCTCATGTTTGATGTTTCTGCTCTGTTGCAGTTGATTCCAGGAGAAGGATCAGAAGTCTACAAAGAAAAAAAAAACATCTTCCACATAATCAAAATACAATTTATGTTTATGTTCCATGTCATGGAAGTCTTCTGTGAAATGAGTTCTTGTTTTCAGTTTATTTTCAGTTGAGGCTTTTCATTTGAGGCTTTTATTCTTTATTAATTGATCCAAAAAGGTTTTGTAAACATTTACTCCTTTATTTCAATAAAACAAAATGACTGGTTCTGTTATGGAATTCAGTTAAAATCATTGTTTGTGAAACACTGATGCTGAAATTTTGAACATTTTGTGAACACCCCATTAAAAGAATAGTTCACCCAAAATTTAATCTCAGATGTGTATGACTTTTCTTCTGCTGAACACAAAGATTTTGGAAGAATATCCCAGCTCTTTTGGTCCATACAAAGCAAGTGAATGGGTACAAAAAATGTTAATCTCCAAAAACCACAAAAGAAGCACAAAAGTAATCCATAAGACTCCAGTGGTTAAATCCATGTGTTCTGAAATTATATGAGAGGTGAGGATGATAAACAGTTTAAGACTTTTTTATGATCAATCTCCACATTCAAATACCCCTCCTAAGCACTCTTTTCTCCAAAGAGTTGCTCTTGTGTTTTTGGTGATTCACATTCTTCATGCATATTGCCACCTACTGGGCAGGGAAGAGAATTTATGGGAAAAAAGGAACTAAATATTGATCTGTTTCTCTCCCACACCTATCATATCACTTCAGAAGACCTGGATTTAACCACTGGAGTCGTATGGATAACTTTTATGCTGCCTTTATGTGCTTTTTTGAGCTTCAAATTTGTTTTACTCCACTTGCATTGTATGGACCAAAGGAGCTGAGGAAATCTTCTAAAAATTCTTTGTGTTCAGTAGAAGTCACATACAACTGGTATGGCATGAGGGTGAGTAAATGATGAGCAAATTATTATTTTTTTAGGTGAACTATTCCTTTAAATTCAGTCGTGTGCTGATCGATTTTTATAGAGCATGTGTCTCTGATTTAACTCACCAACACAATAATAATCAAACACACCATGCAAAAGTATTGTTTCTTTACAGTTTTTCTCAATTGCTAAAACACTAAAATCCATTGGCTGAACAAAGTTCTCAGTTGCCTGAACTCATTTAGCTAATTGTGGAGTCTGTTGTCAATACCGTAAACAATTTCACATGGTAAAACACAATTTGCAGATCTCACTTAGACTTTTCAGCAAAACTCTGAACACATTCTCATTCTCAAAACACATTCTGCACTCTAATGCACATGTCATCCATACTGGTAAACACAAGTGGCAACAATCAAATACAAATAGAGAACACATGTCATTTGATTGAACACAACCACTCAAAACTGATTCAACATGTTTCAAATGATGTGACACAACCAATATAAGCCAGTTCAGAGAGCAAACAGGTTGTTGAAGGTGGGAAGGAGAAAGTCTGACAATGGACAGAAGAAACAATGTGAGAGGACGAGGACGAGTGTGTATGCGAGGTGGGCGACGAGGAGGAGGAGGGCAAGAAAGAGGAAGAGGAAGAGGAGGAGGAGGAGGGCAAGAAAGAGGAAGAGGAAGAGGAGGAGGAGGGCGGCAAGAAAGAGGAAGAAGAAGAGGAGGAGGAGGAGGGCAAGAAAGAGGAGGAGGAAGAGGAGGAGGAGGAGGAGGGCAAGAAAGAGGAAGAAGAAGAGGAGGAGGAGGAGGAGGAGGGCAAGAAAGAGGAAGAAGAAGAGGAGAAGGAGGAGGAAGAGGAAGACAAAGAGTGGAAATATCTGATGAAATTCGAGCAACAGTCATAGACCATGTTCTTGTCCATGGACTGACAATGAGGGAAGCAGGACTTAGAGTGCAACCCAATTTGAGCCGATTTTCTGTGTCCACCATAGTAAGGACATTCAACAGGTACAGTATACTACTGTATTTTTGTAATAGCAAATTTACTGTACTACACTATATGCAACTGTTTCAATAGACATTTGCAAACTACATTACTGTATGTATAGTACTGCATGCATTTTTTTGTAACTGCACATCTACTTTTTTTTAGAATTGCAAGGCTGCCACATGCAGGTGGAAGGACAGCTATATTCACTCCTGAGCAAGAGGCCGTTATAGTGGGCATGGTCCTTCAAGATAATTTAATATGACTCAGAGAAATCCAGGAACGAGTGATACAAGACAACACACACTTCCAGGGAATCGACAGTGTGAGCATTTCCACAATTGACCGTGTCCTCCATCGTAACAGGATGCGAATGAAACAAGTATACAGAGTACCTTTTGAGCGCAACTCACCAAGGGTGAAAGAACTGCGAGCTCAGTATGTGCAAGTAAGTGGACATTCAGAAACATCTACTGTAATCCAGATTGTCTACAGTACTAACACATACTATGTGAATGACATTACTCTTCAGTATATACAATGTATGTGAATTAGAAGTGCATACAGTAGGCCTAATTGTACTCTACAGTATATCACTGTCTCTGTACGACTTACACAATTCTAAATACAGTATATTGTATTTCTACACAGACAATATTTGACTTGGAATCCTTGGACAGACCCCATGAGTTCATCTTTGTCGATGAAGCTGGCTTCAATCTAACAAAGAGGAGAAGGAGAGGCCGAAACATGATTGGACAGCGGGCCATTGTTGAAGTCCCTGGTCAACGAGGTGGCAATGTCACAATCTGTGCTGCTATTAGCAACCATGGTGTTCTACATCACCATGTTACACTCGGGCCATATAACACCCAGCACCTTCTAAGATTTATGGCCAATCTAAGAGATATTTTATTTCAGCAGCAGGTTGAAGAGCAGCAGGGTCAAGAGCTAAATGAGAATCCCATTCCCACATATGTGATAGTGTGGGACAATGTCAGTTTCCACCGAGCTGCTCAGGTAAGGGAATGGTTTAACATCAATGGGCAGTTTATGAACTTGTACCTCCCTCCATACTCGCCTTTCCAGAATCCGATTGAGGAGTTTTTCTCCTCTTGGAGATGGAAAGTTTATGATAGACAACCCTACACCAGAGTAAATCTGCTGCAAGCCATGGATTTAGCCTGTGGTGATATTGGTGAGGAATCATGTCAGGGCTGGATACGACACACAAGAGGCTTCTTCCCCCGTTGCCTCAGGAGGGACAATATTGATTGTGATGTCGACGAAGTGCTCTGGCCTGACCCAGGCCAAAGACAAGAAGCACATTGATCACATGTTTACTCCTTTCATTTGTGTCCCTTTGAGTATCGTATACTGTAGTACAGTGCACTGCTGTAGACTGTACAATGAAAAAATATGAAATTTGTTTTGAGATTAAAAATGTAGTTCTCCCTGAGAACTATATGTTTTGAACAATGTGTTTTAAATTTTTTGGTGTATTGTTTACTGACTGCTTGATAGTGTATAGCATTTTGATCACTTTGTTTATGATTTGAGAGCAGTGTTTGATTTTGAACACAGGTAAAACTGTTTTGAGGCGAAAGTTTCATTTTGCAAGAGGAGTCAGAGGTTTTGTAAATAGTGCTTGAAGATGAGGTTTTGTGTTTAATGTTTTCAGAAAATGGAGCAAGGTTTCAGAAATTGTGTTTTAGCAATTGAGAAAAACTGTAATATGTTTCAGAGTTTCAAACAGCATTGTCTGTATGACTTCTGTCTCAGTACATGGATGGCTTCTCTTCTCCTTTGGGGTTTGTTACTTTTTCCAGGTTTTTGCTGATGACATCATAAAGTTCAGCCTACAACAAACAGTCACAAATGTATCAAATCAGTTATCACACCACAATGGCCACAATTACAAAACCATCTGCATCTGTCAAACAAATCTATGTAAAGGACTCACGTAGAATCCACGTATATCAAGCACAATCACTCTGATCTCGAAATACGCCACTTCGTCCTTCTCGTGCACTAGAGAACGATAATCCATCTGTAGAATGAAAAGTCAGAGTTGTATAAAAAGGGAAACATTAAACTTTTTGTGATTTTGAGCTCAGTGAATGACTGACATGGATGGAGCTGAAGGCCAGTATTTCCTGTAGCTTATGTTTCATGTTTAAGAGTGTAGAACACCTCAGCTAGCAATGTTTCATTTGTTTGCTTTAAAGGATTATTTCAGTGTGTTAATCTGATCAACACGTTGAGTCGCTCCACTGCTACATTTCTCAAAGACCATATCGACATACAAGATCATTTGATCACGTATGTTTAATAGTTCAAATGTCCTCTGATGACTGTCATGTGAAATTCAGTCATACTAACTGGATTCATATCTGTTTAAATGTTTCAACACTTTTAGAATGTTTTGTCACTCATGTTAGCAGCTTTCTCTATTGAAGATCTATTGCTGTTTTAGCTTGAAGGTTATTTTGACTTTGCCAAATTCCATTTAAATGGAATGATATTGAGAGAGAACAGAAGACAGACATTTTAAGCATCATTTGACAAACTTATGTGAATTTCAAAACATCAACAAACTTTTTTTTTTTTTTTTTTTTATCAATAAAATAATTTATATCTGTCTGTCTTACCACATGGGTCTCTTTGGAGGCTTTGGCCACTGCATCGCCTCTCTCTGAGAAGTACCTGCAGATAAACACAAAATCAACACCTGAATCAAACAGCTGAAATAAGTGAATGAGGGCCATGAAACATAATAATGAACAATGAATTGAACCAACAGAGGGGATGAACATAAGAGTTTGTCATACTTGTTAATGTTGGTCTGAAAACCCTCCACCTTAGTCTTCACAGCATTAATTCTCTCAAGGATTTTTTCCTAGAACATTGAGTGTTAAATATACCTCTTGAGATTTCATATCAAAAATATTGTATGCCGTATAGATGCCGAACCACTGATCTTGAAAGGTGAGTTTGGGCCTCAGAAGGGTTTGTTACCTGAATCGCGACTCCAAAATCATTCCCATCTTCTATTTTGGGGATGAGATGAGAAATCCAGCAGGAGACCTGAATGACAAAACATGTATGTCTAATAATTTGTCATAAAATGTATTGAAAAAATATTTTAAATTAATCAATGAGCCACTTTAACACACTTACTGTGATGCAGGTCTCCTTAAGTGCAATTATCTCTGGTTTCACAATATCAAGCAACTTCAAAATTCTCTCATTTCCTTTGATGTAGCCGCACTTGCGAACTGCAACAAGAACCAGAACTAATCATTCGTGATTGTAGTATGCTAAGTAAGCAGGTTACTTCAGTAGTAAAAACCTCAGATTCCATCATGCAGACTCCTGCAACAAACTCCATAGTCAAACTGTATCGTATCTGTTCCATTTAATCCACCAGCAGATTGAAGAGATGATATGTACTGCTTCATGGACAATTTTCCACTGGCCCTGAGGCCTTCAAAATGTTTTGCATATGTGCAGTTTTTTTCTCTACATTTTCTCTTTCCATCACTATTATAGAAGTTCATCTTCATTATGCTAGAAGGGTGGGGAAACTAATGAAGCTAGAGCCGTTGTGCAAGTCCAATGCAGATGAATAAGAACAAGGGAGTAAAATAGAACAATATATTTGAATCACAATACACTTAAAGGGATGTTCCAGGTTCAATATAAGTTAAGCTCAATCGAAAGCATTTGTTGCATAATGTTGATAACCACAGAAATTAATTTCGACTCCTTCCTCCTTGTCTTAAAAAAAAAAAAAAATTGAAGCACTCATAATGGAAGTGAATGTGGCCCAATTTTGAGGGTTTAAACAGAATTGTGAAGCTTAAATGTTTTTTTTAAAGCACTTACAGTAATTCTTCTGTTAAAGCGTGTGTATTATATGAGCTGTAAAGTTGTTTACATTTTTACAGTTGTTTTCGGGTTTTTTGACATTACATCATCATAGTAACGATGTTATAAAAATGGCTATGACTTTACACAGAAAAGGTTATTAAGTGATTTTATTGTTTATGTCTTGTGGCTATACTTTTGAAAAAGTGAGTATTTTAATGTTCAAAAATGTACCCCCATTCACTTCCATTGTAAATGTATCCCAGAATTTTGCTTTATTTAAAGAAATGGAGGGTCGAGTCAAAATTATTTTTTGTGGTAATCAACATTATGCCACAAATTCTGTGAACTGAGGTTAACTTGTACTGAACCCGGTAGTGTTGGGTTCGAGTCCACCTTAGTCGAGTCTTTAAACAATCGAGTCTGAGCTGAGTCCGAGTCCAAAAGGGGCAGAGTCGGACCAAGACCGAGTCCATAACAGGCCGAGTCGAGTCTCTGCGGGAGAGAGCGATCGTTTACGGACATGTCCGTCATGTGTGTGTTTTGTCTTTTAAGTTTATCATTAAAATATTATTTATATTGTCAAGCCGGTTCTCGCCTCCTCCTTTCCCTTGAAACCCTTTACAAGCTTATTTTAAACTTCACAACTAAGAAAAACAGTTTGTCAATATAAATGTAAGAAAAGCACCTCTGTTGCATTTAATAATACATTTTATTAGTATCCTGCTGAACAGACTTCAAAGTGGTTTCAGAATGAAAGCATATGCTTTAGATGTATGAAGACAAAACTGTCCTTCAACACAATTCTTATTGATTTCTGTTGACATTTCAATTATTTGTTGCTTTTTCCCTTCCACTCAAACATATAACATGTCATTACAACCAAGGTTATGTTTCGAATTATAACTTATGGGTTAGGGTTAGGTTAGGACCACTGATAATATTAGGACAATGTCATCACGGACATGATTTTCTAGTTAATTTGCAGGAAACCGCACAATGCAGGGCAGTTCTGCGTGCTGCTCGTGTACCTAAATCCCTGATGCATCCGTGTGCATCTCGCAGCTGCTGCTGCAGAGAAAAAATATATAATTGATATTTTCTTGAGTGGCAGCCACGATGGTCTGCAATCAGTCTGAAATCTTTAAATACCAACTAAAGAAAATTCCATGAAGCTCTTCATTAACCGGAAAAACATGGAGAATAATAATTTTGAGTCATACATTTAACAGAATTGTCCTTCAAAAGTGTCAGAGATACAGGCTAAAATAAGACGTGCTTAAGTTACCCGATAGTTTACAATAAAAAAAATGAAAGTTTAAAATAAAAACATCATAACCAAATTAACTAAATTAATCTCATAACATGAAGTTTAGCTTCATACACAAGCTCTGTCATCAAATAATACATTTATTTTATAGCCTATAATTAAATTATAAACAAAACATTTCACTGCCCAAAATATCTCAATATTTTATAATGCATGGTTGAACGTTGTGAATGGTGGACAAATGCTGTAAAATGTATTTTAAGCAGCTCGTCAATGCTTTGAAAATAGTCAATCTATAATAAATAGGTGCTGTTTAACTGTTTAGAGTTGCTATCTGCTTAACAATAATGCTATTTTCCCCGACTAATTAAAATGTTACACAGTTAATTCATCAAGCTATTATGTACCAGTTCAAGCTGACATCACTGCATGGACCACAAGAGACTACAGAAGCCTACATGTGAAGATGCATTATGACTAAAAAGACTTAATATCCAATATTAATATTATTTTTATGTATTTTTATTTCGATATGCTGTTTTTAGTAAACTCTGAGACATGATGTGAGTTACAGTGTTCTTGATTTTAAGTTCTGAACCATGGTGAAACCGCAATGCGAACACCAACTTGCCAGTAAGTACAGGCTGATATCGTGGCAGCGGCATCTAGCAGCGGCTCTTCCGGTGTCACACTCAGAGGCCGCTGACTTTACAGCATGTGCTGCTGTTTGTGGCTGGTGCCACTGAATTTAAACGGCATATGCTGCTGTTTATGGATGATACCGCTGCATTTATGAGGCAGATGCCGCTGTTAATGAATTATACCAGTGAATTTACACAGCATCTGCCGCTGTTTATGAATGATACCACTGAATTTACAAGGCATCTTCTCTTGGACTATTTAAAGGGTTGTTCGCCTCTGGCCACTGTCCTTTTAACTAATTCATGTCCATAACAGAAACATCTTTGCTCAAAATGAGCAGTTTCAAAATGAGCAGGTGGTAATACAGAAAGGATGTTTGTTTAGCTACATTTTGTTACTAAATAGCCTATTAAGACTTTGTTTGCTTTGAAGCAGATTTTATTCAATTGGATCATTTCATTTCAATAGATTTTCAATAGATTCAATCGATTTTACATTTTCGATATGTTAATTTTAAGAACTCACTATAAGGGACTATCAAGCAATTATGATAAAAATAGTAGGCCTAACAGTAGTCTTTTGATTATACCATAACTATAATACAATATGATCATATTAAAAAGGTATTTTTCTATTAGCATTCTTAATATTATTTTATAAGAATTTCCCCTTCTGTCACTCACTTGACGTTTTGTTGATTGTAGTGACACAAGGTGTCTTCCTGGTTCTCGGATCTTATGCTCCTCACAGTGCCTCTCTGGCAAATTCCCCTGAGGAAAGACCTTCTTTCTCAGGGGCGGGGCACCCTCTGGCACCCGCGCCCAGACCTCTGGAATCTCCACATCTGGCCCCTTGATGGGACATGGAAGACTTAAGCGGTCTACCACCTGCAGTCGTAGACATGATCAACCAAGCCAGAGCTCCCTCTGCCAGGCAGCTTTACACCTTCAAGTGGCATCTGTTCGCAAATTGGTGTTCTTCCAGATCTGAAGACCCACAGAGATGTGCAGTTCGGTCAGTGCTTTCATTCCTGCAGGAGAGGTTGTAGGGGAGGCTGTCCCCCTCCACCATGAAGCCCACCACAATGCAGTGGACGGCAAGTCCTTTGGTAAGCACCACCTGATTATCAGGTTCCTTAGAGGTGCCCGGAGGTTGAACCCTTCCCGGCCAAGCCTGTTCCCCTCCTGGGATCTCTCAGTGGTCCTCTCAGGCCTTCAGAGAACCCCCTTCGAGTCACTAGATTCAGTCAAGCTCAAAGCCCTCTTCTTGAAGATGGCCCTCCTGATTGTGCTCGCTTCTATCAAGAGGGTTGGGGAACTGAAAGCATTCTCTGTCAGCGACGCTTGCCTGTAGTTCGGTCTGGCAGATGCTCACATCATCCTAAGACCGCGACCGGGCTACGTGCCCAAGGTTCCTACGACCCCCTTCAGGGACCAGGTTGTGAACCTGCAAGCGCTACCCTGGGAGGAGGAACACCCAGCCTCTTTGTTGCTGTGTCCGGTACGTGCTTTGTGTATATACGTGGACTTTAGATGCTCTGAGCAGCTCTTTGTCTGCTTTGGCGGATGATGGAAAGGGAACGCCATCTCCAAACAGAGGTTGGCTCATTGGTTTGTTGATGCTATCTCCCTAGCCTATCACACCCAGGCCATGCTCGCCCCCATGCAGGTTCGAGCACACTCTACAAGGAGTGTGGCATCCTCGCGGGCACTGGCCCACCGCACATCCCTAGCAGTCATTTGCAGAGCAGCGGTCTCGGCAACACCCAATACATTTTCTAGATTCTACAACCTCACTCGCTTCATTCGTGGAGCTAGGCAACCTAGGCCTCCTGCCAGGACCCCTTCATGGGACTTAGCAATAGTCCTGGAGGGTCTGGTTGAGACCTCCTTTGAACCTCTAGAGTCAGCATCTGACAGACTTCTGACTCTCAAGATGGTTTTTCTTATGGAGATTACCTCTCTAAAGAGAATTGGGGACCTACAGGCTCCGTCTGTCTTGCCAGCCTGTTTAGAGTTTGCCCCAGGAATGACCAAATTAAATTTGCCTGACTACCAGCCTAAGGTACCTTTCTCGACCTTACATCCGGTCACTCTCGAAGCCTTCTGCTACCTTCCATTTGTAACGCCGGAGCAGGAAAGACTTCACAGACTTTGTCCAGTCTGTGCCCTTCAGACTTATATCCACCGCACTAGCCAGTGGCGTAAGTCAGGGCAACAATTCTTTGCCATGGGGGCCGCAACAGGAGGGCACCCGCCACCAAGCAGACTTGTCGCATTGGGTGAGGGACGCTATTGCCCTGGCCTATGAGGCGCGTGGTCAAGCTTCGCCAGTAGGTATCAGGGCTTACTCTACCAGAGGGCTCGCCTCCTCTAAGCCTTGGCCAGAGGGGTCCCTCTGCAGCATGTCTGTGATGTGGCAGGCTGGTCCTCTCCACACACATTCATTAGATTCTACAGCTTGGATGTTCATGCCACTCCGGGCTCTTATGTCCTTGAGTCGACATCTCAAGCCCATGTCTGAGCCCTCTCACGCTCTTGTGAGCACACTGCACAACCGTGGGGGGTCTGGACAGCCACAGTGCGGCGGCGTGGGTATTCTCGTTCCCAAATCATAGTGAAGCTTTATGTAAAGGGAACATCTCGGGGTTACGTATGTAACCCTTATTCCTTGAAAAAAGCGGAATGAGATGCTGCGCTTTTCTGCCGCACTGGGATGCCCCGGGACTGCTCTTCAGACGAAATACCTGATGATGCACTGGTGAAGCATCTATTTATAGCCACTGCACCAGGTGCGTCCAATGATTACATCGGCAGAGACTATAAATTCCAGTCAATGTTCATTGACGTGTTGCATACATATTCACAGCTGGTCAAAACTGAGACGTGTTCCCAAAGCACTCTTCAGCGCAGCATCTTGTTCCGCTTTTTTCAGGGAACAAGGGTTACATACGTAACCCAGAGACGTTTTCGTTTTTGTTGCGATATGTATTTAAACCTTTAAACCCATAGTTTACGTAACATGAAGATGCCACTAGACGGTGATAATAAACCGCCTATTGACCTCATTGCATTTGTAACTGAGCGGGAATCACTGCCATCATTGATAAAAGCAAAGCAGGTAAAAAAAAGCACATTAGATGTGTCTGGGAATTTTACAAAAAGTCACAGTCTTTAGTGGCTTCAATTACAGCTTGAAGATTTCTAAAGATATAAGCAACATCCAGGAAATTTATTTATTTATTTGTATTACTATTTTATTTTATTTATTTCAAATTTCACCTTTACTGACATGACTGTTCATTGTGTTGCAAAAGTATGAGGTTAAAACAAAAAGAACAGAACCAATATCACAATTTCCAGTAATTAATTCTGTATTTCTATCTCTCTCACTCTCCAACCCACACACACACACACACACACACACACATACACACATTCACATCAATGCAAAATGGTCCATGTTGTCTCCTCAACATTAAAAATTAAAACATACCTTTCTTCTTCTTTTTATCATCATCTTCATTCTTATCTGTCTCCATATCCTATTAAATATTTAAAAATATAATGTAAAAGTATTTGTTTCTTTTTTTTTTTCTTCCATCAAGCATGATCATTTCTGAGTTGGATGCTGACCTCGTCCTCAGGCATTGGTGGGTCAGGAATGGGAATATCAAGGGGTGCATGGAGATATGAGGGGTCAGTGATACTGAACTCATCCCCCTAAAATCATAAAAAAGTTTAGCATTTTTAATTATTCTTTTGCAGAAGTAATCTGTTTGTTCAGCATTTTAGAAACAGTACAGTATCTTAACTGGCAACATGTGTAATAAAGCCAAAGTCATGAAATGGAATACCAGGGAACACACTGATAAATGAGCAGCTTGAATGTGCTGTGAGTCACTTTGAATAAAAACATTTGCCAAATGAATGAATGTGAATGTACCTTCAACAGGTTGTCAAGCTGTGAAATCTTCAGAGGAATGTGTTCAGAGAAGAGTTCTTCAGTCTACATACACAACAGATGAAGTTAATGGTCAATGGTCACTTTGCTCAAAAGGAGCCAAAAACGACAGTTTGTGGTTTCCAAAATATTATTAGAGATTTAGCTTCATTAAATTTCCATCAGGATCAGTGGATCAGGACAAACTCAGGATTTTACATAATTTATGATATTTCACAGATCACCGTTATTGTTATGGCATCTGCTCATTTAAGACTCATTTGCACTGTGGCTGGTGTTGGTAGATTTAATTTTTCACAAAGAAATCGCACAAACTCTGATTGCAAACAGCTTATATGACTTTATATAAACAAGACAGGCACATAAGATCTAACAGGATGAAGGGAATCCCGTATCTACCACCATGGGTCATGGGTCATTTATAACTTTATAAACTATAATAACTGGTTTACCATCTTCCTTTATCCTCTGCATTCGTCACTTCTCACCGGAGCTTACACTACGCCTACATCATACACCGGAACTCAACTCTCTCGTTAACGTGTGGACGGCCGTTACCGGAAGCCAGGGTTTATAGTTTATAAAGTTATAAATATGGATTTTTTTTTACAATAATGCATTGCTTTGCTTCAGAAGGCCTTCATTAACCCCCTGGAGCCAAATTGATTACTTTTTTGATGGATGGATGTGCTTTTTTGGGCTTCAAAATCTAAGGCGCCATTCATTAAAATTTCAAGCTTGGATGAGCCAGGGTATTTTTTTTATATAAATCTGATTGTGTTTGGCTGAAAGAAGAAAGTTTTATACAATATATAGGATGGCTTGAGGATGAATAAATGATAGGATAATTAAAATTTTTGGGTGAACTAACAATTTAAGGCATGATGGGAAGTGACTTGCTGACAAAAGCTTAATGCTCATTGGCTTAAATATCCATAATTTTTTGTTCTCTTCTAAAATGTTGGATTTTTTATTTTTATCTCTAATAGCATGTTCCCTTTACAAAAAGCTTCACTATGATGCTGCGCTTTGCTAAGCGCTATGGGAACGATCCTAGTTGTGACCAAGCTGTGAATATGTGTGTAACATGTCAATGAACATTGACCGGAATTTATAGCCTCGGCTGATGTAGTCATTAGACGCACCTGTGGCCAGGCTATAAATGGATGCGTCACCAGGTGTCCTCAGAGCCTCTTTTTTCAGAGCGATTCTGTGCGTGTGTTTTACAAACCCCGTCAAAACTTTCTTTCCTCTGCTAGGAATTAGAATTTGTGAGGCATTGTGCAGTGAACCTTTTCTCCTTTCTCTTCTGTCTAGAAAATACATATATTTTTTAAAAAGAAAGAGAGAATGACTGAAAGCCGTAAACAATGCGTGTTTTGCTCTGTTTGTTTGGGGGAAGAGCACGCTGCTCTCATGTTGCAGCAGTGCGGGTGCGAGCACTGTGATTTGCTTTCAGGCAAAGTGCTTCGCTCTCGCCTCGCTTCCAGGAGTCAGCACCCACACTTCATTTGTGGGGCTCTCATATGGATCTGGCTGAGGAGCGAGAGACGGGTTCATCCCTTTCGCTCGCTCTCTCCCCAGATCCAACTGATCCTCGTAAGCCTGAAGCGCGCCTCGGCACTTCTTCGGTTCACGAGGACACTGAACCTCTGTAAATCCCGTGCATAATAATAAAGCGGCTGTGGAATTAAGAGACAAATGCGAGCATTGCGATCTGCTTTCGGGCAAAATGCTTCAGGCTCGCCTCGCTTACTTCCTGGAGTCAGCACCCATATTTCATTCATGGGGCTCTCGCATGGATCTGGCTGAGGAGCGAGAGACAGGTTCATCCGATTCCCTCACTCTCTCCCCAGACCCAGCTGGTCCTTCCCGTGATCTCGAAGCGTGCTTCGGCGCCTCTTCGGTTCACGAGGGGGGCGGGGCGCTGAACCTCTGTACATTTCACGCACAATAATAAAGCGGCTGAGAAATTACTCGAGGTGATTACATGGGCTGTGGCTAGACTGGCCACGCGAACAAGAGACCCTCCCCCAAAAGCTCCAAACTAGAAGAAAAATTTCTGTCTGGTGGCCAAAATAATTAAATAAATAAAAGAGGGAATGGAATTCTATATCAGTCCCTTCCTTTCTTCTTTGACCTCCATAACAAGAATTTTCTTTATGGAGGAAATGTATACTTCTCGTGTCTTCGTGCCCTCGACGTTGGTGTATTCAACTATCGCGGGTGCTGAAGCTCGGGGGTATTCAGTGATGCCGCCGGTAGAAGAGACACCTGCGGGTTTTCTCTCTCCTGGCTCGGCATCATCGCTAAAGAGACCTACTATCCCCACAAAGCCATGCAGGACCACCTCCACGCTTGTGGGGAAAGCTTATCAGGCAGCAGGTCAGGCTGGTGTTGCCCTGCACACTATGGCAGTGTTACAAGCACACTAGGCTAAATCTGTTGAAGGACCTGAGTGTGGGCACCTCACTCAGGGGGAGGGGTCGTGGGCCACCCAGCCCCGCCCCGGTCCTTCTAGACAGGAGGCTCCAAAACAAAATGTGGCGAATCGTGATCCCCCTTGTAAAGACTGGGTTCCAGTCCGTCACCCTCAGCAGCCCCCAATGCAAGACCTCAAGGGCGTGATTTCTAAGAGAAAGAAACCCTGACGGTCTTGTACCCAGCCTTGTGGGGGTAGTTCCCCTCGGGACGGGGCACGTGTTTCATCCACTTCGGCCCTCCCGATACCCTCACGAAACCTTTTCACTCCCGCCGCCTTTGGTGTTTCGAGTGATAGAGGCTTCCATCAAAGAGTTGGGTGTACCGTTGCTTCCTGCCTTGATCCAGGACGCGGAACACTCAACATCCCCTCAACAGGAAGTGTCAGAATTAATACCCATCTCAGAGAACCTGGCAGCGTGGAAACTTCTGCCAGGTATTTCTATGTGGGTTCTAGAAACAGTAGAAAGAGGCTACAGAATAAAATTTGCTCGCCGTCCTCCGTATAGAACATGTTCCCCTTCCAGAGAAAGAGTCAGGCTATTACAGCAGATACTTCCTGGTTCCCAAGAAGGGTGGGGGGATGCGTCCGATTCTAGATCTTCGAGGCTTGAACTGCTCAGTCAGGGTGTTCAAGTACTAGATGCTGACTATCAAGACGATCGTGTCACAAGCCCAACATCACGTTTGGCTGGTCACCATCAATCCTATGGACGCATATCTTCATATGAGCCACAGCACAGGAAGTTCCTGAGGATCGCTTTCGGGGGCGAAGCCATCCAGTATCGGGTTCTTCCATTTGGCCTAGCCCTATTAACCCGCACATTCAGGAAATGCATGGATACAGCACTGGCTCCTCTGCGACTCCAGGGCATCCGCATTCTGAATTATATAGATGACTGGCTGATCCTAGCGCAGTTCCAAGAACTGGCAGTTGAGCACAGGGATATCGTCTTGACTCATCTGGGGGTTATATGAAATTCGGTCACGATGCAGGCACAATCATCTCCCACACAAATCGTTTCCATTCAGAACACCCTGAGCAAGGTCAGGCTAGGTCGAGGTTGCACTGCTCGTCAGTATCATTGAATACTAGGTCTCATAGCGTTGGTGTCCGCGGTGTTCCCTTCGGACCTTCTGCACATGAGACCGCTTCAGCTGTGGCTAGAAGCCAGGGGGTTTTATCCGAGGGCTGGCCCCCTAAGGAAAATAAGGGTTACGCACCACGTGCTTCGTTCCCTTTCTATGTGGTACAGACCCCGGTTCTTACATTGGGTCCCACTCTAGGTGCGTCTTGTCATCGCAGGCTGCTAACAACAGATGCCTCCCTGACGGGCTGGGTAGCGGCCTTAAGTGGTCGTCCGGCTTAAAGGGATAGGAGGGTCGTCAGTTTGGTTGTCACAGTAACTGTCTCGAGCTGATGGCCATATTTCTGGCCCTGAAATACTTCCTCCCGAGGCTGCCATGTCTTGGTGCAGGTGGGCAATACAGCGGTAGCCTCTTATGTAAACCATCGGGGGATCCATGTTCACGTCAGCTGAATTTCAGGCACGTTGGATCCTCCTTGGGGCCCAGGGCAGCTCCTGACACTCAGGACAGTTTCGTCCCTGGATGCCCGTGTGTGTGGAAGCAGATTTACTCTGAGGTAGTGAACAAATCTGGGTGAGATTTCACAGGGCAGAAGAGGACCTCATATTACAGAACCAGTTAACTGCTTCAGTTCTGGATTTTCTGTAGAAAGAACAGTCAGCGGGCACTTGCCTCGCCACTGCCAGGTTCTATGTGGCCTCCACTGCGGTTTGCCATGCCTTGGTGAGCGGGGTGCCCCCTAAGAGGCATCCTTGCTAGGACCTCTTCAGAGGGTAAGACCCCCTTTTTAGACATCTAGAGTCAGCGTTTGGTAGACCTCTGACTCTCAAGATGGTTTTTCTTTTGACAATTACTTCTCTAAGGAGACTTGGGTACCTACAGGCTCTGTCTCTTTTGCCGGCCTGTTTAGCGTTTGCCCCAGCTATGATCCAAAGCATTCTTTGCACCCTCACCCTAACTACCTGCCCAAGGTGCCTTTCGCAACCCTTGGCCTGTTATTTTCTAAGCCTTCTGCTCCCTGCCGTTTGTAACGCTGGAGCAGCTAAGACTTCTCAGACTTTGTCCAGTCTGTACCCTTCAGACTTATGTCCACCGCATTTGCTAGTGGCGTAAAGTCAGGGCAGCAATTCTTCACTTGGAAGCCATGACCGGGGGGCGGTCACCTCCTGGCAGACTATGTCACTTTGGGTGAGGGACATTATTGCCCAGGCCTATGAGGCACGCGGTCAAGCTTTGCCAGTAGGTTTTAGGACGCACTCTACAAGAGGGCTCTCCTCCTCTAAAGCCTTGGCTAGAGGTCTCCCTCTGCAGCAAGTTTGTGATGCGGCAGGTTGGTCCTCTACGCACACATTTACATTTACATTTATTCATTTGGCAGACGCTTTTATCCAAAGCGACTTACAAAGGAGGAAAAAATATAAGCGAATCATCTTAAGGAGACAGTGGTACGAAAAGTGCCATACTACAAAGTTGCACTATCATCAGAATAGTATACAAAACCGATTTAAGTGCAACAGGAATTGTTAATTTTCTTTTTTTTTTTTTCTTTTTTTTTTTTTAGTGACAGGTTAAATGCTCTTGGAAAAGATGTGATTTTAGCTGTTTTTAAAGATAGAGAGTGAGTCAGCTTCACGGATTGACTCGGAACATTCATTAGATTCTTATAAGTTAGGATGTTCTTGCCACTCTGGGCTCTTATGTCCTTGGGTCGACATCTACGCTCATGTCTAAGCAAGTATGTGATGCGGCAGGCTGGTCCTCTCCGCACACATTCTCAGATCTTATGGCTTAAATCTTTCATACCTGAACAAGTTTGTGATGCGGCAGGTTGGTCCTCTCCGCACACATTCTTCAGGCTCTATGGTTTGGATGTTCATGCTACTCCGGGCTCTTACGCCCCTAAGTCGACATCTGAAGCTCATGTATAAGCAAGTCTGTGATGCGGCAGGTTGGTCCTCTCCGCACACATTCATTAGACTTTTATAGTTTGGATGTTCTTGCCACCTGGTCAAGTTTGTGATGCGGCGGGCTGGTCCTCTCCATGCACATTCATCAGTTTTTATGACAAGTTTGTGTTGTGATAGGGTCTCTTCGCACACATTCATCAAACTTTATGGGATAGATGTTTTGCTACTCCGGACTCTTACGTCCTTGAGTCGACATCTCAAGCTCATGTCTGAACAAGTTTGTGATGCGGCAGGCTGGTCCTCTCCACACACATTCATCAAATTTTATGGTTTAGATGTTTTGACTCCGGGCACTTATGCCCTTGAGTCGACATCTCAAGCTCATGTCTGAGACCTCTAACGTTCTTGTGAGCACACTTCACAACCGTAGGGGTCCGGACAGCCCCAGTGCGGCAGCGTGGGTATTGCATTCCCATAGCGCTTAGCAAAGCGCAGCATCATAGTGAAGCATTTTGTAAAGGGAACGTCTCGGGTTACATGTGTAACCCTTGTTCCCTGAAAAAAGCGGAACGAGATGCTGCGCTTCTTTGCCACACTGGGACGTCCCAGGACTGCTCTTCAAAAAGATGTATCTGACGACACCTGGTGACGCATCCATTTATAGCCTGGTCACAGGTGCATCTAATGACTACATCAGCCGAGGCTATAAATTCCGGTCAATGTTAATTGACGTGTTACACACATATTCACAGCTCGGTCACAACTAGGATCGTTCCCATAGCGCTTAGCAAAGCGCAGCATCTCGTTCCGCTTTTTTCAGGGAACAAGGGTTACACATGTAACCCGAGACGTTTTATGTGTATAAATTATATGTGAATACTCCCAACACTCTGACAGTGTGATATCTGTATGGGATATGTGATATTTATAATATTTCTGAAATATCTAAAATATGTGTCTTTAACAAAAAATTGATGGAAAGACATCTTATTGGCTAAATAAATTACAGGTGCATTGGGTGTCTTTTTCATCATATTTATTGTGATTTTAATGCAACATAATTTAAAATATATCCACTTTATCAGCAACAGTGCATGAACGTGAATCCTGCGATATCTGCCATTGATCTCAATAGTGTCTGATACACTACGAGAAGTGAGAAATGTCCGACTTGACAGCACATATTGCAATCCTAGACTGGCTACTGCAGCCATCTACTTTCAGGGTGAGGCATTTGGCATCTTGATAATGTAATGCCATTGTGCATAAAGCATCTAATGATAGCTTTAGGGGTATGTTTGCCATTGCCATTTAGCAAATCAAAAGCTATGATCATATGGCAACCTGATATAGTCCTCAGAAGTTGCAGCTCTTGAATGCAGACCTTTATTCGTCACTCTGATGGAATGATTTTGTCATTATCTATTTTTATACATGTTTTAATTTTAAAGTACTAGGGCTACATTCAGAGGTGTATCATCCATTTTAATGGCATTACAATAATAATATTTAATGGCAATATTTGTGCTGATTTCAGACCTGTATACACTTTTCCTGGGATTTGTCATGGATCTAAAGGAATTTTTGATGTATCTCTTGATATCGTTTCATGTTTCTCCACTCCTGCTTCCTCCCGCTTATGGTCATAATTGGCTGATGTGAGAAAAAATTTACGTCACTAAAACAGGTAATTTTGCTAGATTTTTTGACTCTCTTGAAACCAATGAGTTTTAGGGTAAAATATCTTGTCAATCAACCACTGTGCTACAACAAGATTTTTAAACTTTGCCGGTTATGTTCATCTTTAAAAAGGGAATAGCCATCCGATCAGAAAATGTGAAAAAGTGCATACATACATGCACAGGTTCACAGAAATTTTTAATTGTGCCTGATATCAACAAAAAGTTTCACTGATGAGAAGCACACACATCTCTGAAGCTCAGTTAATACAGGTACTCCACCAACATAACTGACAATTCTGCCCTAAACTTAATGTTTGTGCCTAGATTAAATGCAAGTATTATTGGAAGAAACTCTGCTTTTTAAGCTTTCTTTTTATGATGACACTTTTTTACCCTTTATCATGCATTAACACACTGACATAATGACTGATGTATGCAGTTATGAAATCTCTCCTCAAAATTCAAACACAATTGTTAAAAAGATACATGTATTATTACCAGGTGCAAATGGCGATGGCACCTTTTACTACACATCTTAATACAGCATAGAGTTCTGCATTGAAGTCCTGCCGGACCCGCGGGACCCGATTAGATTTCTTGTAGCGCAGGACTACATTACATTTCCGAGTAGAAGGCTTTTATAAGAGCCTGAAAATTCCGCTATGGATCTTGTTTTTGTTTTTATTAACAAATGATATTTCTTACAATTTCTTAAAATTGTTATTATGTAAAATAAGTGTGCACACAGCTTGTTTATTAAATTATCCAATATTTAGAACAGGCAGGTAGCCAACGGCTTTACAAGAATTGCAGAGCAAAGCGCACACTCTGTCATCAAAGGATGTGAAACTCAGACTAGAAAATTGTTAATTTAGTGTTAAGCAACCAACATCAGGCAAGACAAATTGGCGTCATTTTCACACGTCATCTGATAATAGCAAAAAGATATTTTAGTACACAAGTTGTCTATTTGTGTGGCTTTTGCTCTATACAAAAATCAAACGTGGGTTTTCGGGAACGGGAGAGTTCGGAAACATAATCAGTGTTCGGGTGCTTGATATAAACTTGCAGGAGTGGGCGGGAGCGCGATGGAACATCCAGTCCCGTGCAGACCTCTAATACAGGGAACACACACACACACACACACACACACACACACACACACACACACACACACACACACAGACAGCGGGAGTGTGTGTGAGAGAGTGGTAAAAATGTATGCACTAGGTTCAAATGATTTTCTTGTTTTATTTTCCTATCTGTCAAAATGATGGACAGCATTTTTTGGAATTATTCGTCAATGTTTTTTAAAAAAAAAAAAAAAAAAAAAAAAAAACGATAAATGACGGAGAATTTTCGGTTACAGCGACCCCAGATTCATGTTGGGTTAAGTGACTGTTTGTGCCCCACTTGAAATGAGCCACATGAGACCCCACTGGAAAGAACATATGAATAAAAATAAGGTAATACTTCTCATATTAGGCTGTCTATGTCATTATTTTGATTTCAGCTATTAACTTGTTATCGAAATCGTTATTGAGATTGAATATTCAATATGATTATTAAAGTAAAATATAATTTATACAGACCAATAATTTGGTAAAGTAGTAAAGACGCATAATTTTGCTTTTATATGGCACATTTGTCAGGCTTTAGAAGTGTGTTGAAGTGTATCACAATTTATTATCACTGTAGTATTATTTTAAGAAATCTGCTAAAAAAAACCCGGAAGTGCGGTTTTCTGTGGTGTGACGTACATTTGTCATGATACAGTAAATCAACCGTGTATGGTACGGTACAGTACAGCAATACTTAATTAATTGCATAAATATGCTTACCTGCTTATATAGTGACTGCCGGTAGTTTTCAATCTGGATAAAGAAAAATAGTAGTACAATTATATATCTTTGTCCCACATAATGATCGTGCATTCAGGTGCTTTCCGTGTTTACTTTCACTTTCAACATTATGGATGATGAAGAGTGACTCGATTTTTCATATAAGTATATATTCTAGCAGTGACTTATGTTTAATAATCACCAAACAAACGTCCCTTTAAAAAGCCATTTTTAAATCGATATATTTATATTGTCAACATCCTTAAACGCGTTTACTATAATCTATAATACAATAAAATACTAAATTAACTTACCTTCACTGCATTATCAGTGTTTACCTTCAGTGCTTTAGTTTTAGACATATTGAACGCAAACTGTCAGAAACAATTAGATGAGTCTTTCTAGTTGGCCTGAAGTCGTTCGCAGATCACCTTCCCTCCTACTTTCAGTTTTTATTTCACTGACGCCCACTTGTGTATGATATACACACAGTTCACCAAGGAATACAATGAAATTAAATAAAAACACAGAAAAATTGCCTTTGTGTATGTTTTTTTTTTAATTTTTTATATCATCTTACCTTCGTAGATGACTGCTCGAAAGCGTGTTAATGTATTTTTTTTTTTTTTTTTTTTTTAAAGAATAAAACATATCTCATTCTTAAATGAATGGACCGTGTAACCGTGTGTCCACGAGCACAGATATTGTTTTTCTTCTTATTCTGACATTATATAAAATACTTTTAAAATTGTATTTTCTATTTGTATTTATTTATTTTTGCTCTGATGACAAGAATATAATAATATTTTTAGTGGTTGAAATGATCTCCAATTTACGTTATACCACGTCTACGTACCTCTTCGAGATATCAGCTTAACGGGATAGTTCACCCAAAATGTAAATTCTTTCATTAATTACTCACTCTTATGCATCCCAGATATGCCTTTCTTTCATCTCTTTGAACCCAAATGAAGATTTTTAGAACACTATTTCTGCTCTGTTGGTCCTTACAATGCATGTGAATCTGTGCCAACATTTTGAAGTTCCAAAATCCACATAAGGGCAACATAAAAGTACTCCAGACGACTGTTGGTGCTTAAGGACATTTTTTTCAAAAGCCATATGATAGATGTGGGCAGGGCTGGACTGGACTGGTAATCTGGCATACCGGGCATTTTCCCAGTGGGTCGACGCACTTTTGTGCTGATCAGGGGCGTAATGGCCATCGGGAGAACCGAGAGCACCGATGGTTCGGCCGTGAAACTTGCCAAATGGGCCGCGATAAGCAACAATGAGCCGCCGCGTTATGCAGAACCAACCACAAAAAAGGTGCCACAAAGGACAGCGAACACCCCCCACCCCCGCTCAACAGTTGGGCCAGTTGCCATGTAAAATCCCAGATTTCTCTTCTCAGTCCAGCCCTGGATGTGGGTGAGAAACAGACACTGACGCCCACTTGTGTATGATATACACACAGTTCACGAAGGAATACAATGAAATTCAATAAAAGCAAAGAAAAATTGCCTTTGTGTATGTTTTTTTAATTTTTTATATCATCTTACCTTCGTAGATGACTGCTCGAAAGCGTGTTAATGTATTTTTTATTATTTTTTAAAGAATAAAACATATCTCATTCTTAAATGAATGGACCGTGTAACCGTGTGTCCACGAGCACAGATATTGTTTTTCTTCTTATTCTGACATCATATAAAATACTTTTAAAATTGTATTTTCTATTACACCTTTTTTGTGGTTCGTTCTGCATAACGCGGCGGCTCATTGTTGCTTATCGCGGCCCATTTGGCAAGTTTCACGGCCGAACCATCGGTGCTCTTGGTTCTCCAGATGCCATTACGCCCCTGATCAGCACAAAAGTGCGTCGACCCACTGGGAAAATGCCCGGTATGCCAGATTAACAGTTGGGCCAGTTGCCATGTAAAATCCCAGATTTCTCTTCTCAGTCCAGCCCTGGATGTGGGTGAGAAACAGACAATGACGTGCACAGAACGGGGGCAGCAGGGGCGCAAAAGGTGCGCTGTTGGTCATTCAGAAAAAGGAGAAAAATTTTAAGAATTAAATTAAAATAGTTAAATAAAACAAAATTAACATCATGTTATAATCTCACAATAAAAGTAATAATGTGTTATCGTGAGATTTCTTTGTAAATCGCTGGCGTATTAAAGAAAAGTAGGTGGCGGTGCTTTTAAGAGCGCGCTGCAGCAGATTGGGAGAGGATACCAATAGCAAGTGATCGTCCCTGCCCTATACTCACTCTGAAGTGCAGAGCCCTTGAAGTGGGTACTCTGAAGGAAACATGGTATTACTGTATAAATGAACCCTTCGCTAACAGTCTTGGGGAACAGCTCTCCGAGAAAAGATTAGTTTTCTCACTTTGTTTTAAACAAGCTTTTGAGCAGCATCATTTCCTGCAGGAGTACCCTTCAAGGAAGCGAAAAATGCCATTTTTAATTCTCCCCAGAACATCAAAGTGCCATTACCTCAGGTCTGATAAAGAGTCCACTCCATATATTTAGTTGTAAGTTCATCAAAAGAATAATACTCGATTGCTACCACATTTTCCGATCGTGTACCACTAGTGTAGACATATTTATTCATTATAATGTATAATGAGTGATATAATTTAAATTAGTTTTTTATAGAATATTTACATAAACTGAAGGAGCTGTCAGGTACAGTCAAAGCCAATTTGGTTTAGTTGAAACTAATAAGCATTAGACTAATCACTTTAAAAAAAATACCATTAGACTACCACAGTACTGCAGCTCCACATATTACACAGTCTGCGTAGGGCACCAATTCCCTAGGGGGGGGCACCATCATACCCTAGGGGGAACCAGAAACTCCATCGGCTGCCCTAAGTCGCATGTTATTTATTATTCAAGGACTCTGTAGAATTCACGGAACACAGTCGATTTCATTACACCTTCACACTGTGCACCACGTTACCAGGATAATACCATGGTACTGAATCATGACTGATCATGTTCATATTTCCTGATACTGTCATGGTACTCCAAGGCAGGGCCCTAACTGCAATATACATTGAGGGGGACAAGTCCCCTCCAATAATCAGATATGGCCAGATTTTAGCATGCTCAGTAGTCTAACACTGCTCATCAATGTCAATTGAGCCAATCGAATTGATGAAGGTGGAAGTCACAGGACTCAAGTTTCAGAAGCAAATCGTAAACCTCATGGATTATTCCAGTGGCACTCATCAGCAAGCAGTTCAGGTTTACAGTGTTAGTTTCATGTACGATGAAAGTATCTAAATATGCCAAGTGTTACCACTGTTTTATGAAGAAAATGTTGTACCAATCCAAAGTAAACTATACACCATTTGGCGAAATTCACTGTTTTGGATTGAAAATGTCATGTACAGTATGTGATTTGGATGTTGTTCATAATTGTGAATGTGATCATTGTAAAGAAATTGAATGTATGAAGAAATCTGGCAGGTTTTTGAAGGCGCTTTATAGAAAATTCACTTGACATTGTTTAAGAAAATTATCAATAAAACATGTAAGGCTAGGTGCCAACCCAGCACATGCCAGCATGGAACAACAAGACTTCCAGGAAAAACAACACTCAAACCCTATCACAAATTAGACCTACACCTGAGAAAACAAAAGGCATCACTGTGTGAAAAACCCAGCTTAACAAACATTGTCCACCTGAGACATTCCACATTCTGCCCCCACAAACTCCAGCTGTTCTCTCTCCCCCTGGTTTCCCCCACAAGGCACACGCAGACACACAAGATGTATATGTGAAAATGTAACAAAGAAAAACCATGAAAACAAATAATGTAACTAGGCATGTTTGATATCATACAAGAGTTCTCTGTGTGACTGGTATAGTGTTATTTTTCCCAGGTTTGTAAAACTTAATGACAACAAAGTTATAACATCTTTGCCAAATACTGAATAATTCTGGAGGTTTATCCCCCTCCTTGAAGGTTAAACCCCAGGATGCCAAGAACCCATTCACCCCCACATTTTCATTGTTCAAAGAATAATACCATTTGGTACACAACGTGTTTTCTGTCTGGATATTTAAGGAAAGCTGACCCAGAGCTCAGGGTTCTCTGAAGTCAGATGATCCCATCAATGTATGCAATTTTAATAATAGGAATCTGCATTCAGATCTCCCATGCTTTGTACATGTTACATAGTTTTCTCAACTGCCAGGTATGTTCTTTGACTTGCTTCTGTAACTTATGTTTTAAATCCAACCTGGCAAATACATTTTTACTTTTTGATTTATTCTGTATTCCTCAGAAATAATTTATATCAATACTGTTCTTTAAAATAGGAGAAACCACTCTGGAGGAACCAAGCAGGAGAATACCATTTTAAGAATCATTTATAAAATAACTGAAGCTTAAATGTAGGAGTAAGCCACTTAAAGTCAATCAGTTTGAATTTCATTAGAAAATACAATAGAACTATCTTTAAAATAGGAGAAACCACTCTGGAAGAACCGAGCAGAAGAATACCATTTTAAGAACCATTTAAATCATAACTGAAGATTTATTGTAGGATGAAGCCACTTATAGACTTATCAGTTTGAATCTCATTAGAAACTGATCAAAACGTAAATGAATAGAAGAGGATTCAGAGTAATCAATAACTTAAAAGATTCAAATAAAAGAATGATCAGAAAGTGATTAGAGCCTTAATCTAAATTAGAGGTCAATTTAAAATTGGAGTCAGATTAATATAAAATTGGAGTCAGATAAAATTAATAATGGAATGAATGTGTAAAGTGTAAATTAACAATAATTGCTTTAATTCAGCATTCAGAAAAGACAGAACAATGCAGAGACCTTCAAGGGGCTATCTATCTATTTTTACAAACACAAAGTAGAGCATGATTACACTCAGATTAGAACTGTGACTTGAGGCTTCCATTGAGTTTTTAGGTTGTGGCAAAGACAAATGCCCCCTCTACTGGATCAATACGGTCTACAAGTAAAATCCCATTCACTTACATTGGCTGAGCAAAGAGGCTCCCTCTGCTGGTGTAACTCTGTCTACCAAATGCACCTCTACTGGAGAAATCTCTCTAATGGAGCAATTCTGGCTACTAGTGGGTGGAGCTCCCGACTTTCTCAGCCAGAAGAATTTTGCCTGCGTTTGCACAAAGGTATGTCAATTGTGTGTGTTTAATGCTTGACATTTGGAACATTCACGCGATTTTACACTATTCATCTCAACAAATGGTAAAACAACTCATATAAATGTTTTCGAGCAGTTTGTGTGAAACAGCGATAATCGTCGCGTCTAACGCACGAGCCCCGATGAGAGTTACTGCACAAATAAGGTCAGTGAGATGTGTTTTACTGCTTCCCAGTTTGAATATTCAAGCGATTTTACACTATTCAACTCAACAAATGGCATACAACTCAAATAAATCGGGAATCATTATTGAATTCTGGCATTATTACGGGGGTCAACAATGGCGCTGTAATGTCCTTTCAGATGCATTGTTCTAAACAGCGGAAAAAACTTAAACAAAATACTGCGTCATTTTTGCCCATTCAGATACATGGAAGAGATCATTACAAACTATAAAAGGTCTACTTTTATTTGTGTACACTTACAATACAACAAAACCTTGAGCTTTTGTAAAATAACGAAAATAAACAGGGTAAACCGAATCTGTCTTTGCGATAATCTGTCTGATACACGTCAGAAAAATCAAGTGAAACTCCGCGAACACTTATCACACAAACGTGAAACATATGTCTAAAGAAAGACGGGATGGACGGATCGATCCTAAAGTATCAATACTTCCGAGAATGATGTTTCATCTGCGTGTTCTGTGACAGCACGCGATAGTGACGCGATCTAATTTTTACTCGCGTCTTCAATGCGAGCAATGTTTGTCTGTTGTATGTGTTTTTAACACTTTCCTGTTTGAACTTTCAAGCGATTTTTACACCATTCAACTCAACAAATGGCAAAACAACTCAAATAAATATATGTGTGAAACAGCGAGCAGCGTCACGTCTAACTCACGAGCCCCGATGAGAGATCGCATTCGCTTCTTCTTGCGTTTGAACGGACAATTTCTTACAACAAAATGTCAAATTACATGATATATTGTGGAGTCTGTTTTGTCTCAAGTGAACATAAACAGTTGATGAAGAAATCGCGAATCTAAATCTAGTATCAACACTTCCGAGAATGATTATCAGCGTTGTGTCTGACAGCGCGAGGCGATCTCATTTTTACTCGCATCTTCATGGAGGTTTGTCGGTTGTATGTAGTTTCACAATCTCAATCAATTAATCTCTGAAATGAATACAGATGTAACAGCACGAAAATAATGAGACTTCACAGTTCTCTAAAGATTAAACTCAATGAAACAAGCCGCACAGACTGTGCATTGAATGAAATGCGTTTAAAATCCTCTTAAAGAGACAGTAACAATTTTCCAAGTAAATAAAAAGTAGGCCTACAAATGGTTTTTACCCCCAAAATAAATTTCTCTCATCGTATACTCACCCTCATTCCATCCCAGATGTGTATTATTTTCTTTCTTCTGGTGAACACAAATGAAGCTTTTTAGAAGATTATCTCAACCCTGTTGGACCTTTCAATGACTTGAATGGTGATCAGAACTCAGAAGCTACAAAAATCACATAAATGCAGCATAAAAGTAATCCATACCACTCCAGTGGTTTAATCCATGCCTTCAGAAGTGATATTATAGGTGTGGGTTAGAAACAGACCTATATATATATACTTCAAGATGACATCACTCTGAAGTACTGTGTAAAGAATATCCCACATTCTCCCTTAGGGGGCGCTACAGGCCATGCCCAAAATTCCCATTTTCTGGTCAAAAATGTTCTAATTTGGTACATTGATACTACAGGCCAACAGGAACCCACAAACAAAGAATTTCCCATATTCGCCATTAGGGGCGCTACAGGCTATGCCCAAAATTCCCATTTTATGGTCAAAAATGTTCTAATTTGGTATATTGACACTACAGGCCAACAGAAATCCACAAACCAAGAATGTCTCACATTCGCCCTCAGGGGGCGCTAAAGGCCATTCCCAAATTGCAAATTTTTTTGTCAAAAACTTTCTAATTTGGTACATTAATACTACAGGCCAACAGGAACCTACAAACCAAGAATGGCTCAAATTCGCCCTTAGGGGGCGCTACAGGCCATGCCCAAATGTCATTTTTTCAAAGTGATTGTATTTCCACCCCATTTATTTAGTTTTTCTGAAACCTGGTGAACATACCTCATTTCTCATTGTAAACAAAAAACCCTACAGGATCCATAAGGTCCGGCATGATGGATTTTCCTGTACACTGAAAATGTTTAGTTTAGGATTCAGACAGAAAGACATGTTTTTTGGATTTTTTCATTGGGAGGGTTTAACCCCAACCCTCTATTGATCAATTTTAAATGATTTGCCATTTTGAGGAGGAATCGCATTGCTGCTTGCAGCTATATTTATTATTATTCTTCTCCTTGAGCCCCAATATCTCAAAAAGTCACTGGTCAAAAATTTTCTAAATTGGCACATTGATACTCCATGCGAACGGGTACCCCCAAACCAAGAATGGCCCACATTCGCCCATAGGTGGCGCTACAGGCCATGCCCCAAAAAAATATTTTCAAAGTCATGGCCTTTCCAAGCCATTTGTCCAGTTATTCTCAAACCTGGTGTACATGCCTCATTTCTCATGGGGAACAAAAAAGCCTCAAGGACCCATAACTTCCGCCATGATGGATTATCCTGTACAGTGAAAATTTGCCAAAACCTACAAAACTCTTCTTCTCCTGAACCGTAGCTCCAATTGACTTGAAATTTGGTACGCGTGTGTAGAATTGATGTCTTTGAAAACGTTACTTAGCAAAAATGAATACGATATAAAATGGCTGAAAGGGGCGTGTTTATGTAAATGTCCACATTTAATCAATATATATGTCAATATATCAAATGTAATTTTGACTGAGGGTTTTTCAAACCTAACATGCTTCAAGATAACATCCCTTTGAAGTACTGTGCAAAGAATTGCCCACATTCGCCCTTAGCGGTTCGCTACAGGCCACGCCCAAATGTCACATTTTCAAAATGATGGCATTTTCACCACAATTTTCTAAATATTCTAAAACTTGGTATACTTGCCTCATTTCTCATTGGGAACAAAAAAGCCTCAAGGACCCATAAGGTATGATTAAAAATGGCTGAAAGGGGCGTGTTTATGTAAATGTCCACATTTAATCAATATATATGTCAATAAATCAAATGTAATTTTGACTGAGGGATTTTAAAACCTGACATGCTTCAAGATAACATCCCTTTGAAGTACTGTGCAAAGAATTGCCGACATTCACCCTTAGCGGTTCGCTACAGGCCACGCCCAAATGTCACATTTTCAAAATGATGGCATTTTCACCCCAATTTTCCAAATATTCTAAAACTTGGTATACTTGCCTCATTTCTCATTGGGAACAAAAAAGCCTCAAGGACCCATAAGGTTCTGCGTGATGGATTGTCCTGTACTGTGAAAATTTGGGGAAACATTCAAAACTCTTCTTCTCTTGAACTGTAGATCCAATTGACTTGACATTTGGTACCCATGTGTAGAATTGATGTCTTTCAATTTGTTACTTAGCAAAAATGAATACAATACAAAATGGCTGAAAGGTGGGGTTTATGTAATTGACCACATTGCCTCAATATATTAGTGTCAATAAACCAAATGTAATTTTGATTGATGGTTTTTCAAACCTAACATGCTTCAAGATGACATAACTGTGTGCTTGAGAAAGCCAACATATTGTTATGTTACATTTATTAATATTATTATTAATACTATTTTACTTACTAAAATTTCAACAACCTTACCTCCAAGAGCTTTAATGCTATAAGTACCCAACTTGCCACAGACCTGGGGACTGTTCTGAAGTTTGCTGGCATGTCTTTTTTTACCTGATGCGACTTAAGCTTTTTATATAAATGACGATCAAAAATGTAAAAAAATCCCATTGATTTACAATGGCTGAGCAAAATTGCCCCCTCTACTGGATTAATACGGTCTACAAGTAAAATCCCATTCACTTACATTGGCTGAGCAAAGAGGCTCCCTCTGCTGGTGTAACTCTGTCTACCAAAAGCACTTTTACTGGAGAAATCTCTCTAATGGAGCAATTCTGTCTACTAGTGGGTGGAGCTCCAAGCCAGATGGATTTATCCTGTGTCTGCACAAAGGTGTCAATTGTGTGTTTAATGCTTGACATTTGGAACATTCATGCGATTTTATGCTATTCATCTCAACAAATGGCAAAACATCTCAAATAAATGTTTGCGAGCAGTTTTGTGTGAAACAGATGCGTCGCGTCTAACGCACGAGCCCCGATGAGAGTTACTGCACAAAGGTCAGTGAGATGTGTTTTACTGCTTCCCAGTTTGAATATTCAAGCGATTTTACACTATTCAACTCAACAAATGACAAAACAACTCGAATAAATCTTTTCGAGCAGTTTGAAATCGGGAATATTGAATTCTGGCATTATTACGGGGGTCAACACTGGCGCTGTGATGCCCTTTAATTAGATGCATTTTTCTAAACAGCGGAAAAAAATTAAACAAAATACTGCGTCATTTTTGCCAATTCAGATACATGGAAGAGATCATTACAAACTATAAAAGGTCTACTTGTATTTGTGTACACTTACAATAACAACAAAACCTTGAGCTCTTTTAAAATAACGAAAATAAACTGGGTGCGCCGAATCTGTCTTAGCGGTCTGATACACGTCAAAAAATCAAGTGAATTCCTCCGCGAACACTTTTCTTCAATGAACACATCTTCAATGCGAGCAATGTTTGTCTGTTGTATGTGTTTTTAACACTTTCCTGTTTGAACTTTCAAGCGATTTTACATCATTCAACTCAACAAATTGCAAAACTGTTTGTGTGAAACAGCGAGCAGCGTCACGTCTAACTCACGAGCCCCGATGAGAGATCGCATTCGCTTCTTCTTGCGTTTGAACGGACAATTTCATACAACAAAATGTCAAAATAAATATATTGTGGAGTCTGTTTTGTCTCAAGTGAACATAAACAGTTGATGAAGAAATCGCGAATCTAAATCTAGTATCAACACTTCCGAGAATGATTATCAGCGTTGTGTCTGACAGCGCGAGGCATCTCATTTTTACTCGCATCTTCACGGAGGTTTGTCGGTTGTATGTGTTTGCTTGAATGTATTTGAACATTCACGCGATTTTACACCATTCACGCAGTCTGTATTTTATCATCTCACACCCAAACAAATGAGGGTGTGAGAGAAGAAACTGATGTTGCTCAGCTTCACTTGACAGCGTTGGAATGATCACGGAAGATCCATCGAGAACAGATGCAGAATTAGTCCTTCAGGTTCTTCATGATTACAAGTTTCACAATCTCAATCAATTAATCTCTGAAATGAATACAGATGTAACAGCACGAAAATAATGAGACTTCACAGTTCTCAAAAGATTAAACTCAATGAAACAAGCCGCACAGACTGTGCCTTGAATGAAATGCGTTTAAAATCCTCTTAAAGAGACAGTAACAATTTTCCAAGTAAATAAAAAGTACAAATGGTTTTTACCCCAAAAATAAATTTCTCTCATCGTATACTCACCCTCATTCCATCCCAGATGTGTATTATTTTCTTTCTTCTGGTGAACACAAATTAAGCTTTTTAGAAGATTATCTCAACCCTGTTGGACCTTTAAATGAGTTGAATGGTGATCAGAACTCAGAAGCTACAAAAATCACATAAATGCAGCATAATAGTAATCCATACCACTCCAGTGGTTTAATCCATGCCTTCAGAAGTGATATTATAGGTGTGGGTTAGAAACAGACCTATATATATATATACTTCAAGATGACATCACTCTGAAGTACTGCGTAAAGAATATCCAACATTCTCCCTTAGGGGGCGCTACAGGCCATGCCCAAAATTCCCATTTTCTGGTCAAAAATGTTCTAATTTTGTATATTGATACTACAGGCCAACAGGAATCCACAAACCAAGAATGGCCCACATTCGCCCTTAGGGGGCGCTACAGGCCACGCCCTAAATTCCCATATGCTGGTCAAAAATGTTCTAATTTGGTACATTGATACTACAGGCCAACAGGAACCCACAAACCAAGAATTGCCCATATTCGCCATTAGGGGGCACTACAGGCTATGCCCAAAATTCCCATTTTATGGTCAAAAATGTTCTAATTTGGTACATTGATACTACAGGCCAACAGGAACCCACAAACCAAGAATTGCCCATATTCGCCATTAGGGGACGCTACAGGCTATGCCCAAAATTCCCATTTTATGGTCAAAAATGTTCTAATTTGGTATATTGATACTACAGGCCAACAGAAATCCACAAACCAAGAATGGCTCACATTCGCCCTTAGGGGGCGCTACAGGCCATGCCCAAATTGCACAATTTTTTGTCAAAAACTTTCTAATTTGGTACATTGATACTACAGGCCAACAGGAACCTACAAACCAAGAATGGCTCAAATTCGCCCTTAGGGGGCGCTACAGGCCATGCCCAAATGTCATTTTTTCAAAGTGATTGTATTTCCACCCCATTTATTTAGTTTTTCTGAAACCTGGTGAACATACCTCATTTCTCATTGTAAACAAAAAACCCTCCAGGATCCATAAGGTCTGGCATGATGGATTTTCCTGTACACTAAAAATGTTTAGTTTAAGATTCAGACAGAAAGACATGTTTTTTGGATTCCTTCATTGGGAGGGTTTAACCCCAACCCTCTACTGATCAATTTTAAATGATTTGCCATTTTGAGGAGGAATCGCATTGCTGCTTGCAGCTATATTTATTATTATAATTCTTCTTCTCCTTGAGCGCCAATATCTCAAGTCACTGGTCAAAAATTTTCTAAATTGGCACATTGAAACTCCATGCCAATGGGTACCCCCAAACCAAGAATGGCCCACATTTGCCCATAGGTGGCGCTACAGGCCATGCCCCAAAAAATATTTTCAAAGTGATGGCATTTCCAAGCCATTTGTCAAATTATTCTGAAACCTGGTATACATGCCTCATCTCTCATTGGGAACAAAAAAGCCTCAAGGACTCATAACTTCTGCCATGATGGATTTTCCTGTACAGTGAAAATTTGCGAAAACCTACAAAACTCTTCTTCTCCTGAACCGTAGCTCCAATTTACTTGAAATTTAGTACGCATGTGTAGAATTGATGTCTTTGAAAACGTTACTTAGCAAAAATGAATACGATATAAAATGGCTGAAAGGGGCGTGTTTATGTAAATGTCCACATTTAATCAATATATGTCAATAAATCAAATGTAATTTTGACTAATGGTTTTTCAAACCTAACTTGCTTCAAGATGATATCACTCTGAAGTACTGCGTAAAGAACATCCCACATTCTCCCTTAGGGGGCGCTACAGGCCATGCCCAAAATTCCCATTATCTGGTCAAAAATGTTCTAATTTGGTACAGTGAGGAAAATAAGTATTTGAACACCCTGCTATTTTGCAAGTTCTCCCACTTAGAAATCATGGAGGGGTCTGAAATTGTCATCGTAGGTGCATGTCCACTGTGAGAGACATAATCTAAAAAAAAAAATCCAGAAATCACAATATATTATTTTTTAACTATTTATTTCTATGATACAGCTGCAAATAAGTATTTGAACACCTGAGAAAATCAATGTTAATATTTGGTACAGTAGCCTTTGTTTGCAATTACAGAGGTCAAATGTTTCCTGTAGTTTTTCACCAGGTTTGCACACACTGCAGGAGGGAATTTGGCCCACTCCTCCACACAGATCTCCTCTAGATCAGTCAGGTTTCTGGGCTGTCGCTGAGAAACACGGAGTTTGAGCTCCCTCCAAAGATTCTCTATTGGGTTTAGGTCTGGAGACTGGCTAGGCCACGCCAGAACCTTGATATGCTTCTTACAGAGCCACTCCTTGGTTATCCTGGCTGTGTGCTTCGGGTCATTGTCATGTTGGAAGACCCAGCCTCGACCCATCTTCAATGCTCTAACTGAGGGAAGGAGGTTGTTCCCCAAAATCTCGCAATACATGGCCCCAGTCATCCTCTCCTTAATACAGTGCAGTCGCCCTGTCCCATGTGCAGAAAAACACCCCCAAAGCATGATGCTACCACCCCCATGCTTCACAGTAGGGATGGTGTTCTTGGGATGGTTCTCATCATTCTTCTTCCTCCAAACACGGTTAGTGGAATTATGACCAAAAAGTTCTATTTTGGTCTCATCTGACCACATGACTTTCTCCCATGACTCCTCTGGATCATCCAAATGGTCATTGGCAAACTTAAGACGGGCCTTGACATGTGCTGGTTTAAGCAGGGGAACCTTCCGTGCCATGCATGATTTCAAACCATGACGTCTTAGTGTATTACCAACAGTAACCTTGGAAACGGTGGTCCCAGCTCTTTTCAGGTCATTGACCAGCTCCTCCTGTGTAGTTCTGGGCTGATTTCTCACCTTTCTTAGGATCATTGAGACCCCACGAGGTGAGATCTTGCATGGAGCCCCAGTCCGAGGGAGATTGACAGTCATGTTTAGCTTCTTCCATTTTCTAATGATTGCTCCAACAGTGGACCTTTTTTCACCAAGCTGCTTGGCAATTTCCCCGTAGCCCTTTCCAGCCTTGTGGAGGTGTACAATTTTGTCTCTAGTGTCTTTGGACAGCTCTTTGGTCTTGGCCATGTTAGTAGTTGGATTCTTACTGATTGTATGGGGTGGACAGGTGTCTTTATGCAGCTAACGACCTCAAACAGGTGCATCTAATTTAGGATAATAAATGGAGTGGAGGTGGACATTTTAAAGGCAGACTAACAGGTCTTTGAGGGTCAGAATTCTAGCTGATAGACAGGTGTTCAAATACTTATTTGCAGCTGTATCATACAAATAAATAGTTAAAAAATCATATATTGTGATTTCTGGATTTTTTTTTTTAGATTATGTCTCTCACAGTGGACATGCACCTACGATAACAATTTCAGACCCCTCCATGATTTCTAAGTGGGAGAACTTGCAAAATAGCAGGGCGTTCAAATACTTATTTTCCTCACTGTATATTGATACTACAGGCCAACAGGAATCCACAAACCAAGAATGGCCCACATTTGCCTGTAGGGGGCGCTACAGGCCACGCCCAAAATTCCCATTTTCTGGTCAAAAATGTTCTAATTTGGTACATTGATACTACAGGCCAACAGGAACCCACAAACCAAGAATGGCTCACATTCACCCTTAGGGGGCGCTACAGGCCATGCCCAAATGTCATTTTTTCAAAGTCTCATTGTAAACAATAAAGCCTCCAAGATCCATAAGGTCCGGCATGATGGATATTCCTGTACACTGAAAATGTTTAGTTTAAGATTCAGACAGAAAGACATGTTTTTTGGATTCCTTCATTGGGAGGGTTTAACCCCAACCCTCTACTGATCAATTTTAAATGATTTGCCATTCTGAGGAGGAATCGCATTGCTGCTAGCAGCTATATTTATTATTATTATTATTAAATTCCTCCGGTAGGAGGAAATCTATTGTTATTGATTGTTTTATTATTATTATTATTATTATTATTATTATTATTATTAGATTCCTCCGGTTTTTATTGACAGTATTATTATTAGATTCCTCTGGTAGGAGGAAATCTATTGTTATTGACGGTATTATTATTAGTAGTAGTATTATTATTATTCTCCTTGAGCCCCAATATCTCAAAGACAATGGTCAAAAGATTTCTAAATTGGCACATTGATACTACATGCCAACGGGTACGCCCACACCAAGAATGGCCCACATTCACCCATAGGGGGTGCTACATGCCACGCCCAAAAAAAAATATTTTCAAAGTGATGGCATTTCCACCCCATTTGTCCAATTCTTCTGAAACGTGGTGTACATGCCTCATTTCACTTGGGGAACCAAAAAATCCCTAGGACCCATAACTTCCGCCATGATGGATTTTCCTGCACAGTGAAAATTTGGGAAAACATATAAAACTCTTCTTCTCCTGAACCGTAGCTCCAATTGACTTGAAATTTGGTACTCATGTGTAGAATTGATGTCTTTCAAAAAGTTACTTAAAAAAAATAATACAATACAAAATGGCTGAAAGGGGCGTGTTTATTTAAATGTACACAGTGTCTCAATATATGTGTCGATGAATCAATGGTTTTTCAAACCTAACATGCTTCAAGATAACATCCCTCTGAAGTACTGTGCAAAGAATTGCCCATATTCGGCCTTAGGGGTTCGCTACAGGCCACGACCAAATGTCCCATTTTCAAAATGATGGCATTTCCACCACATTTGTCCAAATATTCTGAAATTTGGTGTACATGCCTCATTTCTTATTGGAACAAAAAAGCCACAATGACCCATAAGCTTCTGCCTGATGGATTTTCCTATACAGTCAAAATTTGGGGAAACCTACAAAACTCTTCTTCTCTTGAACCGTAGATCCAATTGACTTGACAATTGTCTTTCAATTTATTACTTAGCAAAAATGAATACAATACAAAATAGCTGAAAGGGGCGTGTTTATGTAAATGTACACAGTGCCTCAATATATACAGTGAGGAAAATAAGTATTTGAACACCCTGCTATTTTGCAAGTTCTCCCACTTAGAAATCACAGAGGGGTCTGAAATTGTCATCGTAGGTGCATGTCCACTGTGAGAGACATAATCTAAAAAAAAAAATCCAGAAATCACAATGTATGATTTTTTAACTATTTATTTGTATGATACAGCTGCAAATAAGTATTTGAACGCCTGAGAAAATCAATGTTAATATTTGGTACAGTAGCCTTTGTTTGCAATTACAGAGGTCAAACGTTTCCTGTAGTTTTTCACCAGGTTTGCACACACTGCAGGAGGGATTTTGGCCCACTCCTCCACACAGATCTTCTCTAGATCAGTCAGGTTTCTGAGCTCCCTCCAAAGATTCTCTATTGGGTTTAGGTCTGGAGACTGGCTAGGCCACGCCAGAACCTTGATATGTTTCTTACAGAGCCACTCCTTGGTTATCCTGGCTGTGTGCTTCGGGTCATTGTCATGTTGGAAGACCCAGCCTCGACCCATCTTCAATGCTCTAACTGAGGGAAGGAGGTTATTCCCCAAAATCTCGCAATACATGGCCCCGGTCATCCTCTCCTTAATACAGTGCAGTCACCCTGTCCCATGTGCAGAAAAACACCCCCAAAGCATGATGCTACCTGCTTCACAGTAGGGATGGTGTTCTTGGGATGGTACTCATCATTCTTCTTCCTCCAAACACGGTTAGTGGAATTATGACCAAAAAGTTCTATTTTGGTCTCATCTGACCACATGACTTTCTCCCATGACTCCTCTGGATCATCCAAATGGTCATTGGCAAACTTAAGACGGGCCTTGACATGTGCTGGTTTAAGCAGGGGAACCTTCCGTGCCATGCATGATTTCAAACCATGACGTCTTAGTGTATTACCAACAGTAACCTTGGAAACGGTGGTCCCAGCTCTTTTCAGGTCATTGACCAGCTCCTCCCATGTAGTTCTGGGCTGATTTCTCACCTTTCTTAGGATCATTGAGACCCCACGAGGTGAGATCTTGCATGGAGCCCCAGTCCGAGGGAGATTGACAGTCATGTTTAGCTTCTTCCATTTTCTAATGATTGCTCCAACAGTGGACCTTTTTTCACCAAGCTGCTTGGCAATTTCCCCGTAGCCCTTTCCAGCCTTGTGGAGGTGTACAATTTTGTCTCTAGTGTCTTTGGACAGCTCTTTGGTCTTGGCCATGTTAGTAGTTGGATTCTTACTGATTGTATGGGGTGGACAGGTGTCTTTATGCAGCTAACGACCTCAAACAGGTGCATCTAATTTAGGATAATAAATGGAGTGGAGGTGGACATTCTAAAGGCAGACTAACAGGTCTTTGAGGGTCAGAATTCTAGCTGATAGACAGGTGTTCAAATACTTATTTGCAGCTGTATCATACAAATAAATAGTTAAAAAATCATATATTGTGATTTCTGGATTTTTTTTTTTAGATTATGTCTCACAGTGGACATGCACCTACGATGACAATTTCAGACTCCTCCATGATTTCTAAGTGGGAGAACTTGCAAAATAGCTGGGTGTTCAAATACTTATTTTCCTCACTGTATGTGTCAATAAACCAAATGTAATTTTGACTGATTGTTTTTTAAACCTAACATGTTCTGACGATCCCACCAAATTTGGTGTCTCGAGTGGTGGTGGCGGCGTAGTGGGCTAGAGCACATAACTTGTAATCAGAAAGTCTCTGGTTCGATCCCCACAGCCACCACCATTGTGTCCTTGAGCAAGGCACTTTGCTCCGGCGGGATTGTCCCTGTAATAAGTGAGTCAGTAAGTCGCTTTGAATAAAAGTGTCTGCCAAATGCATAGATGTAAATGTATGTCTCTGTGACTTACGGTCTCTGACGCCCAGACACTTTTAAGGCAGAAAAAGAATAATAAATAAAAATTAGGAAATCAGCACGAATACAATAGGGTTCCTGCACCTTCGGTTCTTGGACCCCTAATAATATGAAAATTGGAACAAATACAATAGGGTTCCTGCACATTCGGTGCATGGACCTCTAAAAATAATTCGAAAATCTGAAAAAATACAAAAGAGTTCCTGAACCTTCGGTGCTTGGTCCCCAAAATATAGCTGCAAGAGGCTATTATCGGAGTTCAAGCACCGTATGGCCTTTAACACTAGAAGTGCTGAGCCACTGTAACCTACGAATAGCGCAAATTCAGAGGTCAGATGACCGGCTAGTCTTCAGACAGGGACACTGCTACTGACACATAATGATCGCTAGATGATTCTCTTGCACATAGCCAATGTCTTAAAAATGTCACTTCGATTTAGGCAGCAGTTGGCCTATAAATGCATATAGACAGAATTTATCTACATTCTGTCTACGGTTGATCCAGATCCATCTGTTCATGAACAAACTGGACATAATTATCATTGTTCTTATATCATAATAATAATTATAAAATTAAGATAATAATAATGGCTTCTTAAATATTCTGAAATGGTAATGCAAACAGAATAAATCTGTACATAAAGAATTACATTTATTTGATGAAAATATTTTTTTAAAGACTGAAAATAAATGAATGGTATTTTATTTGCAATTGATATCAAATTAATTGATAACCAAAATATATGAATATATACACAATATATTCACAAAGATACTTGCGTTATTTTAAATATATAAATTATAGGCCTATAGGACTATATTTTCAATGTATATATATTATATGTGTGTGTGTGTATGTATGTGTATATATATATATATATATATATATACACACACATATACACTCACCTAAAGGATTATTAGGAACACCATACTAATACTGTGTTTGACCCCCTTTCGCCTTCAGAACTGCCTTAATTCTACGTGGCATTGATTCAACAAGGTGCTGAAAGCATTCTTTAGAAATGTTGGCCCATATTGATAGGATAGCATCTTGTAGTTGATGGAGATTTGTGGGATGCACATCCAGGGCACGAAGCTCCCGTTCCACCACATCCCAAAGATGCTCTATTGGGTTGAGATCTGGTGACTGTGGGGGCCATTTTAGTACAGTGAACTCATTGTCATGTTCAAGAAACCAATTTGAAATGATTCAAGCTTTGTGACATGGTGCATTATCCTGCTGGAAGTAGCCATCAGAGGATGGGTACATGGTGGCCATAAAGGGATGGACATGGTCAGAAACAATGCTCAGGTAGGCCGTGGCATTTAAACGATGCCCAATTGGCACTAAGGGGCCTAAAGTGTACCAAGAAAACATCCCCCACACCATTACACCACCACCACCAGCCTGCACAGTGGTAACAAGGCATGATGGATCCATGTTCTCATTCTGTTTACGCCAAATTCTGACTCTACCATCTGAATGTCTCAACAGAAATCGAGACTCATCAGATCAGGCAACATTTTTCCAGTCTTCAACTGTCCAATTTTGGTGAGCTCTTGCAAATTGTAGCCTCTTTTTCCTATTTGTAGTGGAGATGAGTGGTACCCGGTGGGGTCTTCTGCTGTTGTAGCCCATCCGCCTCAAGGTTGTGCGTGTTGTGGCTTCACAAATGCTTTGCTGCATACCTCGGTTGTAACGAGTGGTTATTTCAGTCAAAGTTGCTCTTCTATCAGCTTGAATCAGTCGGCCCATTCTCCTCTGACCTCTAGCATCAACAAGGCATTTTCGCCCACAGGACTGCCACATACTGGATGTTTTTCCGTTTTCACACCATTCTTTGTAAACCCTAGAAATGGTTGTGTGTGAAAATCCCAGTAACTGAGCAGATTGTGAAATACTCAGACCGGCCCGTCTGGCACCAACAACCATGCCACGCTCAAAATTGCTTAAATCACCTTTCTTTCCCATTCTGACATTCAGTTTGGAGTTCAGGAGATTGTCTTGACCAGGACCACACCCCTAAATGCATTGAAGCAACTGCCATGTGATTGGTTGATTAGATAATTGCATTAATGAGAAATTGAACAGGTGTTCCTAATAATCCTTTAGGTGAGTGTACATACATATATACGGCATAGATAAATATGACGTGAATGCGAGGCGGCCGTCAATTCATAGAATTAGAAGCAAAATAACTTCAAACTAGCTTTTCCTGCTGCAATATTGAAAATTTAAGCATATTGGGCAATAAAACTCAAATATCTAGGTAAAGTCAAGAAAGTAGGGCCCTGGAATTTGATAGAGTGCAAAGATTTATTTTTTCATAAAGCACAACGGTCAGATGACCACATGCTTGGCCGTTCTAGTATAAGCCCATGTTCTGGACTGTATTAGGCATTTCTCAAAAATTATGCAACAAAAGCAATGCACAAATAGCATACAAAATATCAACTCAATCGGAAAAGCATTAATGTTGTTACATCCACTTAAAATTTTGTCATTGTTCTTTGCATGTTTGTTCTCAGAATGAACCGTTACAAAAGTGTGCCAATGTTCGTGACAATATCTAATTTCTTTTAAGAGTTATAGCTATTTAAGTTGCGGTGGCTAACTCAACTAATATTTTGCATGCTGTCGACACGTAAAATCAAAAGTTCAGATTTCAAATAATTGTTTCATTGGGATTGAGTGAAAAACCTAGGACTAGTTCACAAAAGTTGCTTTTAACGTAATCTCAAATATTTAATGAACGGTTTGATGGACGACTTTGTCCTTGAGGTAAAGTTGTTCAGAATGAGAAGAGCTTTACTTTTTTTTATAATTATTGATATTGACACTCCATAGTATAATTTGGCATTGGTTTCGTCCCTTTCGGACGAACGGCCTAGGACTAGTTTTCAAAAGTATGTTTTTAACATAATCTCAAATATTTAACGAATATTTTGACGGACATCAATGTTTTTTGAGGCAAAGTTGTTCATAATAGAATGAGTTATCATATGATATGAATTACTTTTGTTTTTTAAAACACTGCATTATACATAACAGTTAACATGCACAAAAATCATGATTGCGCCACCCAGTGGCCGATTTTTGAAAACTTTGCTTAGACCTCTTAAGCCAATAGTCAAATAAGTCCACGAGTTTCATTCCAATCGACCTTTGTTAACCTTGTCTAATAGCTGCTGAAATCTGATTGGCTGATGGTGGCCATGTTTTTTAAACACATGCAAATGTCCTCATAGACTTTGATGGGACCTGAGACAAAGACACTGCATTCAAACTATGAAGTCAATCGGACCAACGGTTTCATAGTTACAGTCATTTTAATTTTTTCCCCTGTTATAGTGACACCAAGTGGCAAAACTGTGCATATTTTTTGTGCATCCTTAGACAGAGCCCATACATATGTATGTCAAGTTTAGTGTAGGTATCTCATTTTGTTCAAGAGTTATAGCCATTTACGCAAAAGTGGACATGCCACGGGCACCAAACATGTGGCACAGAGTGATATGATAGGTGTGGGTGAGAAACAAATAAATATTTAAGTCCTTTTTTGCTAGACAGCAGGTGGAGATATGCTGAGAAGAATGTGAATCACCAAAAACACAAGAAGAATGTGAAAGTGATCTGTTTCTGTTTCTCATCCACACCTATCACATTGCTTCTGAAGATACTGATTTAACCAGTGGAATCTTATGGAGTACTGTTATCCTGACTTATGTTTGTTTGTTTAGCTTTAAAATGTTGCCACACATTCACTTGCATTGTATGGACCTACAGAGCTGAGAAATTCTTCTAAAAAAATCTTCATTTCAGTTCAGCAGATGAAAGAAAGTCACACACATCTGGGGTTGCATGAGGGTGAGTAAAAAATGAGTCTATCCATTTAAGGGCTCTTGTCAGATCTGGATGAATTTGTCAATAAGAAGAGAGGTTTGGAAACATTTCTAGTAATCATTACAGTGAAAACATGCAAATGTCCCACAAGGACATTATATATAATGCCTTCTTTTGCTATATCATAGATTTTAAAGTCCTGTGTGGATTCTTATTTCAGTATAGTTACAGTTTTCTGTGTCGTAACTATTTAGATTGTTAGTTCTGTACAGCAGTACCGGCGCTCTATAAATGCAGAGTACACAACCTATGTAGGGCACCAACCCTGATCGTGGAACACGCGCTGTGTCTGAAACCACCCCTTATCCACTATATAGTGCACTATTTCGAGTTTTCAATATTTTGTAGGAGTGTCTGAATTCTGAGTGAGCCACTCATTCCCTACTTTTGTTCACTCATTCTTACCCACAATGCACTCTAATTTCAAGTGTACATTTCATGTACACTCGTTGACGGTTAATTTCCCACAATCCACCATGGGGAAGACGTACAAGCTAGTAAAATTACTTTTTGACAAATCCATTACTGGATATAAAAAACATAACATATAGAGAGACAAAACATACAGATACATTTTAAAATGTACTCTTTATTTGATCAAATGTGTTTACTCTTAATATTAACACACAGTATATATTAAAAATGACAAAAAGAATGAAGATTTATTGTATTAATACATTATTTAATAAGAATAACTAATAAGGCCCAAGTATTAAAAAATGTCATATGTGACGTTTCTGTACCAGCCCCAGAGCTCCGACACTCTCGTAAGAATTCACTCATTTCGCTCACTTACTGCTGAGATATAGTGCACTAACTGCAGTTTACTATATAGGAAATAGTGAATGAGTTAACGATAGCGGACACAGCCACTCTCGTCGCCACGATCGTCACATGCGCACATCTCACATGCGCGTGCCCCGTGCACCTCACTGTGCATGCGCAGAAATGCTGTCTGTTCGCGCTCCAGTTGTCGATCACGCGAATGGCAGCGATTAACTTGGATGTTTATATGGATTTATACAGTTAATCAGCCTGCGATAGTTTCCAGTACCCCCGCGAGGGCACGGAGTAAATGCATAAATACTGCTTATGACATGCGGGACAAAGCACACTGATATATTGCTGCACTAATTTAAAAATGTACTTAAATCTGATGTCATAAGTGCCCAGTTACAATTAGTTATCTAATTACACAGCAAAGCCCGCATTATAATAAGAGCCAAAATTTACCTCAGCGTGCTGCCTAAAGTTGGAGCTGTGAATTTAATCTTGAAATATCAGCTTGTCTTGGTGTTAAATGAAGGCATTGCATGACGAAACTATTCTTTTTTTCAGAAAGTGATTCACTTTGAAGAGTTTGATGCTGCTGCACTGAGTGACAGCCTCATCACTCAAGTCTCATCGCACGCAGCTGTGAACTTCCACTCTCGTAAAAGTCCCATTCAATAATCTCTCAACAAATTACATATTCAAATTACATTTACATTTATGCATTTGGCAGACGCTTTTATCCAAAGCGACTTACAGAGCCCTTATTACAGGGACAATCCCCCCAGAGCAACCTGGAGTTAAGTGCCTTGCTCAAGGGCACAATGGTGGTGGCTGTGGGATTCGAACCAGCGACCTTCTGATTAGCAGCCCTGTGCTCTAGCCACTACACCACCACAACCTCATAAAATAAATTAAACCCTGTAATGTAACGACAGTAACGCCAAATATTGTAAAGTTATTCGAAATTTACTTGAAAATAAAAAGTACCCACATTTAGACTTACTCTAAAACTAAAATTTTCCCCAAAACGTTACTCAAGTAAATGTAACGGAGTAAATGTAATGCGTTACTGCCCTCCTCTGATTTTCAACCATTTTAATTACAAGCTAGAGGGAAATTTAGAGTGTATGAAATATACATAATTTCATGGGCAATGTAGAATAGCAGACAGATTAGAAATATAATCTATTGTTTAGATACATTTCACATGACCACTCCTCAATAATAAATTGAGATTGCATCTGAAATTGAAGGACACGAACACTGAAATATAAATTTTATGTGTTTAATAAAACACACACTTTATTTAATTTGAACAATAGAATTACACACGAATTACACAGCAAAACATAAAAAAAAATCAATCTTTCAAAATATCTACAGTAAATACATTTTTATTTAAAAGTGCAGGAACATAATATATATATATATATATATATATATATATATATATATATATATATATATATAAATATAAATATAAATATATAAATTAATAAATATATAAATTAATAAATGCTCAACAACTGAAATAACTGTGAAGAGAAGAGAGGGAGAAAAGAGAAGAGGGGGAGGATGAAAACACCAGTAAACACAGCCCAACCTAGGCCTATTCGCAAAACTGGTCACACTCAGCGTAGCAGGCTACATTAGTTTTATTTCAGTCCTACTTTTCCAAAAGCATAGACAACATCTCTTCGAGGACTACTCAAATTTAGGGACATGGGCTGTGTGGAGTGATGCAAAGGAGGGACTACAGGCTTTAATATATGCAAAGGGAAACTTGAGTGAATATCGATACCTCCCAGCTGACGAGCCAGGTTTTCTCTGAAATCTATCTGGGTTAAGTTCACTGTTCTACGCTCAATGTGTTGCCATTCCTTAAACAATATGAAACTATCGACAACGGCAATGTCTATGAAGTGGAAAAAAATGTGTCTTCCACCACTTCTGAGTTTTTTGTAGGATGTTGTATGATTTTATCATTTGGTCTGATCTATCAACACACCCATGTTTTTGTTATAATCGCTGATGACAGTGGGCTGGAGGGCTACTTCTTTTGTCCAGTCGCCAACATTTGTAACAAACCTAGTAATTTCGGTTGAGCCATTCTCATTGTGGAAATTAAGAGAGGCATGTAACTGCACGTGTGTCCTTCCACTGAATTACAAGTATATTCCCCTCAATCCTACACCACCTCATAACCCCACGAGCTGTCTTGCGTTCCCATCTTTTTATGTCTTTCACAGGCATTAGTTTCCATTTATAACAACTTAACCATAAGAGCTGGGGATGTGTAAAAGTTGTCAAACCAAACATTGTGGCCCTGGTTTTTTAATGGCTGCAGTAATGATTCAACTACTTTGGTGCCCAAGTCAGTGACACGCCCATCATGACTACCTGTGTAAACATTAAAGTCAAGAGTTTACCCCGAGTCTGATGTTGAAATTACCCATAATTTAAAACCCCACTGAGTAGGCTTGCCCTTCATGCATTGTTTAAATCCTGACCGAGCTTTAGACTTAACCATACATTAATCTATTTCAAGATTTTGGTTAGGCTGAAAAAGCTTCTGGCATTTTTATTTGAGGTGGTCGATAAGATAACGCAACTTCCTAAGACTATCCTGATTATCCTCTGTGGTAAGGTCTACAACATGTAGATAATTGGGGGTCACCTCCATCCAAGCTCCTTGGTAGCTGGAATATGACGGACAGTTTATGATGAGCTCCCACCCCTGACGGTTTGTAAACCTGCATCTCAGCAACTAAAGCCTGAGTAAAAAACAGCATAAAAAAGTCAATTTCTAACAACATCATATTGGAGGTTGTCCGCACGCTACCCAAGTCAATACTGAACGGATGGCTAGGCTTAAATGGGAGAGGTTTTGGTGCCTGTGAATCGATGTCTGAGTAGGAGGGATAAGATACAGAGTCAGAGAAGCATTTAGGCTTTCTAGCTGACTTGGGACCTGTGCGAGAATGGCTAGCCATTGATGGTTTTGGCAGGGGATCAGGTTCCATCTCATCCTCCATCTCCTTGGTCCGGGTCTTCCTGCAGTGATTCCTGGTCCAGCAGATCTTCCTCCTGTGTGCTCATGCCCTCAAAAGCAGGGAGCCATAGTCTCTATCTATCTCTACAACAGAAAAAAGTACACAATTGGTAGCCAACATTGTGTTCTTCACAAATCCATACACTGAATAGTCACCAAATGCTTGCAGACTAACCAGAATGTCCAACTGCAGACAGCCTCACACTTTCCTCGTTAACAGGAAGCTACACACAATCTAAAATAATGTCTATGTGATGGTTGGGTAAGGCTATCTGCTAAATTATAGAATGATATCTACCATTCTTTTTATTACATGGGAAAATCAACAAGCTAGAAAACTTATCTAACTAGTAGACCAGTTTCCAGGCAGGTCTGAACAGCTTAAAAAAATAAAAATGTATGAACAGTGTCCAAAAAAAAAGTATTACCAGTGTCTGCTCTCTGCCTCACATTACTTCAGGCTGATTTTTCACGAGTGACAAAATTGGCAAAAAAAGTTAGTGATATTTAGTTAAAAATTTACATAGTATTGCTAGTTAATGTTTATTTAGCAAGTTTCACAGAAGCTGCCAAAAATAATGTTTATATAAAAAGAGGCTCGACGATGACGGTCACCTTTTTTTTCCAGAAAAAAAAATAGCTAGCACTGCTACAAATAAATGCTTTGCAACTAAAAAGGTTTGACTATCTTCCACAAGTGACAGAATTTGCACAAAAAGTTATTGATATTTAGCGAAAAATTTACATAGTATTGCTAGCTAATGTTTATTCAGCCATTTTCACAGAAATTTGCTTAAAAATAGAGGCTAGCTGCCTGTCAGATGAATGCTGACATTCATGCGATATTTTTATTGTTTTTTCTCCAGAAATTTATAGCGTTACACCTACAAATAAATGCTTCGTAACTAAAACGTTTTGACTTTCAATAGACAATACTGACAACACATGTAAAATAATTTGTCTTACCTTGAAAGTTCGCCTCAGTTTTCAATTTGAAGCAGTAAATCCAACACTTGAGCTCTCCCCTCTGGCTCCACCCAGGCAAATGGAGGATGATGATTATGACTATCCATTTATTATTCACGCCCAGTAACCCCTTAACCAATCATATATGCTTTTAGCTTATTTTGTCACGAGTATCTGGCAGTTTTCAGAAATTAAATCGGGGATTTGACATGAAGATATTGAGTCAGGAACCATTGGAATAATTGTTTCCAAATTTGAATGCTCCGATTGGAAAGGGTTAACAGGTGTTTGTTCTGATATTAGAATGGGAATTTTTATTTCTGTGTCTAACCGGAGCTGTCATTGGAATTAGCATTGGAAGTCCAGAGAATCCTACTGTCTTGACATATTTTCCAGACTTGGGGAGGTGAGAGGCATAATTTGGATTTATACACGTGAACATTGCTCCAGTATCTAGCCTAACTGGTGTTGTTTTGCTCTCTATTTTAACCTACAGCATAGGTTCTTGATCAGCATCAGATGATATAATTGAAAGCTAGATATAAAGATATAATTATGTCAACACTCCAAAGCTCATCTTCAGCAAACCAGCGGCCTGTGGCAGCTATTCCTCCCACCCAATGCATAAAAGTGAGAGACAGGGTTCATTCTACTTGACACCCTCCCCACAGAAATATTTAATTCACTTCTAACACAATATTCTAGATGAAAAGGTTCAAGGAAGTCAATGAGGGCTTCCCTCTCTGCTGCATTTAAAATTCCCCTCCGTCTCGTTCCTCTTTTTCTTCCTCTTCTATTTTTACACAAATCACTCGTTATTATTTACAATGGTTGATTGCTAAATATGTTACTTCTTTTTATTATCTCTTGCCTTCGTGGCCATTCCTGTTCTATTTCCCTCAAATTTGTGATTGTAGTCATTTAAAAAAAACAACAAAAAAAAACATCTTTTCTATGTTTTTCTGTTTCAAAAGTGTTTTGGCCTGCAGCCCTGAGTCTTCTCCTTACTGTTGTACATGAAATTGGTGTTCAAATTCAATGAAACTGTCAGCTGAGGACATGTGAGGCATCTATTTCTCAAACTAGAGACTCTGATGAACTTATCGTCTTGCTTAGTTGTACATATGACCTTCTACATCTCTTTCTGTCCTTGTTAGAGCCAGTTGTCCTTTGTCTTTGAAGACTGTAGTATATCATGTATTGCCTTCATTCCTCAAAACACTGATTGACTGGCAAGTTTCTAGAGAAAGCTGCCATTTTTTACCTAATATTGACCTTAAGACATGCCAGTCTATTGCATACTGTGGCAAGTCAAAAACAAACACAAAGACAATGTTAAGGTTCATATAATGAAAAAAATAGCTTTTAACTGTGTTTGATATAATGGCAAGTGTGTATGATTAGATAAGGATAAGGTGTTGTAGTGATGGCTGCTGGAAATGGGGCCTGTCTAGATTTTATACAAAATTACTTTTTTCAAATAGATATGGTGCTGTTATATACGAGAAATATATTTCATCCATAAAATAAAAAAAAATTGACTGTTGTAATTATAGTCCCACATGAACATAAAAATGTATATCAGGATAAGTTTCTTGCTGGCATACAGTACACTACTGAGAACCATGGTATGGTAACAATGTTAAATATGTATTTAAATTATTAGGTGTCATTCCTTTCATTAGGCTACTATGAAAATTGCTAATACTTTAATTACTAATAAACTAATACATACATAATACCCAATAGACTGTTAAGCACTGTATAGCTAATATGAGTGTAGTAATGTTCACGTTAACATGTTATCTAGTATTACCATATATAGCCTAAATAATAATATTATTTTTATGTGTACTATAATGTGCTTTTCTGAGTAGAGTAAAATTGTTTTCCAACTTATAAATATAAATTGAAATGATTTGATATCACAAGAAAAAGGCACATTTATATATAATTAAGTGACACTGTTGTCCAGCAGCTGCGAAGAGCATCAAAAACTAGCACTTGTACAAAAACATGCAGAAGGAAAGATAACTGGTAAAGAGCTTTAAATACTTTTAATCCAATTCTAAACATGAGAGACAGTAAAATGTATAATTCCCATCAAGTACAATATTTAAGACTAATTCTACAGTCTCCAAAATGCAGAGTACTGCTTGAAAAGGCTTAATATGTTCCAAACATTTTTTTTCTCAAGTTTATTTTTTCAGTATAATACTATAAAACTCTGCAAACCAGTCAGACAAAAACAATAAATACAATGTCAAAAACAATTTCCATCTTGCATTTGGTAGAGATTTTAAACTTGGAGCATAACACAAGTTCAGCAAAGATGATATACTTAAGACTTGTATGGTCTGCAGCATTGGCTCAATGTTATTCAAGCAATGAAAAGTAAAACAATTAACCTGGTCTTTGTGGCCGTGCCAATGAGCACTTCACAAATTTTCACCCATTGACGTGCACCGTCTCGTAATTAAGAAGAATCATTATTTATCCCATACAAATGTGTACGACTGTAAAAGACATGTAAGAGAATACTGTTACCAGGAGACACAAATGACTGGAATGAAAAAAATTTGATGATGTGAAAAATGAATTTCAGTCAATAAATTATCACTTGCATTTGTCATTGAAAAAGGAATGCGTTTAGGGTACCGTCAGTATCTGTGGAACGTGCAACTGCAAATCATCTTCACAAAAAAATAAATAAAACACTGCATCAAGTTATAAACATCCATGGTAGCCTTGACAGGTTGAGATTAATGGGATGGAAAAAATATTGTTGACACAAATGGAATTGGGGGATCATTAACTGCACAATGTAATTAAAGTAAATTCTTTGCCTTTGCAACAGGATGCAAAATATTGACCGTGACACTGAGGTAATGGTTCCTTGACTATATTCTGAACATAGGATTCTCATATGAGCATTGCTCATTTGTATTACATTAGGTGTACACTTCACGGGTCAATAACTGATTTTTATTTGTGTTATGTGCTTTGAGGTAGAAAAAGCACAAATATTATAAATGAAACTAATAATTTGGAGATAATGCTGAAATAAGTGCTTGTTGTAATAAAAGTTGTGAGTAGGGCTGCACGTTTTCAAGTTTTTCATTAACCGTTAACCGAGGCCCTTAACGGTTAATACTCGGTTAACCATAGTGTGCACCAGGGATGGAAATTAACTTTTTTGTCCACCGGCCACTGTGGATTTCAAAATCTACCAGCCACTCAATGTTTTTACCAGCCACTCAATGTTTTTACCAGCCACTTTCTTGTTTTTAACCGACAATGTGTAACTGCATGTGAAAATTAATACTACAAGATCTACAATACTTAAGCCGTTTATTTAATCTCAAGTCTCAATGAAATACTGGCATTTTCTCTTTCTCTCTTATAGCCTACACACACAATCCATGAACTGATATTCATTTCAGTTCGCATACGAGGAAAACACAATGTTACGAACGTGAGCGCTCTGAAAGCGGCACTGAAAGATGCTTTAAAACTTCCACAGAGACATCAAACAGAAAGCACAAAACCTTTCTTTAAAGTGAATTTCGTTTTGTATTAATTGTGTCTTAATTTTAATCAATGTTTCATCAACCAATTGCCTGGATTTAATAAATAAGAATTAAATATAGCAGACGATATAATCACGAAGCGCGGAGGCGCCGGCGCGTGAACTGGAGCTCGTCTCATAAATGAACCGAAACTCAGTGTATAAGGTAGCCTTGCCTCACAAATAATTCAAAACTAAAGAAAACAGACACAGACTGCTCTCTGCTTATGTAATCCGTAAGAAATGTGCATTTCTCTCTGGTGCGTTACTGCGAAGACCGCGAGTCAGCATCGTCAACTTCATCTTTGCAAATGACACGGACAAAGAAAAGACTTGTTTATTAATAAATAATTAAAATATCTCCTTGCTATATTTTACATATTCATAATCATTACTTTTGCCGGTTCTTTGTGACACATTTTAGGAGCTTTATTGGCAGCGCCACGCCACCACCCTTACATGAGCGCGTCACCGCACCCACCAGAATAGCCCTGTTTTTTGTTAAGGATTTGTTTACTGTGTGTGTGATTCATTTAATGGAAAGCACATTCACTGAGTTGTCTTGCTAATCATTGTCTCCTCGTTTATTCAGTCTCTGGTGGTGCAAAAATGTATTAAAACTAAATTCAATGCACGCCATTGACGCCACTTAACCGAGCAAAATTTTTCACTCGGTTACGCAATTTTTAACGGTTAATCGGTTAACCATGGACACCCCTAGTTGTGAGGAATGCAGATTTCAAATACAAACTTAAAATAGACAAAGATGGTGAATGTGTTGCATTTCAGTTCAAAATATTTGAAAGTATCACTATGAAAACCAGCAACTGAAGAACAAGTCAGTGAGAAAATACATGGGTGGTTCTTGTCACAGACAGTAACTGTCACAGAAGTAGGCTCAAAAACTTTTGAGCACGTTTTGGAACTGATGATAATTTGCTATGGTGAATGGTTGGAGCTGGAATAATGCTAAGGAAAAAAATAACACAAAAATAGCCATGACAACCATCACCATGTCAGACATTATGACTTAAGATAAATTGACAAAAAGCAGCAACTGCCAACAGCTTAATTTAAAGCAAATTCATGCAAGGCCATGGAAAAGCATTTCATATATATGGATGTGTACAACTGTATCCTTTTTACATATTTATACAATTCTATTGTACAAACGGTCACATTTAAAAATACCCTCTTTACCATTTTTAGTCATTTCATTCACCCTCCCTATTTCAGCAGCATTTTTCATCACCATTTTTCATGAAGACTCAGCATTCAATCTGCGACTGTAGTTGTCTGCGCAAAGTTAATGTGCGACGGTGCAACTGCTGCATTTGCTGCATGCGGTCCCGCTGGCGAGCCAGATTCTGTGGCATTGGGTAGCGCTGGCACCCGTAAAGAAAGCGGTAAGGGATGCGCACATGGCACGCAGTGGCACGACAGCGTGGTTGGGGCATGGGTGGCAGTAGCATCCAGCGCTTGCGCTCTGCACAGTAACGGTACGCCTCTTTGCGATACTGCTTATCCACATCATCGCTGTTCTTCCAGCCACCAATCACAAACACATCATCAGCAAGATAGCAGATAGCGGCACCCTCAATACTGGTAACTTCAGGTGGAAGGCTCTCGAGAATATCGTCGGAGATCCTTATACTAATCTTCTGCCGAGCTACATCATCACATACGTTGGTGTAGCTTTTGGGACAGCATGAAGCAGTGTGGTAGAAATTGGTGGATGCTACAGCCATTTGGAACAAGCAGTAGTTGTCAAGAAGTGGTAGGGAGTCGACCTCTTGCCATTGCCGGCTATCAGTGTCGTAGCGAGTAGTGACCATCTTCAACCCATCATCGCTGTCGGTATCTACAGGTGTTCGTGCTGTAACATAAACATAACGATCTTCAACACTAATGGCCTTGACATCTCTCAAAATCTTCGGGGAAGACTCTAGGTTGTGCCACTTGTCCTGATCAGGCTCATAGACACTCACATCCTTAAAGCCTGGGCTGAAGTTGCCATGACCACCAATACTATACAGAATATTTTTGATGCAGGTGAGGCCAAAGGAATGCTTGCGTGTGGTAAGGTTGCTCACTTGTTCCCAGGTGTTGCGATTTGGATTGAAGCGTTCCACCGTCTTGGCAAATCCTGGTTCCATGGACCCTGCCACATATACATGTGTATCAGTGGCTGCAATAGCATGGCCATCTAGATGGTTGTGAATGTGTGGCAAATTGACCCAACGGTCCTCGTACACAAAATATCCCACGCACTCACTCAAGTAGTCACCTCCTTCAGACACACCTCCAACCACCATGATAACATCCATGTTCTGGCCAAACCGTGGTTGGAAAGTGGCCATGTAAGAAGCCCAGAACTCCGTATCGGCAGATTTGAGGTTTTCAAAGCGGATCGCGTGACCCTCGACAGCTTCTGACACAAGTTGTAGGCAGGGTTCATTCTGTGCCACCAAAGGTTCATTCTTCACAACTCTTGTCAGATAGGTTGGCTTTATCTGTGGCAACCTGAGGAGACAAAAAAGCTCCTCAAAATACTTTTCACGTTCCTCTGAGTTTTTCTGAACCCATTTGACCACAGCATCAAACAAAACCTCTTCAGAATCAACGGTAATCTCTGCATCAGACAGCCAGTCTTTGACCAGGTGGAATGGAAGAGTGTAAAACTCCTCATCCTGGATGACTTTGTGGAAGTTGCGGCGTATCATGTCAGCAGCACGTAAGGCCAGTTGATCCAGAGTATACATGTGCGCCAGGCTATGAACTGCCACGCAGTTGCCCAGGCTCAGTTTTCTCTTCAGAAACTCTCCACAAAAATCTTTTAATTGCACCAGCAAAAACCTGGAAGGAAGGAAAAAAAATCATTCTCTAAGGGCATACATCCATAAAATAAATACATCACATGGCTGTATTTGTGATGGAAGTGCTCTGTCTTGTTTGCTGTGGTAGTCAGCAAGTAATATACTGTATCCTAACCAGGTGCAACGCAACAATTTTCCAGCTACAAGCAATTTGTCTGTACACACTGAACATGAAATTGCTGCATGATGTGACACAATCACAGCCAATCAGAAGAGTTTTGATAGTAATGCACAGAAATGAAGTTTCTTGGCCAAAACTGAAAACACTGGACTGAAAACTAAAAATTATTTTAAATTACACTTTCTTTGTAACACTTTACAATATGTATACAACTTTTAACGTAAAAAGTGTATTTAAGTGAACAAAATCGATCTCATTGACTTCCATACATTGACTTGCTGAAGAATCTTAGTGCAACTGTATATGCAAATTTTAACAGAGGATAATTAGACTTTTTTTTTTTTTTTTTTTTTTTCAGTCCTGAATGACACTGGGATTTTGATTCAATGCAATGACAAGTTCAAAATGTAAAGGTTGCTCAATCTACTGGTGCAAAGGTGTAATTTGCAGAAACGGTCACATGAACAAATCAATAAACAAATATTTTTGGTGAAAAGATTCAAAAGACATGAGTCACTCGGATGAATCAAAACCCCCACCAAAAGGGATCAAAAGGGTCACAGTACAACGTGACAAAATTTCAGTCAATTACAGTTGTTGGGATACATTCTGATTCACAGGCTTGACCAACAATCATATTGCAAATCAGAACAGGAGGAAGGGAAGAAGGCAATAGTTTGTTTTCAAGAAAGGGAATGTTTAAATGTACTATGACCACTTGTAAGTAGCTTTATTGGCTTAACAGTTTTTACTTAACCCTATAAGTTTTTACTTAATTCCAAAAATTCCATTCTGTGCCAGAATATGATATTCATATAACAATCACACAGCTGAACATTATATACCATATTGAAGAGAAGAACTAGGGCTTTCAAATTATATAAATATATGTATGATTATTTAAGGCTAATCATCCGTTATCAATAAGATTTCACATCACTATTTTAAGAAAATCTTCTCCGGCACCATACTTCAGACAACTGCATTTTCAACCATTTTAATTACAAGCTCGAAGGAAACTTGGTGTGTATGAAATCTACATAATTTTGTGATCAATGTAGAACAGCAGACAGATTAGAAATATAATCTATTGTTTAAAAGTAATGACCATTCTAGTGATTAGTGGGAAAACAGAATAAAACAAACATTTTGAATGTTAAGATAAAATTCACATGACCACTCCTCAAATACTCCTTTTGAGCACCTGTAATAATAAATTGAGATTGCATCTGATATTGAAGGACACAAACACTGAAAAATAAATTTTATGTGCTCAAACACACTTTATTTAATTTGAACATTAGAATTACATATCAAAACATACAAAATCAGACTTGTTCGATCTACAGTAAATACATTTTTAATAAAGAGTGCAGGAACAGAATATATATAAATTCATAAATACTCAACAACTGCGATACCTGTGGAAAAAAGAGAGAGAGAAAACACCACCACCAGTAAACACAGCCCAACCTAGGCCTCTTCGCGAAACTGGTCACACTCAGCTGAGTGCCAAGACAGAAAACAGTTCCTTTCGCAAAACAAGCAAAGTCTTTTGCTATTACATTCTTCAAATTTAGGGAAATGGGCTGTGTGGAGTGATGATGAAGGAGGGACTACAGGCTTTAGTGCACGCAAAGGAAAATTTGCGTGCATGTAGATACCAGCTGAAGAGCCAGGTTTTCTCTGAAATCTATCTGGGTTAATTTCACCAGTCTATGCTCATGCCCTGGTGCCATGAATGTGTTGCCATTCCTTAAACAATATGAAACTACAACAACGACAATGTCTATGTCTAAGGTGACCGTGGCAGATAGTTTTAACAACTATTTCTCATCAGTTGCTAGTAAACTGGTAGAAAAACTACCTGTCCAGTCAGGGCAGTACGGTGAAAGTCACATCTTTGACTTTTACTCTCAGCAAGAGGTCAAAGCAGACGGCTTCTCTTTTGAAAAGGTGTCAGAGGCAGTTGTACTTGAGAAGCTTAAAAATCTAAATAGCTCAAAAGCTACTGGCCTTGACAATATTCCATCTAGATACTTAAGAGATGCTGCTAAGGTTATAACCCCATGTATCACCCATATCATAAACATGTCTATTGAGCAAGGATATTTTCCTAATGATTTCAAGCTTGCCAGAGTGATTCCACTTTACAAGAAAGGGAGTAAATTAGACCATGGAAACTATAGACCTGTTTCTATTCTGTGTAGTCTGTCAAAGATAATTGAAAAAATTATTTATGAACAGATTGACAAATACTTAGCATCACACAATCTACTCTATGAGCTCCAGTCTGACTTTAGTAAATCACATTCCACTGACACCTGTTTATTGTATTTAACTGACCACATTAGGAGGGAGGTAGATAAAGGGAATTTTTGCGGTATGGTCATGTTAGACCTACAGAGGGCCTTTGATACCGTTGACCATGATATTTTGGTACACAAATTAAAAGCCATTGGTTTTAATGACTTAGCAGTCAGATGGGTGAGTTCTTATCTGAAGGATAGGAAGCAGGTGGTGGATATTGGAGGAAAAATGTCTCAACCACAATATATAGAATGTGGGGTTCCTCAAGGGAGTGTCTTGGGCCCACTTTTATTTCTTCTATATATAAATGACCTTAAGTCTGTATGTTCATGTGAACTTTTTTTATATGCAGATGATTCTGCATTATTGGTTTCACATAAAGATAAGAACATAGTTGAAAGAACTCTCAGTGCAGAATTATCAAAAGTCAGCAGGTGGATGTCAGACAATAAGCTATCACTTCACTTAGGAAAAACGGAAGCCATACTGTTTGGGTCAAAAATAAAATTGAGAAGATCCCCTGGTTTTAAGGTTTTAGTTGGAGATAGTGAGATTAATGTAAAGGACTCAGTTAGTTACCTGGGTTGTGTGCTGGACTGCCACTTGTCTGGAGTGGGCCAAGCGCAAAAGGTGCTTACCAAGGTAAATCAAAGAGTACGTTTCTTGTCCAGAATCTCAAAGTTTTTGGACAAAAAAGCAATGTTAACTCTGGCAAGTGCTCTAATTCAGCCTTATTTTGATTACGCGTGTTGCTCCTGGTATAATAGTGTTTCAAAGCACCTGAAACATAGGCTTCAGACTGCTCAAAATAGGGTTATAATGCTTATTTTGAACCTCCCCGTGAGATCTCATCTTGATATTTCTCATTTTGAGACTATAGGGTGGTTAAATGTAGAAGACCGTGTCTCGCAGATTCACCTGTGCATGGTACATAGGACTGTGCATGGGGATGTCCCCAAATATTTGATTCATTATTTTAATAGAGTGAGAGATGTTCACTGCTACTCCACCAGGGGCAGCTCTACTGATTTTGTACCTCCTAGAATTGTGAGTAATTTAGGTAAAGAGTCCTTTTTGTATGTAGCAACAAGCTTGTGGAACAGGTTGCCAGGAAATCTAAAGATGACTAGAAGTTTAGTAGGTTTTAAGCTGGCACTGAAAAAATGGCTCAGATGTCAAACTTAGTATGATAATATTTTATGGTTTTGTTTTGATGGTTATAGTTAATATATATATATATATATGGATGCGATGATTGATGCTTGATTTGTTGCCACTTGTTCTGCCCCCCCTCCCCCCCGGGACCACAATGGAAATAAGCCCTAGGGCTTTATTGTGTTATCCTGACTTTGTTTTTTGTTTTAATATATGGTGCAAAGATGTATCGTATTTTTAACAAAAGGGTCAAATAAATTACTACTACTACTACTATGAAGTGAAAAAAAAAATACTAAGAGTCTCCCACCACTTCTGAGTTTTGTAGGACATCGTAAGATTTTATAATTCGGTCGGATCGATCAATACCGTCCATATTTTTGTTATAATCGCTGATGACAGTAGGCTGGAGGGCTACTTCTTTTGTCCAGTTGCCATAATTTTTTACAAAGCTAGTAATTTGGTTGATCCATTCACATTGTGGAAATTGGAGAGGCATGTAACTGCACGCTTGTCCTTCCACTGAATTACAAGTATAATCCCCTCAATCCTACATCCCCATGAGCTGTCTTGCATTCCCATCTTTTGATGTCTTTAAATTCTGCAGGAAATGGTTTACGATTCACCCTACATGCCCCACAGGCATAAGTTCCCATTTCTAACGACTTAAACATAAGAGCTGAGGACATGTAAAAGTTGTCAAACCAAACATTGTGGCCCTGGTCTTTGAATGGCTGCAGTAGTGATTCAACTACATTGGTGGCCAAGTCAGTGACACGCCCATCATGACTACCTTTGTCAGAGTATACCCCGAGTCTGATGTTGCAATTACCCAAAATTTAAAACCCCACCGAGTAGGCTTCATGTATTGTTTAAATCCTGAATGAGCTTTAGATGTGACCATACCTGCGAGATATTCCACCATATTGCGAGATTTTGGTTAGGCTGATAGAGCTGCTGGCATTTTTGTTTGAGGTGGTCCATAAGATAACGTAACTTCCTAAGGCAATCCTGACTATCCTCTGTGGTAGGGTCTACAACACGAAGAGCTGCTAAAAGACCCTTGTAGCATTCACGCAATATAAATCCCCTCGCCCATGAGCCCTGAAGTGACTTGGATCCCCAATGATGATGGGAATCAGGGAGAACTGAAAACCCCATGTAAATGAGCAACCCATGAAATTTGTAAAATTAATTGGGGGTCACCTCCATACAAGCTCCTTGGTAGCTGGAATATGACAGACAATTTGGGACGAGCTCCCACCCCTGATGGTTTGTAAGCTGCATATCTCCGCAACTACAGCCCGAGTAAAAAACAGCATGAAAAAGTCAATTTCTCACATTCTCATATTGGAGGTTGACTGTTGGAGTCAGCCGTTGGAGGTTGGAGTCAATACCGAATGGGCGGCTAGGCTTAAATGGGAGAGGTTTTGGTACCTGTGAATTGATTGATTGATTAATTGTCAGAGTACAAGGGATAAGAAACCATGTCAGGAAAGCATTTATGCTTTCTAGCTGACTTGGGTGGGACCTGAGCAAGAATGGCTAGCCATACCCAAAATAATAAGAGTAACAGTGTTATTGTTACTGTGAGTATCAGTCATATGAGAAATAGAAACAAACAAACAATACATACACATTCATACATACTCAGCTGATGGTCTTGACTGGGGATTAGGTTTCATCTCATCCTCCATTTACTCGTGGCCCAGGTCTTCCTGCAGTAGTTCCTGGTCCAGCAGATTTTCCTTCTGTGTGCTCATACCCTCATGAGCCACATCCTCCTCTGCTATGAACCTAAGCTCATCAGCAGTCAGCTGCCGCCTCCTCTTGAGGGTGTAGAGCATGGAGCCATAGTCTTTATCCATCTCTACAACAGAAAAAAAAAGTATAACAATTGGTAGCCAGCAGTGTGTTCTTCACAAATCCGTACACTGAATCATCTAAACAGAATGTCCAACTGCAGACAGCCCTCTCACACCTTCCTTGTGAACAGGAAGCTACACACATCCTAAAATCAGGTCTGTGTGATGGATGGGTAAGTCGATCTGCAAAATTATAGAAGGATATCAACTATTTTTTTTATTACATGGGAAAATCAACAAGCTAAATAACTTATTTAACTAGCAGGCCAGTTTACAGTCAGACCTGAACAGCGTCTGCTCTCTGCCTTACATTACTTCAGGTGAATTTATCACGTGCAACAAAGATGATGTTTGCTGATGACAGTCAATATTTCCATAACTAAAAAAGTTTGACTATCATCTAGAAGTGACAAAATTGTCCAAAAATGCTATTGATATTTAGCTAAAAATTTAACATATTATTGCTAGCTAATGTTAATTTAGTGAGTTTCACAGAAATTTGCTTAAAAATAGAGGCTAGCTGCCTATCCACTGAATGTTGTCATTTGTTCCAGAAATAACTAGCATTACTCATACAAATAAATGCTTCATAAATAACTTGTCTTACCTTGACAGATCGCCTCAGTTTTCAATTTGAAGCAGTAAATCCAACAATTGAAGTAATCTCCCAGGGCATCCTCTCTGGCTCCGCCCAGGCAAATGGAGGCTGAAGATGATGACTTTACATTTATTATTCACGCCCAGTAACACCTTAACCAATTATATGTGCTTTTAGCTTATAATGTCATGAGTATCTGGCAGTTTTCAGAAATAAATTCAGAGATTGGACAGCGATGATATTGAGATAGGAACCATGGTAATAATTGTTCCCAAAAAAAATACAAAATATTGTTCCTGGTAAGAGTTAACTTTATTATGTAATCAAGTGTAATCTTTACACTGTCAAAAAGCTTACTAGCCAGCCAATAATTTGGCAAGCTGTCCTAGTATGTCCTATATTAGTAAACTAACTTTCATACAGCTGAAGTCAGAAGTTTACATATATTGGACCCAATGGACCCAAGATGGCGCCGGGTATGGCTGCTGCGTTGCGAACACAACACTGCAGTTTTTTGTTTGTTTACAGTTTTTTGTCTTGGATGTTGTCTGTCTTATTGTATTCGACAGACAAATGCTTTTAGACATTGGTTCTGCAATTACACACCGAAAACTGGACTTGTTTACAAACCCACTGTTTACAAACATGCCAGCAGAGCCCTTTGTCTGGGCAGCTCGGCCGTGGAAACGCAGGAGGAAAAGGGGAAAAAGAGCAGGCGTACTCAATAAGTAAGACGTCTTGCAAATTGACCCCCGCGACTCAGTATTCTACTGGCAAACATTCAATCTCTGGACAACAAGCTCTGCGAGTTGAGAGCACAAATCTCTTTCCAACGAGACGAGGGACTGCTGCATTAACTACCTTACAGAAACTTAGATGTCTGCGGAGATTCCAGACTCAGCCATCAAACCCAAGGTGTTCTCCGTGCGGTCATAGTGAAAGACATATCAGGTAAAAGCAGAGGTGGTGGTGTATTTTTTTTATGATCAACAATCCTGGTGTGATCAGAGGAACATACATTTTATCAAGTCTTTCTGCTCTCCTGATCTGGAATTTCTCATGCTTCTGTGTTGACCATTCTGGCTACCGAGGGAATTCACAGCGGTCATTATCACAGCAGTGTACATCCCCCCACAAGCCGACACAGACCGGGCACTCAAGGAACTGTATGGAAGCATAAGTGAGCAGGAAACCACGCACCCTGAGGCCACGTTCATTGTGACCAGCCAATTTGAAAACAAATTGCACCAAAATACCTCCAACATATCAGCTTCAACACACAAGGGGACCGGGTTTTGGTCCATTGCTATTCTCCTGTCCGGGATGGCTACAAATCCCTCCCCTGCCCACCATTTGGCAAATCAGACCACACTTCCATTCTGCTTGAAACTGAAAGCACCCACCCTCAGAATGATCTAGTGCTGGTCAGACCAATCAGACTCTATGCTAACAAGACTGTTTTGATCACGCGGACTGGGAGATGTTCTGGTCCGCCTCTGATGACGACATCGAGGTTTACGCTGATAGCATAATGTGTTTCATCAGGAAGTGCATAGAGGATGTTGTTCCGACCAAAACAATACAGCTCTACCCCAACCACAAACCATGGGTTATTGTGCATCAGAGCGTGCACGAACCAACTGGCTGGTGTTTTTATGGACATTTTCAACCTGTCCCTCTCCTTGTCTGTAGACCATACCCACTCCTGTATTCCCTGTACACACATGACACATGTGTGGCAACACATAGCTCCAATGCCATTAAGTTTGCTGACGATATGATGGTGGTAGTTCTGATCACTGACAATGATGAAACCGCCTAGAGAGGTGGTGCACACTCTGACACACTGGTGTCAGGAGCACAACCTCTCCCTCAATGTCAGTAAGACCAAGGAGCTTGTAGTGGACTTCAGGAGGAAAGACAGAGAACACAGGCCCATCACCATTAATGGAGCACCGGTGGAGAGAGTCAGCAGCTTCAAGTTCCTCTGTGTCCACATCACTGAGGAACTCACAGGGTCCGTCCACACTGAGGCCAATGTGAAGGCTCACCAGCTCCTCTTTTTCCTGAGATGGCTGAGGAAGTTTGGAATGAACCACCACATCCTCATAAGGTTCTACACCAGCACTGTAGAGAGCATCCTGACTGGCTGCATCACTGCCTGGTACGGCAATAGCACCGCCCACAACTGCAAAGCCCTGCAAAGAGTGGTGCGAACTGCCAGACACATCATCGGAGCTGAGCTTCCCTCCCTCCAGGACATATATACACCAGGCGGTGTGTGAAAAAAGCTTGGAGGATCATCAGAGACTGCAGCCACCCAAGCCCAAGGTGGTATCGCAGCATCAGGATCCGCAACAGCCGACTACATGACAGCTTCTTCCCCCAAGCAATCAGACTTTTGAACACTTGATCTCTCATGATCAATATACATCATCACTGCACTTTATTAATCTTCTCACACTGGACTGTCATAAATTATATTCTCTTTACAATACAACCTAATGTATATTTTTTTTATATACACTTTATATACTTTTTTTTTATTGTGTGTATTCTGTGTATGTGTATTCTACATTGTGTGTATTGTTTACTGTACATTGTATATTATTATTGTGTTGTGTAATTATGTGTACATTAGATATGTAAATTGCGTTGTGTAGATATGTTGTTTATTGTAAAGTTGTATATGTCTCATCACTGTCATGACTGCTATGTTGCTCGGAACTGCACACAAGTTTTTCACCCACTGTTGCACTTGTGCATATAACAAAGTGATTTGATTTAGGTTGAAGACGTTACCTCATTTATTTTTACAATCCCACAGATTTCATATTAGCAAACTATAGTTTTGGCAAGTAGTTTAGACATCTACTTTGTGCATGACATAAGTAATTTTTCCAGACAGACTGTTCCACTTTTAATTGACTGTATCACAATTCCAGAAGTTTAAATACACTAAGTTAACTGTGCCTTTAAGCAGCTTGGAAAATTACAGAAAATTATGTCAAGCCTTTAGACAATTAGACAATTATCTTCTGATAGGAGGTACTGAATTGGAGGTGTACCTGTGGATGCATTTAAGGCCTACCTTCAAACTCAGTGCCTCTTTACTTGACATCATGAGAAAATCAAAAGTAATCAGCCAAAACCTCAGAAAATACATTGTGGACCTCCACAAATCTGGTTCATCCTCCGCATTCTGTCTCCTAGAGATGAATGTAGTTTTGTGCGAAAAGTGCGAATCAATCCCAGAACAACAGCAAAGGACCTTGTGAAGATGGAGGAAACAGGTAGACAAGTATCTATAGCCACAGTAAAACAAGCCAACATAACCTGAAAAGCTGCTCAGCAAGGAAGAAACCACTGCTCCAAAACTGCCATAAAAAAAAGCCAGACTACAGTTTGCAAGTGCACATGCGGACAAAGATCTTAATTTTGGTGAAATGTCCTCTGGTCTGATGAAAAAAAACGTGAACTGTTTGGCCATAATGATCATTGTTATGTTTGGAGGAAAAAGGGTGAGTCTTGCAAGCCAAAGAACACCATCCCAACCATGAAGCATGCAGGTGGAAGCATCATGTTGTGGGGTACTTTGCTGCAGGAGGGACTGGTGCGCTTCACAAAATAGATGGCATCATGAGGAAGGAAAATTATGTGGATATATTGAAGCAACATCTCAAGACATCAGCCAGGAAGTTAAAGCTTGGTCACAAATGATTCTTCCAAATGGACAATGACCTCAAGCATACCTCAAAAGTTGTAGCAAAATGGCTTAAGGACAACAAAGTCACGGTATTGGAGTGGCCATAACAAAGCCCTGACCTCAATCCGATAGAACATTTGTGGGCAGAACTGAAAAAGCGTGTGCAAGGAAGGATGCCTACAAACCTGACACACTTACATCAGTTCTGTCTGGAGGAGCCAAAATTCCTGCAACTTATTGTGAGAAGCCTACCAAAAACGACCAAAGTTAAACAATTTAAAGGCAATGCTACAAATACTAAAAGTGTATGTAAACTTCTGACCGACTGGGAATGTGATGAAAGGAATAAAAAGCTGCTATTATTACTATTATCTCTACTAGTAACTAGTTCACCCAAAAATGAAAATTCTCTCATCAGTCATCATTTACTCACCCTCATGACATCCCAGATGTGTATGACTTTTTTCTTCTGCGGAAACACAAATTATGTTTTTTAGAGGGATATTTTAGCTCTGTAGGTCCATTCAATGCAAGTGAATGGGTGCCAAAATTGTTACGCTCCAAAAAGCACATAAAAGGCATCATAAAAGTAATACGTTAGTTAAATCCACGTCTTCATAAGTGATATGACAGGTATGGGTGAGAAATAGATAAATAATTAAGTCATTTCTTGATATAAATTCTTCTCCCTGCCCAGTAGGTGGATATATGAAGAATGTGAATCAACAAAAACAGGAGAAGAATGTGAAAGTGATCCGTTTCTCACCCACACCTATCGTATCACTTCTGATTAAATGTAACCAGTTGTATGGGTTACTTTTATGCTGACTTGGGATTTTTTGGAGCTTCAAAATGTTGGCACCAATTCTTGCATTAATGGACCAAAAGAACTGAGAATTTTTTCTAAATATCTTCATTTGAGAGTGAATTTACATTTTTGGGTGAACTATTCCTTTAAGGACATTTACATTTTTTACTTTTAAATGTACTCAACTACTGAGTAACTCCAACATGATTCAAATAACATTGATTTTTAAAGATTTTAAAGTTCATAACAGAAAACATAGGTGTGCAAGAAAAATTCACAAAACACAATGGAAGTTGTCAACATATTGTTAATGTAAAATAAATTTAAATCAATCCATATGTTCACATATAATAGTACAAATAACAGTCTATCTAGAAAGTTATTTAGAAATCAATATCTAGAAAGAACACATTGTATATCAAACAATTTGTATATAATAATAAACCCCTGCAGATAGTCCAGACATAGAACATTTTCTGGGAAGAATTTTTTTCACCAGTCTAGATCAGGAAATTAACTTGCATTGCAGATGTGGAAAAAAAACTGCAGACTTTTAAAACATCGATATGGTATCCATTAAGGCTGCATAACTGATTGCAGATTGAAAATCGCAATATGGCCCTGCACAATTATTAAACAGAAAAGGGCTGAGTTTTAAAATGTGATAATCGCCATTCACCATTAAATTCCATCTGGCGGTACACAGTGAGCAACGCAGCAAAATGAAATCACTCCCAAATTTTGGCTATAGATGCAGTACACTTGAAACACATCACAGAACAAAGCAACAGTTAGCAATCTATCTGAATCATCATGGTAAAAGGTGGTATGTTTGATTCTCTTATTTAAAGCGAATACATATGATTTGATATGAAGCCCCTGTAACTGTCACGTAACTAATGCTTTATGTAGGGTATTTAAAGAAAAGAAAGGAGACCATTCATCAACATGCACAGAACACCAAGTCCAGTTCTGATTAATCCTGTGTACATGCATATATAGTACTGGTGTCTTTTATATAAGTCTATTATATGTTGTAAACCTATGTTACAATCATTTGGAGCATGCTACCTTGTTCAGCCTTTGGTAGATTGACATCGTAACTATAGTGTTTGCTAATATTTTATGCAAACCTCAATTTCTCAATAATAATAAAAAAACATTGCATCAAAACAAATCAAATTAATGATAAAATAAAACAAAATATTTAAAAAAAAAAAAAAAAAAAAAAAAAAATCAGCCAGCCCTACCTTCACGCTCACTTCATAAATTCACCACTGACCAATCACTTTCACTTTTGAGCATGCTCTGAAATATGTAACATGTCAGATTTTAACATGTTTGGACAAAATCCCTAATCAGGGCTCATATTCACAAATATGAGTATAAAAATAGCTCCTAACATGGAAATTTAGAAGCAACCCTTAAAAATTATGGGCATGTCACTCCTAATTTTAGCACTTTTAAAATGTTAAGCGTAATTTATGAAGCATTTTAACTTAAAGCAGCTCCTAAACCCACAACAGTTTAGAAGTCCTCCTGAGACAAAGCATGCCTACTGTTGTCAATCCAAATTAAAAACAATGTTTGTTACTATGACATAAACCTTTTAAAAAGGTATCACCTGTATCGCAAAGTTTTAACAATATAACATTATAATATTGAAATTGACCTTTAAAAAGGTTTCGTCTGAATCTTAAAAGGTTTTATTCATAACTGAATAGTTAGAGATGCAGTTACCTCTCCTACGAATCGAAACAATTCAATTAAACCAGGGATACAGTTATCAACGCACACGCTCTCTAGCCACAGGCAAAGTGAAACTGTATAGAGGATGAATTAAGAATTTCTCAGCAGAATCATCTATCAAACTATATATGCCCTCTCCAGATCGTACATCATCCGAAAATTCATAGTGTATGTTTTCCTATCTTTCTATCTAAAACATACAGTTGAAGTCAGAAGTTTACATACACAATAGCCAAATACATTTAAACTCACATTCCTCACATTTCATCGTAGAAAACTTTCCCTGTATTAGGTCATTTAGGATCACTAATTTATTTTAAGAATGTGAAATGTCAGAATAATAGTAGAGAGAATGATTTATTTCAGCTTTTATTTCTTTCATCACATACCCAGTGGGTCAGAAGTTTATATACACTTTTTTAGCATTTGGTAGCATTGACTTTAAATTGTTTAATTTGGGTCAAACATTTTGGGTAACCTTCCACAAGCTTCTCACAATAAATTGCTGGAATTTGTCCATTTAGAAGACCCACTTGTGACCGAGCTTTAACTTCCTGGCTGATCTCTTGAGATGTTGCTTCAATATATCCACATAATTTTCCTTCATTATGCCTTCTATTTTGTGAAGTGCACCAGTCCCTCCTGCAGCAAAGCACCTCCACAACATGATGCTGCCACCCCCATGCTTCAGGGTTGAGGTGGTGTTCTTAAGCTTGCAAGCCTCACCCTTTTTCCTCCAAACATAACGATTGTCATTATGGCAAAACAGCTCCATTTTTGTTCCAGAGACCAGAGGATATTTCTCCCAATAGAAAGATCTTTGTCCCCATGTGAACTTGTAAATTGTTGTATGGCGGTTTTGTAGCAGTGCCTTCTTCCTTGCTGAGCAGCCTTTCAGGTTATGTTGAAATAGGACTAATTTTACTTTGGATATAGATACTTGTCTAACTGTTTCCTCCAGTATCTTTACAAGGTCCTTTGCTGTTGTTCTGAGACTGATTTGCACTTTTTGTCCCAAACTACATTCATATCTAGGAGACAGAATACATCTCCTTCATGAGCTGTATGATGGCTGTGTGATCCCTTGGTGTTTATACTTAATAATAATTGATCTATTCTCACACATTATACATACATTTTTGGATATATACAGTGAAATAATTTTTTTCACATATCCCAACTAAGCTGGGGTCAGAGTGCAGGGTCAGCCATGATACAGCGTCCCTTGAGCAGATAGAGGCACTGAGTTTAAAGGTAGGCCTTAAATACATCCACAGGTACACCTCCAATTAACTCTAGCTATTAACAAGTCTAAATGCTTGACGTCATTTTCTGGACATTTTCAGCTGTTTAAAAGGAACACTTAACTTAGTGTATGTAAACTTCTGACCCACTGGAATTGTGATATAGTCAATTACAAGTGAAACAATCTGTCTAAACAATTGTTGGAAAAATTGTCACACACAAAGTAGATGTCCTAAATGACATGCCAAAAATATAGTTTGCTAATATGAAATCTGTGGAGTGGTTAAAAAAAAAAAGTTTTACTGACTTTTTAATGACCAAAGTGTATGTAAACTTCTGACATATACGTTACATATCCTGCTATCGGTCTATGAGGAATTTGCTTAGAAACAGCGCTTCCCTGTCTACCTATAACTTTATTTCAATTTTAAAGAGTGAGCTCATAAAATGTGACATCCATAGCAACAAGATCAACTCCGCCTTACTCTTATCGTAAGAATTACTTACTAAATGCAAGTAAATGTAAATCTCCTGCTCTTAGCAGTTTTGTGAATCTTTTTTTAGCAAAAACAAAAAAAGTCCTAGCTAGAAACTCTTTGGAGAACTCCAAGTGGTAAAATAAACATCTTTGTGAATACGGACTCTAATCTTTACACTTGCACATTTTTGAGAGATTTTATTTTGCTTTGTGCAATCTGGCAACCATAAGCGCACAAGCTCTCTCTCTCTACTGCAAAAAGGTGCCAGTTGGCAAACAGGAATGTCAGAGATTAGGGATGTGTTGATGTGTTCTTCCCAGTGTTCACAAGAAACTTACATTACTAAAGGTAATGCAGGTTTTCAACAGTTGCACTCCATAACAAATTGCCAAGAGAACAGTCAAAAGATTTCCTTGAACTAGGTCTTCAACATAGGTTGAAGAGAACAGAAGATATTGCTTTGAAAAGTGCAGTTACAACATGTACATGTTTTTAACTGAAACTATTGTCAAGTTTTCACCAATAAAACACTTGTGTAGAACTTTTTTAACATACTTAATGGAAACAGCCCAAATTTCTGTTACTAGTTTGTTTACTGGAGTAGAAAAGTTATGTGCATATTAAGACCACGTATCAGTATTTTGCGTTACTTTTCTCCTGTGTGTGTGTGTGTGTGCTGTGATTTCCTAGGACCGAATCATTGATTGATTTGAAAGATTGGTTAGCTCCACCCCTCAGTGATTATGGCTGGCTGACTAATTGGCATGGTCGGCTTATAATCAGGAGAGCTGCTCTCAGGAAAGGAGGGCGCTGTGACTTCGGGCTGATCACTTATCTCTATGCACCCAGACTAACCGGCAGATCAACAAAAGCCACAGCGAATTGTGTTAAGTTGTTTGTGTTCATTCGTTTATGTCATTAGTTTAATGCAGCAAGCTGTCCTTTTCTTTTGAGAACTCTTTTGACTTTGTTTATTGTCAGTGTAGTTAGGTTAACTGGTATGTACTGGTATATTTCTTTTCATTTGTTTAGGCAATATATTTATACGTCCTTTTTTTTTTTTAAGTGGGTTTTGTCTGTTGTTTTGGAACTTTGGTTACCCTGAAGCCAAAATTGCTGCTTTAACTTTTAAATAATTTGTTTTGTTAATAAATAACAACAGCATCTACTTTTTGTTGTCGCATATTTTTGAGGGATCATAATACTTTTGCTATTGATGCAGTATGTAAACAATACAAAATACATACAGCAGCCGATCATTATCGAATGGTTACAAAAGTTACTTTTACTGATCTGATGTGGATTCCATTCACAGAATGAGGCAGAAAGCAGATACTTTATATGCATCATGGACCAAATGAAAGCTGCAGTAACCGCTTTGTCTTCTCTCTATAATAAACATCTAAATATGACAAGAGACTGCTTGGAAAATGTAGACAAGCCATATATTGGTGTAATCATCTAGTGATTTACTAAATGTTCACTCAATATCATATTTTTTTGCTTTTCACAGAAGTTACAAGAATATTACAGCATGGTATTTGGAGGTCCCTTACTTGGTAAAACTGTGACAAAATATCAAAGCCAGAGTGCACCTAATGATGAACAGTTTGTCACAATGAAAAAAGAGTTGTATGGCAATAACATGTATTAAAATGAAAACAATCCAGGTTTTGGTAAAATCTGTTTGGCATTGCCAAAATCAAACGTTTAACTGCAGATTGTGGTTACATTCAGGTTTGTCCACAATAATGTCATGTCCTAACAAGGCGTGATGTGATAAGCAATAAAATCCATGTCTTTGTGTTTTTGTCCTAACCAGTGTCAAACTTTCATTATGGGTCAGTATTTGCCCCCAGAATCGATTTTCAGAGCCAGGGGCATTTTTCCTAACCTTATAAAGTCATGCTTATATATAAAATACTTAATAATAAAGTATGCTGTTACCCCACATTTGATATCAAAATCAACTAATACTTGTAATGCTATTGACACCAATCACCTTCTTTGATTTAATTAGATTCCAGTTTTGAAGCCATTTAATATTTTCTGAGGTATATCTTAGGTACAATGTCAAAAGACAAATAATCACATAATTGTCTGACGTCTACAATGTATATAACCTGCAATGTGACAAACAAATTCTTGGTCACTTTTTTTTCACATATTTCCCAATATTTTTTACCATTAAAGTTAACATGCAAAACTAATATAATGCAACAATACAGAAGATGACATTTTACAGTGTTTAGTCAGAGATATGATTCACACAGTAGAAGTGGTTAATGTTCTGAATAAGTTTTATTGTATTATTAATAATTATATTAATAGTACAAGTATTATTATCTTTAGGAGTTATCCAGATAATTATCTAGCAATTGTGGCATTTTGTTGATAACCACAAAAATTTATTTTGATTCGTCCCTCCTTTACTTAAAAAAAAAAAAAACAAACAAAAAAAAAAGCGTTGCAGTGAGGCACTTACAATGTAAGTGAATGGGGCCAATCCATAATGTTAAAATACTCTCTGGTACAAAGGTATGGCCACAAGACTTAAACAACAAGTGTTAACATGATTTTATTGCGATAAAATAACAAACAAACTTTTTACAATAACAAACTAACTTTTTAGGGTTTACGGCATTATGTTGTCACAACATAATGCCGTAAACCCTAAAACCCAAAAAGGACCACAAAAATGATGTTTTAAATTTATAGCTCAAATAATACACAAGTTTTAACAAAATAATTAAAGAACTATTATTTAAATTATAAGCTTCACATTTCTGCCTTTCTACCCTCAAAACATTGTTCCCATTCACTTCCATTGTGAATCTTACCTCAATTTTAGCTTCTTTATTATTTTTTTTTTTATTATTATTTATTTATTTTAATTTTTTTAAAGGAGAAACTGGTCACAATTTTTTGGTGATAATCAACATTATGCCACAAATGATGTTGATTGGGATTAACTTGAATTGAACCAGAATATTCTTTTAAGTGTTTTATTATTATTTATAATGGTTTTCACTGGGAGAAAACGCTCAATGTAAAATCATAGGCATTATTAATAACTAATTTTCTCATTTCAACATCATTGTATATGCAAATTAAGCCACATTAAATTTTCTCTATAATTCTTTTCACTGGGAGCAGAAGTCACAGAAAATTTGGTTCTTCCTGGTCATTGTTTTAATTTTGTATATTAATCAACATTAAATGTTTTAAAATGTTCCACATGGTTCAGAAATGCTCATTGTAGACCTGAACAGCTGCAGTCGGGCTGGTCAGGACACTTAAACAGAGCAATGTTTGATACCACCAAGAAGCAACAGTTTTTAGAATTTTTAGGGAAATCAGCAAGGCTAAATGGCTTAGTAACAGTTGTCTCTTAATTTTAAGATGGGACAAGCCAGAACAACAGCTATTAAAACTAAGCCCTTGATTTGCTCATAATGTGCTGCTTTTGAAAAAAAAATAGTTTTTTGGGCATCAAAGGCACTTTTAAGAGTCAGCACTCTGCATCTTGTTTGGGTATTTGCATGTCCGGTCATTGTTATTTCACTGACAGGATGCCTAAAAACGATGATTTGGAACGCAGCAATGCGCAATGTGTGCTTATGTGATGTTCAAAAATGATGCTGACCCTGAGTGGCAAGCAATGCTCTGCTCCCATGATGCCCAATATGTGCTGCTCGCAGAAGCTGTTTAGAATTGCAGCATGCTATGTTTTGACACACACGTCTATCTCACCTGTCTGCCAGCTCCAAAACCTCGTGTACATTAGCGGTGCTCACTCGGATCTCGCCTGTGTACATAAACTGGATGACGCAATCCACTGTCTCCTGGTCGAGGCCTGCTTCGCTGCTCCACTCCTTCATCTCCACCCGCCTTGATACCGACTCAGAGAACTGACCCCCGAGCAGCGGCGTGAAGTAATCGGTGGCAGCGGCCAAGACGGAGCGGTGGGCGGTGAACTCGAAGCTGTTGGAGGCGCTGCTGAACGCGAGCGTTACGTCGCAGAAGAGCCCGAGCTTCCGCAGCTCGTTCTGCCGCCGGGAGAGCTCCGAGCAGTGTGTTGCGGAGGCTAACTCCTCGGCCTCCTCGGAATCTCCGTCCCCCGATACAGCGCTCGCCACACACGGGCCGCAGCTGCTTCGGCCGGCGTCTTCTGGGTTCGGGACAGCTGCGGCCATTTCGGCCGGTTTCGGTTTGTAAAGTGCGCAGTAGATTGAGGCGGTGCAGTACACTCTAACACACACACACACACACACTCTCTCCAACATAAACAGCTTTCCGCGCATGCCCACAAGCGTCTCACAACGCAGGAGAACTGGTGACGTTAGGAACTGGCTAAATAACATAAATGTGGGTCATTTTTGGGATTCGTAAACGTTTCAATTTAGATTTTTTTTTTTTTTTTTTTTTTTTTAAACTACATTTGATTAATAGGCTACTCAAGACAGGGCACATTTTAAACCTCCAACAAACCATATTTTCCCATCTTAGGCATCAAAGCCCTTTTATAATTTTCAATTTTTATTGATTTATTTTATGATTTAGATACCTTTTTTTATCCAACCTGGCCACGGACATGGAAGTGAAATTTCTACACAATACTTTGACAATACTGGTTATAAAATACATATCTACCTACTGTTCATGTGTCCCTCATACCACTTTAATGATTTAATTTAATAAATCATATAGGCACATTTTGTGTCTGTGGTCTTATTAATTTTGTTTAAAATGTTTTAAATTCAGGGGCCTTTCATAAGTAAAACGCAGATTTGATCCTAAATTCTATGGATTTGATCCTACATGAAAAGTGAGAAAGAGCCCAGGATTTATTATAAAGGATGAAACTTAAGTGAAAATGTTCTTATGCATAAGTCAATAAACAAGCATGAGTATGAAGGTTTTGTTTGTTTGTTTGTTTTGTAAAGTGTGCCAGTGCGCACTGACTTAATTTTATTTATTTATTTTGTTCAGTTCTGCAAATACAATGACTCGCGTAATCTATTAATAAATTAGTATAGCACATGTAAAAATATTTCGATTTGAATCAGAAATGTGTCTTATTTAGATTTGTTATAGCTTTTCTAGTTATTTCGGATCGAACCACACAGACACCAGATTTAACTTCTATCCCACCTTTATCACCTTCAGGTACGTGATGACGTAGATGGTGTCACCTCAATACACAACACCCTCCCTCTACTTGAATATGAACTTACCCCAATTAAACATTCACATTTTCTTACAAATTAAGACCGTTCAGAACATTCAAAGTACATGTAACACCGTACATCTTGATAGAACATCAGTAATGCATTCTGAACAGATGCACTGCACCACAACATAACTATTAATCTGATTTTTTTACTTGTTTTCCTTCTTACATAGCCTAACCTTTATCAGTCACTCAACAACATAGTCTCTAAACCTTTCAGGCAATTTGATTTGTCTCTGGGGTCTGCAAGGTTTAGGAATCTGTTCTTCTCTCTGAAATGTTTCACAGTTCTCTTTGTATTCCTCTGCACTTCCCTTTTGGTCCTTATAATTACTTGGCTCCTGAGCACATATAATTTCACCATCCAATGTTGGTGTTTCCGCAGACAGAAACTTCTTGACAAATGTTGTATTCCGTGCATACTTTGCTCCAGTGGGTGCCTGAATGACAACGCTGTTACCTTCTCTGTGTACAACCTTGTGAGGAGTGCTGTGGAATGTTGTTGTGAATTTGTCTGTTTTGTCCTGTCTCACAAGCACTTGATCTCCAACCTCTATGCCTGATGTCTTATTTTGGCTTTTCCTTTCTGCTCTGCGTCTTTGTCTCGAGCTTCAAGGTCACTGTGTGGAGTTGTGATGTCTGGTAACTTCCCTCTGATCTTCCTCTGAAAAAGAAGTTCCGCTGGGCTTTTGCCCGTTGTGGCGTGTTGTATGGACCTGTAGACAGTCACATATTTGCGTAGCTCTCTTTTCCAATCCTGGCCCTCAGCTTGGGCAATCTGTACTCGTTTCATCAGTGATGCGTTTTGTCTTTCCACTTCTCCATTTGCTTGCACCCACTTTGGAGTTGTTCTGATATGGTGTATTCCGTTCTCCTGACAAAGAACTGAAACTTACTGGACTTGAATTGTGGGCCACAATCTGACCTGATCGTTAAAGGAAGTCCGTACCGACTGAAAATGTCTTCCAAGCGGTCAATCACTTTTTCCGCTGTTGTTGACTTGAGGATTGCATATTCATAGTACCTGCTGTAATAGTCGACAACAACCAGAATCGAATGTCCATCCGGTAAAGGACCAAGTAAATCTGTGGCTAAGTTTTGCCATGGTCCTACAGGCATCACTGTGGGCGACAGTGGTTCAGGAACATCTGGTTTCGCTACAAACTGACAACCATGACATGTCCTCACAAATCGTTCTGCGGCCCTGTCCATTCCAGGCCACCAAACCTTTGTTCTCAGGTGTTGTTTTGTTCCTACCACACCAAGATGACCCTCATGTGCTAACTGTAATGCTCTTCCTTGCAGCGACTGTGGCAAAACAATTCTGGTTCCCCTGAGTATTATTTGGCCAATGACACATAGCTCACCTGCAATATGTCTGTATGCAGGACAGTCATCAAAACAACCTGTTTGAATAGCAGTTCTCAGTCTCTGTAATTCCACATCATTTGCTGAGATCTGCTCGACTTCCTTGGTGATCAGGGCCCTGGGTGTCGCACAAACTGCTATAAACCGCACATATTCCTCTGCTTTATGTGTGTGCATTTCACCTTTGGCTGTTGGGCCCAGCAGACGTGACAGAGGATCTGCGATGTTGTGTGTTCCAGGTATGTGAATCACACGGAAATCATAAGGCTGTAATCTCAAGACCCACCTTTCGATTCGTGCGCATGGTTTTGAGCGAGGGCTATAAATTGCTTCCAATGCCTTGTGGTCTGTGACGAGATCAAACTTCCGACCATAAACATAAGGGTGCAATCGTTCACATGCCCAGACCAGAGCAAGTGCTTCGCGCTCTGTTTGCGAATACCTTTGTTCGCACTCTGTCAAGCTCCTGCTCACATAGCAAACAGGAACCATTCCTTCACTTTGATCCTGAACTAGTACTGCTCCAACGCCCTATGAACGGCGAACGTGGTGATGTCTCTTGATTCCGGGGTCAATTCCAGCTGATGGTACCCCCATTTCAAGTCTAATTTGCTGAAAACGACTGACCCATTCATTCCTTGCAACAGTTCATCCACTGTAGGGATCGGGAACCGCCCACGAATGATTGCGGTGTTTGCTTGTCTCATGTCCAAACACATCCTTATTTCCCCATTTGCTTTGGGTACAATGACAACTGGGTTTACCCAAGGGGTTGCTCCATTGACTTTTTCGATAATGTCCATGTGGAGCAGCTCATTTATTTTTTCCTCAACAGCCTCTCTGAGGTGGAATGGGACACGCCTAAGGGGTTGTGCAACTGGTGTCACTGTGCTGTCTATGTGCAGACTAATTTGTTTTGTGTTTAGTTTGCCTACTCCACAGAACAATTTTGGGTATTTCTGTTGTATCATGGACTTCACATCACTTACCACTGCAACATTAGCTCCAATCCTCAGCACTCCTAATTTAACTGCTGTGTCTTTTCCGAGCAGTGGCTCCCCTCTCCCGCAAATAACTGTAAACTCAGCTGTTGTGCTGCGTTTTCCGATTCCGACCTCACACCAGAAAATTCCTTTCACTGGTAAGGGTTCACTTGATGAGTATGCATACAGTTTTTTGTCTGATTTGGCAGAGCTGCACTTGATCTTTTTTTCTTTCAACATTTCCCACGTTCCTTCATCCACTATGTTGCTTGTTGCTCCTGAGTCAACTAACATGGGTAGTCTGACACCTCCAACTGAAAATGTTATTCTGTCCATGTTGCTCTCTTCTCTTACGACAAATGCAAACTCTTGATTTTTCACCTCTGATTCAACTCTTTGCACTGTCTGTCTTGCACTTTCTTTTGTTTTACACATTTTTGCAAAATGATCTCTTCCATTGCACTTTCTGCATGATTTTCCACGTGCGGGGCATTTATAATCTTTTGCAAAATGACCTGTCTGTCCGCATCTATAGCAGGATTTGTTTGAATCAGCATTACTTTTCCTACATAGCATTCGTTTTTTCTGATCTCTCACTCCTTTTCTGGACACAAGACTCACCGTCTCTTTCATTTCAGTCTCTGGAGAAACGTGCAACGCCGCCATCTGCAGTTCAACACGTTTGCACTGCGCTGCGATTTCTAGCGTGCGAGCAAGTGTCAAAGCCGTTCCTTCCTCCAGCAATTTTCTATGCACGTATTCAGAGCTGCACCGACTCAGAACAGCATCCCTAATTTGATTGTCTTTATCAGCTCCAAAATCACAATCTTTTGCCGCTTGCCTTAAACATGTGGTAAACTGTTGCACGGTCTATCCAGTTGTCTGCTTTAGCTGATAAAACAACTGTCTTGCAAACGCCGTGTTTACCTGAGGAACAAAGTATGTGTTCAGTGCTGTTACTGCCTGCACGTAATCTGTTGGCCCTCCTGTGTCAGCGAGTGTGGAGAAAATATCCTGCACATCTGTCCCAGCGTGATGTAAGAGCAAGGCTCTCCTTCTTTGCTTTGTAGCGTCAGGTGCATCGTCAGTCAGGATCAAACCCTTTCCATTGGCAAAAAGTTCGAATGCATTTAACCATCTTGTCCACCGCGGTACCAACGTGGCTGGATCACTGTAGCAGTCGAATTTAGGAACAGTACCGTCCATTTTTAACGCGGGCTATCTCCCCTAAACTTTTCAGTTAACCGAGATAAACTAGTCGGCGTGACGCACGTCTAACTCACTTTCAGATTTAACTAACGAGTGAGTCCTTGTTGTAGCATCCTCGTCGCCAATGTTATATCTTTTCTAGTTATTTCGGCTCGAACCACACAGACACCAGATTTAACTTCTATCCCACCTTTATCACCTTCCGGTACGTGATGACGTAGATGGCGTCACCTCAATACACAACAAGATTATATGCGTAGCATAATATACATGTTTTATTGAATATCCGCCGTAAAATAATATTTATTTAGCCCTATCGTTTCCATAATAAATTCATTTTTTAAACCTACGAGCAGGGACGTCGTTAGGCCTATTTTAGGGGGGCTGAAGCTACCCCAAAATGTTCCTAAGCCCCCCTAAATGATAATAAGAACAACAATAACAATTCGATTTATCAGTATCCTCATTCATATTTAGAATTAGACGCAACAAATTATATATATCCAGCTACAAAAAATAGCCGAAAAGTTGGACAGAAGTACAAAGAGTCGTTGTGCTATCAAGATGATGCACCGCACCGTCTCGTTGCATTGGTGTGAACTGTGGCAGCTTTCAGAGCGCGTTGCAGACCGGAGCGCTGCAAGTAACTGGAGGATTCATCTCGTCTTGTCGTTACTCTAGTTCAGTGGTTCCCAAACTTTTTGAAAGCATGGCACCCCTTTGTAGTGTTTTTTTTTCCACGGCACCCCAACCCAATTAAACTAAACGAACATATGTACATACATATATACAATTATATCCAGATGAGCAAACAACAAATGAAGCATAAACAGCAGCATGAATTTATTATGAATGCATCACAACAGACATAATATGAGGCAAAACAACCCCTTCAGATGAATCATCTGTCCATTTATAACTGTACACACGTCAACAGACTGATTTTAACCAATTAGGCTACTGTATGTGAGAATCATTAATTGGAACAAAACAGATTTAAAGATACTTAACTCTTTAAATAATAATAAACAACAAATATTTTTTTTTCTTTAGTTCCTCGTTTGCTTTGTTCGAACCTGACCTTATAACGTATAACTTAAAAAATAAAATATCTTTGCATGGAACTGTCGCAGGCATTTTAATGGGATACATGTGCCTGCTTTTGCGAGCACAGCCTCTTGATACGGGGGTTGATTGAGGATAGTGCAACTCGTAGATTGTGCTCCACTGACAGGCGCTGCCTTTTTTTGTTTTTCACGTATGCCAGGGATGAGACAAGTAAGAGGTTGAAAACGGCAACAGCACATTGACGGCGCATTCTGAGATAGATGGGTATTCGTGTCCCACATGCAGCCAAAATTCATCTGAAGACATTTCTCCAAATTTTAATTTTAAAGTGCGATCCATAAGAAGTTCCGCCAGTTCTTCTTGCGATTTGATTGGCAACATCTTTGCCGATTCTGATGAGAGAGGGTTAAAGGGGTCTCGGATCCAGTCAAAGTTTTCATTATCAGCGCCAGCGGGGAAGTAAACCTCAAACCTTTCCTGTAGCGTCTTCAGATGTGCAGCTATAGATTTGAATAGAACTGGAGTCTTGCGAGCGGGGTCCTCTGCTGTTAAGGGAAACATGTCAATGTTTTTATTTTTCAGAATTTCTTGCCACAGCTTGAGTTTGGCTTTGAAACCGTTAAGTTTGTCTGTTGCTGTTAAAATGTTTTCTTTCGTTCCTTGCATCTTTGTGTTAAGCTCATTTAAGTGACTAAAAATGTCTGCGAGGTATGCAATCTTAGCCTAGTCGTCGTTGATCTGTTCTTTGTGGGGTATGTCGTGCTCAGTTGAAAACTGCCTGAGTTCATCTCGAAGCTCATAGACACAGGAAAGCACCTTGCCCCGTGACAGCCAGCGCACCTCCGTATGCAGCAGCAGACTCTGATGCTCAGACCCCATTTCATTGCACAGTATGTTAAACAATCGGGACTTCAATGGTCGTGACTTAATGTAGTTTACAATTTTGACAGCTTGTTCTAATGCTACAGTCAGGTCTGGGGGCATTGCTTTTGTGACGAGTGCTTCGCGGTGCAGCATGCAGTGGGTAATCTGCACATCTGGGTTTTGGTTCTTCACCATAGTTACCAGTCCTTTTACTTTTCCAGTCATAGATGCAGCTCCATCTGTGCAAATACTATGACACATGCCCCAGTTTAGACCACATTCTTTCAAGTACGTATCGATGACAATAAACATTTTTTCCCCTGTTGCACGACTTGATAGTTCGAACTTTGCAGAAAAAAAAATTCTCCATAATTAATTCCTCATCAGTATATCGCACACTGGCCAGGAGATGACAGTGTCCACTGCAGTACGTAGAATCATCAATTTGGAGTGCAAATTTGACACTTTTGTTTAGTTTTTCGGTTAGTTGTGTTTCTATATCAGCAGCCATGTCATCAATGCGACGTTTAATCATGTTGTCAGATAATGGGATTTTGTCAATTTCTTTGACAGCGTCCTCACCTATCATTACCCCTACGATTTTTTTGCAGGCTGGCAAAATTAGTGATTCAGCAATGTTATGGGGCTTCTTTGATTTGGCGATTAGCTCTGCTACTAAGAAGCTTGCCTCCTGAGCTTTATCAGACACACGCACACATGAAATCATTTGTTGGTTCTGTTTAACATTTTGTGCTTTTAGTCGCTTGAAGTATTCTATGTCTTTGCTGGTTAAACCGTGGTGTTTCGTGTCTAAATGTCTCTTCAGCTTACTCGGTAGCATTGCTGCATTTGATAGCTTTTCCCTGCAGATGAGGCATTCAGGCATGGGACAGCTAGCATCTCCAATCCATGTAAAACCGTAAGCCAGGTAGATTTCAGAGTACTGTCTAATTTAATTTTTTTTGGGTGGTGGTGGTCCCGGGTTGATGTCCGTCGGTCTTCTGGGCTGTGACATTTCTGCTTTTCTTTTGTTTAAACTTATAAATGTATCCATATTTTGCCCTGTCCTGTCAATATGCGTGAAATATAAAATTGAGCGCGCACCATTACAAAGGGCGGAGCGAGCGGGACGATTCCCTCCCGAGAACAGTCCAATTAGCGGTAAATAAACATTTCAACTTTTAAATGTATGAAATATATCAGTGTTTTTTCGCTTATTCATTTTCGTTTGGACATGCATATGTTGGTGTTTTGATATTATTTTAAAATATGCTGTAAAAGGTTATTATATGGTACGATAGTTATTTTAGGCTGTTTAAATTGGAAAATAAAGCTGAGATTCTGCGGCACCCCTAGCCAGTTGTCACGGCACCCTAGGGTGCCGCGGCACCCACTTTGGGAACCACTGCTCTAGTTTGGTCTGAAGTTGAACTCGCTATGCACCCTCCCACCCACACACACCGATACACACGCTATGCACCCTCCCACCCACACACACCGATACACACGCTAATGGTGAAAGTAAGATTGGTAAGTGTCGTGATACAGAGTGAAATTGTAAGTTGTTTTTAATTACCTGCTTACCTTTAGCTACGTTTTCTTGAGGTAAAGGAAAGGGGATATTTTGGTTTGCTATGGGAAACTGTAGTCTAGCTAGAGTGAACAAGCAAAATACAAGAAATGGTGAACTTAGCAAGCTAATCACAACTCTTTATTCTTTGCCAATAATATAACCTCTCTATAATAGGCATATAAAACAATATCAATCCCCATAGAATGTTGTTGTCACTGAAAACTAAATGTCATAGGGTCCCTGTTAATGCTATTACCGTTGTATCCTTCAATTCATTGAGCATTTTTTGATGCTTCCACCAATGAAGTAGACAATAAACAAAAAGTAACTGTTGACTGTGGTTTTGGAAATGATTTCATTCTTAATTTTCCATTATTTGAATACTGCCTTTTTGTTGTTGATTTACACTCTAAAGGATTGACCTAACCTAAAGGATTATTAGGAACACCTGTTCAATTTCTCATTAATGCAATTATCTAATCAACCAATCACATGGCAGTTGCTTCAATGCATTTAGGGGTGTGGTCCTGGTCAAGACAATCTCCTGAACTCCAAACTGAATGTCAGAATGGGAAAGAAAGGTGATTTAAGCAATTTTGAGCGTGGCATGGTTGTTGGTGCCATACGGGCCGGTCTGAGTATTTCACAATCTGCTCAGTTACTGGGATTTTCACGCACAGCCATTTCTACGGTTTACAAAGAATGGTGTGAAAAGGGAAAAACATCCAGTATGCGGCAGTCCTGTGCCTTGTTGATGCTAGAGGTCAGAGGAGAATGGGCCGACTGATTCAAGCTGATAGAAGAGCAACTTTGACTGAAATAACCACTCATTACAACCGAGGTATGCAGCAAAGCATTTGTGAAGCCACAACACGCACAACCTTGAGGAGGATGGGCTAGAACAGCAGAAGACCCCACCGGGTACCACTCATCTCCACTACAAATAGGAAAAAGAGGCTACAATTTGCAAGAGCTCACCAAAATTGGACAGTTGAAGACTGGAAAATGTTGCCTGGTCTGATGAGTCTCGATTTCTGTTGAGACATTCAGATGGTAGAGTCAGAATTTGGCGTAAACAGAATGAGAACATGGATCCATCATGCCTTGTTACCACTGTGCAGGCTGGTGGTGGTGGTGGTGTAATGGTGTGTAATGGTGTGTAATTGGCTACGTCGCCAATGCAGTCTTCTGCTACCCCTGCCTCTTTCACCCTGAAGGCGGCACGGCAGAAAGCACTGCTTGGACATCGACTGGTGTAACAGACATGCACCATCTTTCAGAAAAGATAAAGAAACATGAGCTGTCAAAGACCCACATGGACAGCTGTTTGAGATTGTCTGCTTTGGGGAGAGTGAACATCGCCACTCAACTGGATGAGGGATACAAGCTAGCTGTCCGTCGCCACAACGATAAGGTTAGCAAGAACCGCCACATCCTCAACCGGCTAATCCAGTGTGTGAAGTTTTGCGGAGTGTTTGAGTTAGCTTTGCGAGGGAAAGATGAAAGTGAGGGCTCCACCAACCCTGGTATTTTTCTTGGACTGGTCAACTTTGTGGCACAGTTAGATGAGGTGTTTGATGAGCATCTTAAAAATGCAAAAGTTTTTAAGGGTACATCAAAGACAATTCAAAACGAGCTACTGGAGTGTATGCTAGCGGTTGTGAGGGAACATATTGTGGAGGAGGTGAAGTCGGCGAACTTCATAGCCATACAAGCTGACGAGACCACGGATGTTTCTACACAGACACAGCTGGTGCTTGTGCTGAGGTACATCGATAGCAACCATAAAGTGCAGGAACGGTTTTCTGAGTTTCTTCCTATCGCAGAATCAACATCAATCTCAATTGCCAGTGTGCTTTTGGAGAGACTGAACGGTCTTTTTGCAGATGACGAGAAAGTTAAACTCATCGCACAAGCTTATGATGGAGCCAGTGTGATGAGGGGAGAGAAGGCTGGTGTGCAGCAAAAGGTGCGTGAACATTTCAAGAATGACCATTATGTGCATTGCTATGCGCATCAGCTGAATTTGATCATGCAGCAAGCTACTTCTCGCATCAAAAAAGTTAATATTTTCTTTTCCGATCTGAGCGGGATTGCAACTTTTTTTTCCCGGTCACCCAAACGGACCAGCATTCTTGACCAGACTGTTGCACGAAGACTGCCCAAAGCTTCATCCACACAGTGGAACTTCAACAGCAGAGTCGTGAACACTGTCTACGAGAATCGAGACGACCTCATTCAATGTTTTGAATCTATCAGGACGGGTTCATTGGGTTCATTTGACCAGCCCACCGTGAGAGAGGCATCTGGCTACGTGAGGATGCTACATGATGAAGATTTCATTTTTTTCCTGTGGCTTTTTCACAAAATCATGCCCCACGTTGATACTCTGTACCAGAAGCTCCAGAAGAAGGACATCGATGCTGTCTTCATCAAACGTGCCCTCAACAGCTTCACAAGCAGTGTGCAGACCATAAGGTAAGATTAAACAATATCATTAGATCGTTCTCAAAGCAGAGCTTTGTCATTTGAAAATATATGCATGAAAGAAGACTGCATTTGTATTAGAAATTACACTATTCTCATTATATATGGCCAGTGATGTGATCTAGCTCACTTTATATACTGTATACTGTGCTGAACATCCAGGCTAGGTGAGACACAAAAGCTAACTTAAACACTAAAGACTTTATGCATCCCTTCCCATTTTAAGTGGAAATGAAATCTTTGTATTAAACGTAGATAAATTTAATATATATCTGTGCATCACATTCATATATATCTGTGCATCACATAGACTACAGTACTGTACATAGCCTAACAAACACATTGGTCTGTTTGCCTTCAGGGACTCCTCTCAACAGCAGCTGCAAGTAGCAACAGGAGCCAAAAGGCCCAGAATGGCTTTTGAGAGAAGAGGAGAAGCAGAGGCTGTCTGAAGAGGTCTGCGACACCATCCTGGATCACACCAAAGCAAGGTTCTCTATCACTGGCCACCTTGTGAGTGCTACATTACTGCAAGCAGATATGTTTGAAAGGTACTGCCATTCATTTCCTGATGAGGCTCTGAATGCCACTGTGAATGCATACCCCATGCTGAACAAGGCAAAGCTCAAGACAGAACTCTCTCTGATCTATGAGAATCCTGAATTCAAGGGCTGCTGTGGTGGACTGGCACTGTACCAGGTTCTCATGAGCTACAACCTCCAGGAGACATTCTCTGAGACCGTGACTCTGTTGAACATCCTCATAACTACTCCCATGACAACAGCTGAAGCTGAGAGATGTTTCTCAACTTTGACACGAGTTAAGACATTCCTGCGAAATTCAATGGGCCAGGAACGTCTGAATGCACTGGCCATGCTTTCCATGGAGAGGGAACTAGTCCTCAACATGCCTGATTTCAATAAGAAAGTCATTGACCGCTTTGCTGCATTGAAAGAGAGAAGAGCACAGTTTCAATACAAATAATGTAGCCCCTCTCTCTCTCTCTCTTTAACACACACACACTCACACCAAGTCAGTTCACAGTTGATGTTGTTTTAAATAGTTATTTTTCATTCATTCAAAAAAAAAGTTTAAAAAAAAAAATCTGTTCGTGTTCATTTTTACAAATCTATACAGTTGGCCAGAAAATGGTTGTTCATATTTACAAAGCCATACAAATAGCTGTGTTTACCTTTCTAGAAATTATTCAAATGCTGTTTTCAGGCAAATTGTCTTTCTAAGGCGCATGCGTAAACCTTCACAAAAGCTTACTGGGATAACTCCGTCGAATTGATCCCCAATCCTTGATTTTCTTCTTTAACATTTGTTCATAAACCTAAATTTTAAACTTTACAAACGTGTGAACATATCTCCGATACTACTCTTTATAAAAAAACAATCAGATTTCTTTGATATCGCTACTTATATCCAACTTTCCGAACTTCCGCTACTAGTCTTAGCCCGCTAGCACTGCACGCGTGGTCTCTCGCCTATCGATCGTCTTACTTCAGTTATACACCTGTATAACTGAAAGCTATAATTCGCCATTATAGCACATCTGCTATAATGGCGAATATAGCGGATGTGTGTCTAACGCTGCCTCTGTGTGCAGGTGAAGACACCTTTGAACTACATTCGGTGCAGTTGGAGCTCGAATCCGTCAAGAGGCAGATCCACGACCTGCTAGAGAGACAGGCCGAGCTGCGAGATCGGCGGTCCGCGCTTGAAGCATCACACGCCGATGCTCACAGGTCAGTGGTTAATAATTTTTTGACTCCGACCTCGTCTAATCTGTGTGTTTCTCTGCACAGGTCCCGAGCAACCAGGACGCGATCCTCCCTGGCTTCATTCAGTCCGGCACCGACACATCACCACAGACCCTGGGTGATTCCACGGCGGAAGACGCGAGCCAGGACCAGACCAAGGACCTCCCCGCCCCTCCCGGCTTTCGAGATCTCCACCCGGAACCGCTTCTCACCTCTTCGCGAGTCGGAGCGCGATGACGCCGTGATCATCGGCGATTCCACCGTCCGTCATGTCCGCGCTATCTCTGGCAAAGGTAAGGTGCGCACTCACTGCTTTCCTGGTGCTCGTGTTCTTGATGTCTCTACGCAGGTTCCCGAGATCCTGAATGGTGACGAGCGCGTCGGAGCTGTCGTGCTGCACGTGGGAACGAACGACACCAGGCTGCGGAAGACGGAGGTACTGAAGAAGGACTACAGGAGCCTGATCGAGACGGTACGCAGCACTTCGCCAGAAAGAACGATCATCGTGTCTGGACCTCTTCCCACGTACCGACTAGGACAAGAAAGGTTCAGTAGATTATTTGCTCTAAATGAATGGTTAATGTCATGGTGTAATGAACAGAGACTGCTCTTTGTTAATAATTGGAATCTGTTTTGGGAGCGACCTAGGCTCTTCCGTGCTGATGGCCTTCACCCCAGCAGAGTCGGAGCGGCTGTTCTGTCGGACAACATCTCCAAGACGCTACACACCATATGACTAGTAAGTCAAAGTCCAAATCACAGTATTTGCTGTCCCAACTTAATTGATATAAGTACCAATGTAGAACATTATATAGAAACTGTGTCTATTCCTCGTTTAGTAAAGCCAAACAATACATCTACTGTAGGATCTAGGAAAAATCTAATTGTAATTAAACCAGAAAATCTCAATATCAGTGAACAAAAACAATTTCTAAAGCTAGGTCTTCTAAACATTAGATCGCTCACACCTAAGGCGGTTATTGTAAATGAAATGGTCTCAGATAATAGTTTTGATGTATTTTGCCTTACTAAAACCTGGCTTAAACCAAATGATTATTTCGGTCTAAATGAGTCTACTCCGCCAGGATACTGTTATAAGCATGAGCCCCGTCTGATTGGTCGTGGCGGCGGTGTTGCAACAATCTATAGAGATATTCTTAATGTTACTCAGAAAATAGGTCACAGGTTTAATTCGTTTGAAGTACTTGTGCTAAATGTTACACTCTCAGATGTAAGAAAAAAATCCCTATTATCTCTAGCCTTGGCTACCGTATATAGACCTCCAGGGCCTTACGCTGATTTCCTAAAAGAGTTTGCAGACTTTCTATCAGATCTATTGGTCAATGTCGATAAAGCAATAATTGTTGGAGATTTTAACATACACGTAGATAACACAAATGATGCGTTAGGGGCTGCGTTTACAGATTTGTTAAACTCCTTCGGGGTCACGCAAAACGTCAGTGGTCCCACTCATCGCCTAAATCATACGCTAGATTTAATTATATCATATGGAACCAATCCAACCGATATAGATATTATACCGCAAAATGATGATGTCACTGATCATTACATGGTAACTTGCATACTACGTACCACTGAAATCTGTCATATTGCGCCACGTTATCGACCAAGCAGAACAATCCTTCCAACCACAATATATAGATTCTCAAATAGCTTACCTGATCTATCTCAGCTGCTCAGTGAACCCAAACAAACAGATGAACTAGAGGAAATGACTAGCAGTTTGAGCACCATTTTCTCTGGTACATTAGAAATTGTTGCACCAATTAGATCAAAAAAGTTTAGAGAAAAAACTAGAGCACCATGGTACAACAGTGCTACGCATGCTATCAAGAGAGAAACTCGTAACTTGGAGCGTAAATGGAAACAAACTAATTTAGAGGTCTTTAGAATCGCATGGAAAGACAGTATGTCACGTTACAAAAAGGCTCTAAAAACAGCCAGGGCTGAGCACCTCTGCATACTAATAGAAAATAACCAAAATAATCCAAGGTTCTTATTTAACACCGTGGCTAGACTAACAAATAAACAGATATCACCTGAGCAAAATATTCCATTACAGTTTAGTAGTAATGATTTTATGAATTTCTTCACTGAGAAAATAGAAAACATCAGAAACACAATTGTAAACACAACTGTTAATGTACAATCTTTTATGGTGTCTTATGATTCAGCCTCAATTATCGCCTCTCAAGAACAACTACACCGCTTTACAACTATAGGACAGGAAGAGCTAAATAAACTTATCATTGCATCTAAAACAACAACATGTTTACTAGATCCAATACCCACTAAACTACTGAAAGAAGTGTTACCTGTAGTGGAAGAGCCTCTTCTCAATATTATTAACTCGTCTTTATTTTTAGGTCATGTTCCAAGAATATTTAAGCTGGCAGTTATAAAACCTCTCATTAAGAAACCACAATTAGATCCAAAGAACCTAGCAAATTACAGACCCATCTCAAATCTTCCATTTATGTCTAAAATATTAGAAAAAGTTGTGTCCGCTCAATTGTGCTCTTTCTTGCAAGAAAATGATATCTATGAAAAATTTCAGTCAGGATTCAGACCGCATCATAGCACAGAAACTGCGCTAGTTAAAATTACAAATGATTTACTTTTAGCTTCTGACCAAGGCTGCATCTCAATATTAGTTCTACTCGATCTTAGCGCTGCGTTCGACACTATAGATCATAAAATACTCTTGGATCGACTACAAAACTACACTGGTGTTCAGGGACAGGCATTAAGCTGGTTTAGATCGTACTTATCAGACCGTTACCATTTTGTCTGTTTAAATGGGGAAAAATCGAAAATAACGTCAGTAGACTATGGAGTGCCACAAGGATCTGTGTTAGGCCCTCTATTATTCTCAATATATATGCTGCCACTTGGTAAAATTATAAGAAAACATGGAATTAATTTCCACTGTTATGCTGATGACACTCAATTATATATCTCATCACGACCAGATGAAAACACTAACTTATCTAACTTGACAGAGTGTCTTAAAGATATAAAATGCTGGATGACGCGTAATTTCCTGTTATTAAATTCCGATAAAACGGAGGTATTACTTATTGGTCCAAAAAACTACCCACAAAATCCCTTACAATACAACTTTAATTTAGAAGGATGTCCTGTTACATTATCCACTACAGTAAAAGACCTGGGTGTTATACTAGACCGCAACTTGACTTTCGAAAATCATATTTCATCTGTTACGAGAACAGCCTTTTTCCACCTTAGAAACATTGCTAAGCTACGTAACATGCTATCTGTTTCTGATGCAGAAAAGTTAGTTCATGCATTCATGACCTCGAGACTAGATTACTGTAATGCTTTATTAGCTGGTTGCCCTGCATCCTCAATAAACAAGCTACAGTTAGTCCAAAATGCAGCCGCTAGAGTTCTTACTAGGTCAAGAAAATATGATCATATAACACCGATTTTATCATCTCTACACTGGCTACCTATTAAGTTCCGTATCAATTACAAAGTATTACTACTGACCTATAAAGCCCTAAATGGTTTAGCTCCGGTGTATTTAACGGATCATCTATCGCCATACAATCCATCGCGCTCTTTAAGATCACTAAATTCGAGGCTTCTGGTCATACCTAGGATATCTAAGTCCACTAATGGAGGGAGGGCGTTCTCACATTTAGCTCCTAAACTCTGGAATAGCCTTCCTGATATTGTTCGAGGCTCAGACTCGCTGTCCCAGTTTAAAACTAGATTAAAGACACATCTCTTTAACCAAGCATTCACATAATGCTTACTTTTTATACTACTGCTGAATCAGTTATAATGCATTAATATTATGAACATCAGCTATGCTAATTATTTCCCATCTGCTTTTCTGCTGTTATCTCGGGACGCCAGTCCCGAGGTAAATAGCGTTCGTCAGCTCCAGTTTGTATCCAGCCTCTCACGGAGACTTCAGATGCCCCATCACCATGGACTACGATCTTGAAATGGGATACATAGACTAATTATTGCCAACAAAAGCCTTCATCAGCCAAACAAGGACAATTGCATCTAAGTGAACTTCTGGAATTTAATCAAGGATGGACTTCAAAGACACTGGTCACTAATCTTGCAGTTCAAACACAATCACTGTCTAAATACTGACCCTTAGCACTTAATAAGTTTAATAATTTTTTAAATCATGTTTTTTAACTATAAATAATTCTTATTTACATTATTCATGATGTTAGCCAGAGGGGAACTGGCCCCCCACAGTGAGTCTGGTTTCTCCCAAGGTTATTTTTCTCCATTAACCATCATCTTTTGGAGTTTTGTGTTCCTTGCCACAGTCGCCTTCGGCTTGCTCACTGGGGTTATTAATACAATTATTATTTAATTATTTTTAAACACGATAAAGAATCATATCTTATCTAATTCCACAACAAGGCTCCAAACAAAAAATCAATTAAGGAACCATTGGCTCCTATAGGGGGAAAAACAGGCGCCAAATATTTTCATTTTTAACTCCTTCCATTCCTTTTCGTCCCGCAGCTCACATGCAAGAAAAACTGCACGTTCTAACAGTGTAGTCTGTGGAGCATTCTTCGCAATTATGTGATCACGTGCATTTTTTATGCTTGTTACTGTCACCGTGTTTTCTCACAGTCTCTTTTTTTTTTTAAATGGTTAGTTCCTGCAATGAACTCCGTTTTCCCCGCTATTTCTTTGATATAATCTTTTGTAATGTATCTCGGGAAATGTAATGCAAATTTTAAAATCAAAGGGAGTAAATTTTTACTGTCGCCAATGGCGACCTTGACAGAAATTACACTCGCAAATAAATTTATTTGGTCATAATTTCGACCATTTTTAGTCGCAGTTTGGAGCCCTGCACAAGGATGATGATTTATCGACTTAATAGACATTACATTTTTATCGTCTGTTAATGCTGAACTTCTGTAAAGCTGCTTTGAAACGATGTGTGTTGTGAAAGGCGCTATACAAATAAAATTGACTTGACTTGACTTGACTGTTCATGTTCATTTTCACAAATCTATATAAGAGGGCAGTATATGGAAGTCTATAGAAATTGCTTATTACCAATAACTTGCATCAATGTTTTCAGTAGCCTCTTTCAAAAGCTCCTGCTGTCATGTTCACCGTTGTCTTTTGTTTTTGTACTCTTATTTTGAAGTTCCTGTTTTGTTCCTGTTTCCCTTTTGGTTTTTGTAGTCCCTTGTAGTTTTATTTTACGATTGGTTTTCCCCTGATTAGTTCTCTTTCCCTGATTGTTTAACCAGGTGTTCCTTATTCCCTTGTTAGTCCCTTTATGTATTTAAGTCCTTGGTTTCCCTGTTTCCTGTGTTAGTTATTTCATGTTTTATGTGGTTTTCCTCCCGAGCCTGGTTTTCCTTGTTCCCTGTTTTCCCTTTTGAGTTAAATAAAAAGCTGCACTTAGATCCTCTCATGTTGCCTGTCGTCACAGAATAACTAACCCAAAAAACATGGATCTAGCAGCAATCTTCCTCCAGCTGAGCCGAGCGAACCTCCCCTTGACTGAATACTCACGTCTGTTTAGCACCATAGCCCGATGCACTGGATTCTCTGATGGCCACCTTAAGTCCATTTACCAGCTCGGCCTCCTTGCCCATGGATGGATCGAGTTGCCAGAGACTGCTGATTTCACCTGGGAGAGGTACGTGAATTTGGTTTTGGAGACGTTTACTCCTGTGGGTACTTCCAACGAGCCCACGCCTGCCACGGCCAATGCCCACGCCTGCCACGGCCAACGAGCCAACGCCCACGCCTGCCACGGCCATCGAGCTAGAAGCCTTGTCCGTCCCAGAGCCAGCGTTGCCAGCCTCGTCCGTCCCAGAGCCAGCGTTGTCAGCCTCGACCGTCCCTGAGCCAGAACCAGCGTTGTCAGCCTCGACCGTCCCTGAGTCAGAGACAGCGCCTGTAGCCTCGACCGTCCCTGAGCCAGAGCCTGCGCTTGCAGTCCCGACCGTCCATGAGCCAGCGCCTCTGGAGCCTCCCAGAGCTCCGCCCCTCGAGCCGCCCAGGGCTCCGCCCCTCGAGCCTCCCAGTGCTCTGCCTCCAAGTGCTCTGCCTCCCGAGCTTCCCAGTGCTCTGCCTCCCGAGCTTCCCAGTGCTCTGCCTTCCAGTGCTCTGCCTCCCGAGCTTCCCTGTGCTCCGCCTTCCAATGCTCCGCCTCCCGAGCTTCCCAGTGCTCCGCCTTCCAGTGCTCCGCCTCCCGAGCTTCCCAGTGCTCCGCCTTCCAGTGCTCCGCCTCCTGAGCTTCCCAGTGCTCCGCCTCCTGAGCTTCCCAGTGCTCCGCCTCCCGAGCTTCCCAGTGCTCCGCCTTCCAGTGCTACGACTCCCGAGCCTCCCAGTGCTCCGCCTCCCAGGGCTCCGCCTTCCGAGCTTCCCAGGGCTCCGCCTCCCAGTGCTCCGCCTCCCGAGCCTCCCAGGGCTCCGCCTCCCAGGGCTCCGCCTCCTGAGCCTCCCAGGGCTCCGTCTCCCGAGCCTCCCAGTGCTCCGCCTCCCATGGCTCCACCTCCCAGGGCTCCACCTCCCGAGCCTCCCAGTGCTCTGCCTCCTGAGCCTTCCACGGCTCCGAAACCTCCCATAGCACTGTCTCCTGAGCCTTCCATGGCTCCACCTCCCAGGGCTCCGCCACCAGTGCCTTCTTCGCCACCAGTGCCTTCTTCGCCACCAGTGCCTTCTTCGCCACCAGTGCCTTCCGTGCCTCCAATGCTTTGCACGCCTCCTGAGCCCTCCACGGCTCCTCCCCCTGTGTCCTCCACGGCCCTGCCTGCTCCGCCTTCCACGGCCCTGCCCCCAGAGTCCTCCATGACTCCACCTTCCATGGCCCCGCAGCCTGAGACTGCCCCTGACCCCGGCCTGAGGCCTCCCCCCCGACCCCTTCCCTGTTCTTTGGCCTCCTCCCAGGCCTCCTGACCCGATCCCCATCCTGTGGCCTCCTCCCAGGCCTCCTGACCCGATCCCCGTCCTGTGGCCTCCTCCCCGGCCTCCTGACCCGATCCCCGTCCTGTGGCCTCCTCCCGGGCCTCCTGACCCAATCCCTGTCCTGTGGCCTCCTCCCAGGCCTCCTGACCCACTCTCTGTCCCTACCTTGCTCCTCTGCTCCCCTTGTGCCCCCTCGGACTGCCTGTTTGCCCCCTGTGCCCCCTTGAACAATTTGTTTTTAGTTTCTGTGTTTTTTGGGTGTTGTTTTTTTTTTGGGGAGCGTCTGGAATCCACTCCTTAAAGCGGGGGATCTGTCATGTTCACCGTTGTCTTTTGTTTTTGTACTCTTATTTTGAAGTTCCTGTTTCCCTTTTGGTTTTTGTAGTCCCTTGTAGTTTTATTTTACGATTGGTTTTCCCCTGATTAGTTCTCATTCCCTGATTGTTTAACCAGGTGTTCCTTATTTCCTTGTTAGTTCCTTTATGTATTTAAGTCCTTGGTTTCCCTGTTTCCTGTGTTAGTTATTTCATGTTTTATGTGGTTTTCCTCCCGAGCCTGGTTTTCCTTGTTCCTTATTTTCCCTTTTGAGTTAAATAAAAGCTGCATTTAGATCCTCTCTCGTTGCCTGTCGTCACACCTGCTCACTTGTTGTGAATTATGCTCTCATGAGGCCTTTTTGAAGTAAGTAATTAATGTGTATATCAGAATTATTTAGTTAAACTTGGCAGCACCTCATCATTCTGGTTTGGTCTTCAATGTGTAAAGCAAAGATGCACAGACCACACTAGGTCAAGCCTCACTTGTTCATTCACTTATTTGGGACAATGTTAATTTGCTTTTAAGTAGCACTTTGGTGATATCCTACATTCCATAAAATGTAGTTCTAAAGATCCACTTCTCTCAACAATTTGTCTACTTGCTGATATTTCATTTGTTTATGGAAATGCAGATTATTTATGCAGTGTTGAGGAATGTGAAAGAACACCCTTGATTATTTGTTCTGTGATAACTTATTTTGCTTTTGTTAGCCAATACTTTTGAAATCAGTCAATAAATGCTTCTGGTATTGACTTATATGCTGCCCCCGTCTTTATGTTGTTGCTGGACATATCTTTTTAAAAATGTGTCCTGTTTAGCTATTTTACATCACACAACATTGGATTAATGTAAGTAATGAATAAGTGGAATAATTAACTGCAAAGCCGTGTCATTTTTGCTTATGAAGGCTCCTGGATGCTAATTTCTTACATAGCTTTCCACCTGTAACTTATGTAGCTAGAGGGGAAATCTGTACCCATTGAATTGGTCACTTTAATCATTATCAGAAAAATTGCCCCCCCCCTGAGAATTTTTCAGGAGCCGCCACTGGTGCATACCTACAACACAGACGTCCTACACATGTATTCATATATTTATTTAAAGTCAGGAATTTTTTCCTTTTTCTTGAAAGCCCACGCAAGTAATGTGTATCTGTATCAAACAGTCAACCTCTAACAAACTTGATCAGTGAACAGATCAGCTGAATTTAAACAAATAAACTGAAACTGAAGTAAGATACAAACAGATATTTTCAGACATATTTATTGTGACCACTGTAGTGTTTGTTCAGAGTTACTTGTTTTATGTTTTCATCAAAAAAGTGCCTTGTCCTTAAATAAGCACGCACACTGTCGCTCCCTCTATCACACATGCAGCACCTGAGGGAGACACGCAAAGACTGATACACTAGGTTTAAATGGCAAATGAGCACGTACCAGCCAACATGTATATGTGGGCCCCAAGTGGGTTATGCTTGGGCTACATGAGTACAGAGTGGGCATGGTCCCAAAATGGGCATCTTATCTGGGGCCTACTTGGGTCAACTAACCCAGGTGGGCTCCCTATGTGGGTCCTAGTTGGTTCACTAACGGGAAATGAGTGCATGGGCTCAAAATGAGTAACACATATGGGGCCCATTTGGGTTTAACCAATAGGTTAGACATATGCAAACACAATCAATCCCATATAGGCTGACTACATGGTCAAAGATAGTACACAAATAGGTAATCAGTATATGAGTTTAGAATTGGGAAATATATATATATATAAATAATGGACCCACTTGGCCAAACCATATGGGCAAACATAGGCATTTTTCTGTATGGTTCCAAGGTTTTTCAGTAAGAGAATATGTGGTGGTAGGGTGGGCAGTAGGTCAAGACCACTGTGAGTCAACTGTATTGGTTACATATAAGCAAACACAGGTCAAACCCGGCTATTAAATGCATATGGGGCATTAATTTGGGTGAACCATGTGGGTAAGAAATGGGCAAACACATGCAAAACTTAGGTAGGCACCTATGTATGGGTCCTAGTAGGGTCACTAATGTGAAATGAGTGCAAAGCTCAGAATGGGCCCATTCGGTTTACCAAATGGGTTAGATATGGGCAAACACAATCAATCTCATATAGGTAGACTACATGGGTCCTATGTAGTACAGAAATAGGCAATCAGTATATGGCTTCAGAATGGGAAATATCCACATGGCCAAACCATATAAGACATGGGCAAACACAAGCCAAACATATGTGGACTGTTTGTGTGGATCCAATGTTGGTCACTAATTGGGTAAGAGGATAATGTGTGGTCGGAGTGGGCAGTGGGTCTGGGATCCATGTGGGTAGTTTACAGTATAGGCAAACACAGGTCAAACCCATGTGTAGTCAGCAATGACCTGCATAGCTCACATGTATTTTGGAGTCTGAAATTGTGCAAGAGACTGTTGTACAGTCATTGACATTAAATATCCCAAATGTTTTAAGTTATTGAGCGATTGTACGTCAATTAGCCCACTACCACCTTCATGTTGCTGCTCAATATACGGTATGGTATACAGTGGAACTTGTCAAGCAATATTAGAAAAAAATAACAGAATTCAATACAGAGCAGTGATATTAGCTACAGGATATATGAAGACCTGTATCACTATTTGAAGCAGAGGATGTCTCGCTTAATTTAAGGTAAGTTGTCAGCTAATTTAGTCAGATACAAGGGAGTGTGGATAACCATCCAAAAAATTCATTTACAAAATTGTGTTGGGACTATACTCCATGAAGGCGAAAGGGTTTGGGTGGAACATAGACAGATCAGAAGATCAGCTCAGGTTTAAAGAATTGGAGTATACAGTAGTCCTTCAATAGCTAAAATATTCCCCCCTGGATACGTCCAGCTCCCTAAGTAAACATAGTGATAATCGAGAAAAAGAAAGCGTTCAACTATCAATAAAGTTTTGTGAGTTACAGCAAAATGTTTATCAACTTCATATAGTTGTTAAAATGTATACAAATGGTTAAAAAAGATCCAGAAAATGGTCACTGTGCAATAGGAAGAATGGGTTACAGAAGGCTAATAATCTATCAAGGATTATGGGTAGAAGAAATCAGACCCCTAGCAACAGCCTTATGCCCCGATTCCATGGCAGTACTCCAATATATATATATACACATACACTGTGTGTGTATGTATATTAATTAATATTTAATACAAAATGTAAACTAATATGAATAAGAAAAACTATTTCAAATAAATTAAATAACCAATATCTAATTTTTTAAAGTAAATTATAAATATTTTCAAAACATAAAAAGGAAACAGATTTTTACTGTAAATGTATTGATCTTTTTGAAAACATACTTTGAGAAGATCGAATTTGAAACATTTTTCCCTGTCAGTTTTCTTTCGCTTTATAAATTTTATTAATTTATATAAAAAAATTAATAAATAAAAAAATCTAACTAATCAATTCATATTAATAATTAATTAATATAATCAAACAATGGAACAATTTATAATTCTGCTGCCATATTCAATGCTCCATAGCAGGAACTGTGGTTCCCCTTCTGTCACTCAGAAGGGGAGTTTATTGCACTTTTAATTTCTAAAAGGGAAATGGGGGCTTCTAAGAGTTCTTGTTGTTTATTGTTTTATTTTAGGGATGCAAAGATCTTTGAAAAAATATTTTCCAATGTAGTTTGTGTATCTATATCTGAGCTATATAGTTTTTCATAATATTGTCTAAACATCCCATTTATTTTTTTGTTTTCTATTATTCTGCATCCCGAGGGATCTTTAATCACTGGGATATATCCTTTTATGGATATCTTTTTAACTATTCTAGCGAGTAGGCGGTTAGGTTTATTACCCATTTCAAAAAAATCTTTGTCTTGCAAATAATATATCCCTATCTGCCTTCCTAGTGAGCAGTTGGTTTAATCAGAGATTTAAGTTCAACAAGAAGTTGCGCTGATTTAGAGGAGTGAAACTGTTTTTCTATTGTGATAATTCTCTTTTCCAGTTTCATTTGCTCAGATAATGTGTCCCTCTTCTTTTTACTGGTATAGGCAATTATCATTCCTCTAAGAAAGGCCTTGTAAGCTTCCCATATTGTTCTAGGATCCATTCCATCTGTATCATTACATTGAAAATATACATCTGTCTGTTCTTTTAAATAATCAACAAATTTTTCATCAAGGAGATGGAAGGGATTGAGTTTCCATATCCAGGATTGATAATTAGGTCGAGGTGGTAACATAGTAACGGTTACAGGTGCATGGTCTGATAGAGTCATCGGGCCTATGTTTGATTTCTCAGCCAGTCTTATAATCTGATTTGAGAAGAATATGTAATCAATACGTGAAGCAGTTTTATGTGGGTAGGAATAAAATTTATAAGCCTTAACAGTAGGGTTTAAAAATCTCCATATATCAATCAGTCCAAGCTCCTGACATGAGGTTTTAATAATATTAGTGATTTTAGGGGCTGTGACAACTGCTGGTGATTTGTCCATATCTGGGTTAAGATAACAGTTAAAGTCACCCCCAAGGATTACATTGTTACAGTCTAGATTCGCTATTTTCTTATAAACCTGAGCAAAGTACTCTTCATCATATATATTTGGGGCATATATATTTGCTATCACAACCTCCTCTCCATACAATAGGCCCTTTTATGACCATTCTACCTTCTTTATCAGAGTAGCTTGTTTGTAGTTGAAATGGTACATTTTTGTGGATCAGTATTATTACACCATGCTTTTTGGAGGAGAAAGATGAATAATAAAGTTGTCCAACCCAGTTTCTGCCAAACTTTTGATGTTCCGGATCATTCAAATGTGTTTCTTGTAGTAGACCAATATGAATTTTGTCTCTTTTCAAAATATTTAGGATCTTTTTCCGTTTAATAACATTACTGACACCCTTTACATTCCGTATCCTTATGCTTGAATTATAGGTACTACTCATTTACACTGCAAAGAGGAAATAAAAAGCATAACAATAATTGAGTAAGAGGGTAAACCACAACTGCTTGAAACATGAAACAAAAAAACAAAACAAAAAACAAAAAACACCCTCCGCATTAAAACAGAACTGTGCAGGTATATAGTGTGTTTTTAGCCCCAAACTCGAACGGGGGATGTAACACTGTGAGAAAACAAAATTTTGAAACCTCTCACATTCGCTGGCTGATCTTGTTAAGGGTAACGTTAGCCAGGAAAACACAAGGCAGAGAGGTAACAGCGTGGGAGTCTTATTATACTCATAATTTTGTGACACTAAGATGTTTTCTCTGCGTGTCATAGATTAAAGTTATTCGTGTCAACTTTGCTCCAAGCCAAACAAGCTAATGTTTATCACAGTCGTCCTATCCAGACAAAATGCGATAGTACTTTTCATGTGCCTTTACCAGCTGCGTTGAACACTCTTATAGTGGCAGGTTAGATGAAGGCATATTTGAATCCTGCTTCACGCAGTCGCCTCCGGGCCTCTGACGTCTCCGCTCTCTTCTTCTGCATGCCAGCCGAGAAATCTTGAAAAAAACGACACTTTCTTCCCCTCAATATTTAGGTCGCTCAAACGTCTCGCTGCTTCTAGAATCATTCTTTTGTGTTTGTAATTGTGTAGTCGCACGATCACAGGTCTCGCTCTCGGATGTTCGCCCTCATTTCTCAATGGTCCGGTGCAATGCGCTCTTTCCAGTTTGATCCGTCCGTCTTTGGCACTCATATTTAGAGTGGTCGGGATCCATGATTTAAAGAAAATTATCGGGTCGCTCCCCTCAGTGCCTTCCTTGAGACCAACAATTCTGATATTCTGCCGCCAGCTTCTGTTCTCAAGGTCCTCTACACGTTCGAGTGTTTTTTGCAGGGATGACTCTATAGATGCAAAGCACGTTGAGCTATTAGTTTGGTTATCCTCGAGGTCAGAAATTCTCTGCTCGGCCTCCATGACTCTCTTGATCATGTTGTCCAACTTGCCTGATATTTCAGAAATTGGATCTCGTATCGCCTGCAGCTCGTTTTCAAAAACCATCGACACTTTTTCGACAATACAGTTCTCTGCATCTCCCGATATCGTGGTCTCACTAGAGGCAACTTGAACTGGGCCTGAGTTTTCGCCATCTTCCTCAGCAACCGTGCCCTTATTTTGGAGTGTGTTTCTTCTAGCTTGTTTGTTTGTCGAGTCTGATTGTGACCAAAAAGTGTCAAGGGACATCCTGATAATTTAATTATCAATTCTATAAACTTTTGAAATGAGTGGGACGACTATTTAAAACAAAAATTCAGCTACACGGCGAGGAGCTTGGTCGAACACGTCTTACCGCTCTCAAAGCACAGGATGCATCTTTGTAAAGATGCCCTTCCGCCGCTGTGTAGTTCCTGAATGTGGCCGGTATCTCTCCAGATCCAACGGTCATAGACGCTGCCTCATGTGCCTGGGTTGCGATCACACCGAGGCAGCGTTTGTGGATGGTTCATGTTCTTACTGTGAGGACCATGGCAACGTTGCAGTCGCGGCTATCGTTTCTCAAAATGAACACCACTCCAGCTGCCCCCCACGTCACTCCTTCTTAAGTAAGTAAGAAAGTACTTTGAGTTTTTTTCTCAGCACCCAAACCTCGGGGATTACCTGCTCCCCCCCGCCACGAGGCCCCACCCGGTACGTCCAAAACGGTTGTCCCGTTAGTGCCCCTCGCACGGATCTTAGATGCATGGCTTGCGCTTCCCAGCCCGCCAGGACCATCCTTCTTGGCTACGTGATTCAATTCAGCGGTATTCGCTCCACTCCGATGCGCTGCGAAAATGCCAGCACCTTACAAGCAGAGATTGCCACTCTGCTACACGATAGAACCTGTCCCTCCAGCCGAGATGAAGAAGGGTTTCTACAGCCCTTACTTCATCGTACCCAAAAAGGCGGTTGGTTGCGGCCAGTCTTGAACCTGCGAGTTCCCAACTGGACTTTACACAGTAAAGTTCACCGTTCAAAATGCTCACACAGAGGCAAATTTTTACCTGCATTCGGCATCAAGATTGGTTTGTGGCTGTAGACCTGAAGGACGCGTACTTCCACGTCTCCATTCTGCCTCGACACCGACCCTTCTTATGGTTCATGTTCGATGGCCAGTCGTATCAGTACAGGGTCCTCCCCTTCGGCTTGTTCCTGTCCCTCATGTCTTCACAAACATCGCAGAGGCAGCCCTTGCCCCGTTAAGGGAAGTGGGCATCCGCATACTGAACTACCTCAACGACTGGCTGATTCTAGCACACTCTCGAGAATTACTGTGTGCATACAGGGACCTGGTGCTCACACACCTCAGCCGTTTAGGGATTCCGGTCAACTGGAAAAAGAGCAAGCTCTCCCCAGTTCAAACATCTCTTATCTCGGCATGGATTTAGACATGGTGTCAATGATAGCACACCTCACAAGCAAGCGTGCGCAGTCAGTGCTGAACTGCCTGAACTTATCCAGGCGGCAAATGTCGGCAAATGATTTTCAGAAGCTCCTGGGCCGCTCAGGTTGATGAATATGAGACTGCTACAGCACTGGCTCTAGACCTGAGTCCCGAGGCACGCATAGCGCCATGGCACACATCACGTGGCTCTAACGCCTACTGCTCGCCGCCTTTTCGGTCCTTGGACCAACCTTGCATTCTTGCGGGCAGGAGTCCCCATACGGCAAGTGTCCAGGCATGTTGTGGTTGTGACGGGCACCTCTGAGACTGGCTGGGGCACCGTGTGCAATGGGCATGCAGCTGCTGGACAGGGCCTCACCTGCATTGGCACATCAACTGCCTCGAGTTGCTGGCAGTACTGCTCGCCCTGCAGAGGCTACGGCCGTTGATTCAGGGCAAGCATGTGAGGGTCCGGATGGATGACACGTTGACAGTGGCCTACATAAACCGCCAATGCGGTTTACGCTCCCGTCTCATGTCCCAACTCGCCCATCATCTCCTCCTTTGGAGTCAGCTGTGACTAAGGTCGCTGCGTGCCGCTCACATCCCGGGCCACCTCAACGTCACAACAGATGCTCTGTCACAGCAGGTAACGCTCAGGGGAGAGTGGAAACTCCACCCTCAGGTTGTTCAGCTGATTTGGAGTCAATTCGGCCAGGCACAAGAAAACATGTTTGCATTCATGGACTCCTCCCACCGCCTGCTCTGGTATGCCAGAATGTCAGTGGTATTCTATATTGTCTTATACACAAAATATACCAACATTTCAAGCACAATAGTATTTGAAGAGAAGGACTTAAGTCACAAAAACAACTCCAAAGTATTCATCTAATTGTCAGCAATAAGGAACACCTTTTAGATTTTCATATTTATTAAAATAAATTGTCAATCATATGTAAACATTGTTATGTATATACCTACTATATAGTCTCATATAAAAAATACCATATTTTGAAGCTCAATAGCATTTGAAGAGATTGAATTACAGTCATACAACCAATTGCAAAGTATTCATCTACATGTGGCGGGAAGGCCCCATTAAGAGTTTACTACAATGCCAATTATGGCACTAAACCAACTACGCCACCCCGGAAATTGGCCGGGGACCCACAAATACCTAAATTGCAAAACACACAGATTTGCAGTGGCTGAGTCAGGTATCAGACAAGGATAAGCACTTCACAGATTTTATTCCTCAATACATACAATAAAATGCCAAACTGGTATCTTTTAATATACAAACATAAAAGGAACGCATCAATCATGGAAATGTCTCACACACACACACACACACACACACACACACACACACCAGAATTGGGGGATTCATCTTGCCTATCCAATAAACACAGCAACTACTCGTGCTCTCACCACACAACACCAAATCACCCGCTGTGAACACTGCAGACCAATAGCCGAACCACCACCACACACAGAGGACTCTGGCTAATATTGGAACTCCAATTCTGAATGGAAGAGAAAAAAAAAACAGTATGAGATACAAACAACCACACAAATACACATTCCACGTAATGGTCTGTCAATTAAACACTTATCACATGCTGCCAGAAAGAATCAGTTTGTCACAATGATACAATCGTTCACTGGCTAATACTGGTTAACTCTGTCAGCCCAGCGCTGTCCTATAAAAATGTAATCTCAGACTACAATACAACAAAATACTCAAAACACATTCACAAACAAAATCCAAAAAAAGACATAATATTAGCAATGAAACACAATGAAACAATAGTAGTGACAAAACCAGTAGCTTCTCGCCACTGTACTCAAATCTTAACGTCAATTCTGGAAAAGACTAAATTTAGACAGGTCACCACAAGCTGTGAATTTGCGATCTTTCTAGTCGTCAAGGAGACCCTCGTTCGCGGACATGAGATCGTCAAACAATTCGAATAAATGATCAAATCGGCAATGGATACATCGTTCCAAGAAAAGGCGGAGGGATGGTCGTAGACGACTTGCAGAGGAGAATACAACTCCGTTCAAAAGCGCTCCAGTTCGAACAATGACTACCGGATGCAGGTAATCCTAATTCACAGGACCAGCAATGGGTCGCTTAAAGTTAACGGCGCCCACAAAGCCTGCTGCAACACCTCCTGGCCCCTGTGTCACTATTAAAATATAATACATTTCAATTCAAGAAATTACTGTCTCATGAACCTAACATTAAAATAAGCATAACATACCTGCGTATGGTAACTCGCGCTGCCCAGTACACTTGATGGCGTGCTAATTATAGCCTCACATTGACAAATATTTGTTTGACGTGTCCAAAAGTACTCCCCAGCCACACACTGTAGATCAAATAAGTCTCAAATTACCCTCCCTCACAAAACATTCATAATGAGACTGCCACCAGTAGCTCTTACCTCCTGGACATAAATACGGCGCGTCAGAAATGACGTCACTCCCAGGACCCAGTCCCAGGACGCGCTTAGTGAGATGTCAGCCTCATCTCCTTTTATATCCATCAAACGTGCCATATCCGCCCCTAATCACTATAATGATTGATAGCATCACCACATACATATGAGCAATAAAGCACAATGTCAAGATTTTTCAAATGTATTCAAACTGTCAAATCATTAATATACACTGATATGTGTACCAGTGTATATTGGTACATGTGTATAAGCCATACACAAAATAAAACATAATCTAAAGCTCAAAAACAAACCAACAACTAACTCGTGTTCATCTAGGTGTCAGCAAAAAAGCACAACTTTAAGATTTGTAATATTTATTCAAATAAACTGTCAAATCATATGTAAACATTGCTATGTATGTCCCTGCACTATAGACTCATATACAAAATATACAATAATTTGAAGCTCAATAGCATTTGAAAAGAATGACTTAAGTCATAAAACCAACTTCAAAGTGTTCGTCTAAGTGTCAGAAATAATGCACACCTTCTAGATTTTTAAAAAGTATTAAAATTAACTGTGTAATAATTTATAATAACTGCTATGTGTACCACTACTGTATAAGCTCATAAACAAAATATACCACAATCTAAAGCTCAATAGCATTTGAAGAGAATGACACAACCAACTTCATTGTGTTCTTCTAGGTGTCAGCAATAATGCACACCTTTAAGATTTGTAATATTTATTCAAATAAACTGTCAAATCATATGTAAACATCGCTATGTATGTCCCTACTGTATAGACTCAAAAACAAAATCTAACATAATTTGAAGCTCAATAGCATTTGAAGAGAATGAATTTCAATCATAAAACCAACACTAACACGCTCATCTAATCTCTATTGCTTTTGGGCATTTTGTCTATTTTTATTTTGCTTGCGGGCATTTGTTTTTGCTGCTTGCTCACTGCCAATTGTTTTGATGTTACGCTTTTGCGGTTCGCTTGGGCTGTCCGGTTATGAGCCTCGCGTTCGCTGTGCTGCATATCAGCTCCTGTTTGTGTAGTTTGTTTCCCCTTTGTGCTTTGTGCTGTCTTTTTTTCTTTGTTGCTTTAGTGTCAAGTTATCTTGTTTTGATTTTTAGGTTGAGTAAATTTGTTTTGTGACCACAAAAATTAAATTGTGCATGTCTCTGACTCAAACCTGTTATTTCATGTTAGTATTTCTCACACTGTAACTTTATTCTTGATGTTGTGTATGTTGTTGTGTTATTGTATATTGTTATTTCTGTGTAATCCTGGTCTAATTTGTGTTTCTCTTTTCTCCAGGAGCCAGTGAGGTCTTTGTAGGGTGCAGGGGAGGCTAGCTATCTTGATTCAGTGGTGTGCTTAACAAGTGTGTTAAGTGTGCCAACACAACTTTATGTTGTGTGTGTGTGGTGTTTGACGATTTGGTGTGAATTTGAGGTGGGTTTGGATGATCTCCCGAGTCGGCTATCCTGCCTTGCTTCTGCTAAGCCTGGCCCTGGAGATTTGTTAGTTGTTTTTAAATATTTATTCTGCTTCAAGGGAGAGATGACCTATAATTGTTTTATATTTTATTTTATTTTTTTTAGTAATGCTGAAGTGTCAATAAAATATTTTTGTATTGATACTGGCGTCTCCCTTTTGCTTATTTCTTTGCCTTCAATTCGTACAACTTACCTGTCTGCCCTTTATTGGGATTATTTCCCTGGCTCTCCCCCAGGGTGGTGTAGTCGGTTTAATTTAATTTTGATTCACGTTTCCCTCCAGTTGGGAATGCCACACATACAACCAACTTCTAAGTGTACGCAATAAGGCACACTATTTGGATTTTCATATTTATTAAAAATAAACTGTCCAATCATATGTAAACATTGCTATGTATGTCCCTACTGTATAGTCTCATATACAAAATATAACATAATTTGAAGCTCAATAGCATTTGTAGACAAAGACTAACAGTCATACATCCAAGTGCAAAGTGTTCATCTAGGTGTCAGCATTAATGCACAACTTTAAGATTTTTTATATTTATTTAAATAAATTGTCCAATCATATGTAAACATTGCTATGTATGTCCTTACTGTTAACTTCTGTCACTCACTCGACGTTGTGTCGATTGTAGTGACACAAGGGGTCTTCCTTGGGAGTCTCGCTTACATCCGAACTTGAGAAAATGCCAATGTTAAATTGGTAGACAAAATTTGCATGTCACACCCCCAGACATACGGGTATAAAGGGAACAGACGTGTGTCTGTTTAATCAGATTTTTTCTTCAGAGCCGAGCAGCTGAGTTCACCACTGTTCCACTCACCTCTATTGGCAAGAAGCACTGCTTTTGGATCTTACATCGCATTTCCAGCTGGTGTTCTCTCTCTCTGCAAGCTGTGCAGCCCACACCCTGGGCACTTCGACAGCGCTTTCACTGCCTAAAAGAGGGTTTTCCCCTCCTAAAAGATTTTGAGTTTTCTCTCATAATAGAGCAATACACAGCAGGCATTGAACATCATTTTCAGGATGCGTCTTTTTAAAGATGTCTTTCCAAATCTGTGTAGTTCCTGGATGCAGTCTATTTCTCTCCACTTCTGACGGTCATAAAAGCTGCCTCGCGTGCCTGGGCTGCGATCACACGCAAGCAGCGTTTTAAGAATGGTTCATGTTCTCAGTGCGAGCCAATGTTGCGGCTTTCTTTCCTCATGAGAGAAAGCCACTTCAGCGCCCCCCGCGTCGTTCCTTCTTCCCACAGGATTGAGGATGACCCGGCTGGAGATGAAGGCAATTTGGGGATAACGACGGGCTCAGTTTCGCGGGGTAAATCCCCCCGAACCACCCGCCCTCCAGCACACTCGCTTGCTTCCGTCCGAGCTCAGGATGAGTGCGGCTCGCGGCCAGCCGGAATTCTCCCATGAGCTCTCGGATTTGGGTGACTACATAGCCGCTGCATTGGAGAGCGTCACAGCGGCATCACAGATGCTGACGCATGGATGTCCGCTATGCTTTCTCAGGCCGCCGTGAGCATGAGGCTAGACTGTATGTCAAAACAGACAATAAAAAGAGTTGAATCAGATAAAAAACTGTACGCATACTCATCGAGTGAACCCTTGCCAGTGAAAGGAATTTTCTGGTGCGAGGTAGGAATTGGAAAACGCAGCACAAAAGCTGAGTTTACAGTAATTCGTGGGTGTGAGGAGCCACTGCTCGGAAAAGACACAGCAGTTAAATTAGGGGTGCTGAGGATTGCAGCTAATGTTGCGGCAGTGAGTGATGTGAAGTCAAAAATACGACAGCAATACCCCAAATTGTTCTGCGGAGTAGGCAAATTAAACACAAAACAAATCAGCCTGCATATAGACAGCACAGTGATGCCAGTTGCACAGCCCCTTAGGTGCGTTACGTTTCACCACAGAGAGGCTGTTGAAAATAAAATAAATGAACTGCTCAACATGGACATTATTTAGAAAGTCATTGGAGCAACTCCTTTGGTAAACCCATTTGTCATTGTGCCCAAAGCGAATGAGGAAATAAGGATGTGCTTAGACATGAGACAAGTGAACACTGCAATCATTTGTGGAAGGTTTCCGATTCCCACAGTGGATGTACGGTTGTAAGGAATGAATGGATCAGCCGTTTTTAGTAAACTAGACCTGAAATGGAGGTACCATCAGCTAGAATTGTCCCCAGGAGCAAGAGACATCACGACCTTTGCCATTCACAATAGCATATATATATAGGTTCAAAAGGTTGGTATTTGGAGTTTCTTTGGCAAGTGAGCAGTATCAGCACGAAATAGCTACTGTTCTAGCTGGTATTGAAGGAGTTGAGAACATATCCGATGACATCATCATCCATGCACCTGACAAAGAGTCCCATGATAAAAGAATGCACGCAGTACTAAAGAGACTGGAAAGCGTCGGCTTGACTCTGAATGCGGAGAAGTGCCCGTTTAACATGGACAAATTGGTGTTTATGGGCATGCTATTATCAGAAAAAGGCATAGGCCCAATGGCAGAAAGGGTGAGAGCAGTCGTGGAGGCAAGAGAGCCTGAGAGTGATTCAGAGGTGAGAAGTTTTCTCGGTTTAGCCGGCTATAGTAGCCGTTTCATACCTTAATTCATAAGTATCTCAGAACCTTTGCGCAGACTGACAAAAAAGGACACCAAATTTATTTTTGGGACTGAGCAAAAGAAAGCTTTAAAAATTCTCAAATATAAGATCAAAGATCAACTACCAAGGAAGTTGAGCAGATCTCTGCAAATTATGTGGTGTTACAGAGACTGACAATGTTGTGGAAAATCTTCGAAGATTCTTAAGATGCAAGAAATTTCTCAGAGTCCAGGGTTCCAAATGCCAAAGTTGTAGTTTATTGAATCACCAACAAACATGAGAAGGGTCAGCTGTCCGTTCTGACTCTCTTAGTCCAAAATCTCATCTTCTATACAGTTTGTTATCTGGCATTACCTCATTTCTACGCCCCTATTAACCACCATTATCTCACAGAGCCTTTTCATATTTTTTTACTAGTAGAAACCTGGCTTTAATCTTTTTAATTACTTTGACCACTGATTGTTTTTACTCCTTATCTTCAGCTGTGTTTTCAAGGTCCATAGCCTCATTATTTTGTTACAGCTGCATCATCAACACTAGTAACCTCATATGCTCTCTCCTGGGTCACACAAAGGCTAGGAAACTCATATAAGTATTTTGATATAAAAACACTAGAATATTGAAAAATATACTATATATTCCCTCCTTTGAGACTTATAAAAAGTCTCACCTCTATTGTCCTTACCAGAGTGCAACCTCACAAGCCAGTCTCCTTTGTTGTGGTTCTTTCTTGTTTTGTGACAAACTCACTCTCAAAGACTTGGAGTTTTTGATTTCAGAAGAATAGACTTTATTACCAGACCATAAAGCCGAGTGGTCCCTGCAGAAACAACTGATGTGTCTTGAGTTTGCACACGCTTACATAGGTTTTAGCCACGCCTTGTGAGACCTTTCATATCCTGTTTCTTATAGTGTTTTGAAAGAAAAACATCTTTGGGAGGCCCCAACCGATCTTCCTTATCTTCAAACCAGAAGGCTTCATTTACATCCTGTGAGCAATTTTCACACTATGTAAAAACACTTTACTAAAGAGGGGGCCTCAACATATATTTTCTTTAGCTTCAAAATAAGTAAATAGGAAACATCTGCATGTCATCTATGTGTGAGTGTCCATGCACCTCTGACACTCCACTCCCAGACCTCCATGCTGAACCACTCACACACACAAAAAATACATATGACCAACTGCAGAATAAAATGGCATCGATTATACTTGATTAATGTATACATAACTTGATAAAAATACACCACATATCCCCCCTTTGTGACTTTCAGAGTCACACCTTCACACCTTTACATATTTCACATATTTAAGCGTGCGTGTGCAACAGGTTCAGCCTTGTGTTTGGTTGTCACAGTTATGTAGAGGTGTATCATACAAGACATTCATCATCATTTTAAGAGTTCTTGCTTTTAGTGTAGATGACTTCAACCCAGATACTTAGCGCATCGAAGAGGGTCACCCTTTGGGGAGAGGTTAGGCTAGCACTTACACCCAGGGCATGGTTTTTCATATCTTCTTATATATATTCATTAGAGGGATCAATTTCCTCCCATCTTGGACTTTCTGTCCATCCAGGTTAGTTTTCATTGCATTGGACCATATACATCGATCAAGATAATCTACTTACTGTTGCTCAAATCAAGAATGATTTTACCAATGGTAACACACAACAGAATATTATTCCTTCCACAATGTTGTTATTCCAAACATTATATTAATTTTAGCTAATTGTGCATCCCATTTCTTTAAGCAATATATTTAAATTGCTATAAACAAGTCAAGTCATGTTAATTTTTAGTCGCCACCATGTTTTCTTTATCCCATTCATCATTATTATTAAAATGTACATGAGTTCAATAAAATCATAAGAAAAAATCAATCCTAATTCTTCATCATACCATCATTCTCAGGTTTGTTCAATACTTCTTTAATAATTTAGGCACTTCTTTGTATGCAACGGTTCTCAAAATTGTACCACCAAATGCAATCTTTAATTTATCTTCTACACAGGGTGTGATCCCCTGATAACACAGTGATAGAATTCTTGGTATTTATCACTGTGATAAAATATTTTAATAAAGCGGTTATTAAAATGCAGTCTGGTTGAGTGGAACTCACTTTTCAGGCAGGTTTCTTCTAGACCTCCTTTTTGATGCTTCTAACCTAAAAGCATCCATCCACTTCCTTAAACCCATATTACCCTCCCATCTTGGGCAGGTTTCCAGGGCGGTGGTGCCCTGTCTTAGGCCACTCTCATTTTACCATTGGAGAGTCTTTCCCGTCTTTGGGTCACCACCTCTTGCCATTGGTCTGATACCGCTCAGTCCTATCAGTCAATTCTTAATAATTTGGTATCCGTAAACAGATATTTTCTGTTGCTTCAGGAAGTATCACCTGAGAACCGTCACAGCCAAATGGAACCATCTACAACTGCTTAAATATGGAGACAGTTCAAAAAATGGTTAAATTTACAAAGCATTATTCAAAATTAAACAGTCTACTAAAACTTAACAAATTAAAAGTAAAAATGCTACAATTGAACTAATTTCCAGAACATTAATTTTCATTCAAGTTGTATTTCTGCTCCTTTAGCAAATGTCACAAAATACCTTGTATAATTGATTGATTGATTGATTGAAGTTTATTTCGAGCAAAATAAAATATAATATATACATATATATTAACACACACACACATATATATTAACACACACACACACAAATAAGAAATAAAAATAAAAATAACATAGCACAGCTTATCTCCCATATACATAGATATAAATATATACACATACACACACATATTATTTACACTTATAATAATAGTTGCTCGAAAGGGAGTGGAAAGAAGTATAACTTATTTGCTCCCACCCCCAATTCCTTCCCATATATTACCCCATATATCCGCTGCCATTAACAGTTAAATAATAATAATTTATTTGTTTTGATAATATTTATTTGATATTATAGTTTCTTACAATTACATTATGCTATCTCAATAATCACTATAATGCTATATGATAATCCTCATTATCGTAAACATTCAAATATGTCCCGATATCTATAATAATCACATCATATATAAAATATAACCATATCCTAACATATTGTTTAAACATAGTTTTACAATAACAGTAATATCAATAATAATTAATAATAATCATTATCATTATTTACTCAGCTATGTACACATATCCCACTCTTTTGTAATTGTGTCACCATTTACAATATCAAGATAAATAAACAGGAACCGTTTATAATCCTAAATACTTAAATTTATTTTACCATAACCAGTACCCCTCCCAATCACAAACACAAGAGCACCCAGATCCCTCACTCAGTCTCATATTTTATCAACACCATTTCTTTAAATTTGAATTTGAATTGGTGAATATTTGGGCATTGCTTGAACTGTATCCCCAAACCATTCCAAAGTCTGACACCACACACAGACACACACAAGCTTTTCCTGGTGGTTCTCACCGCCTGGACTTTAAAGTTTTCACATCCCCTCAGGTTATAGCCCCCTTCTCTTCCCAAAAAGAACTTTTGAATATTACCCGGCAGATCATTTTTGTTGGCTTTATACAAGAATTGAGCAGTATAAAAGTCAACTAGATCAAAAAGTTTTAAAATTTTAGATTGCAAAAATAATAAGTTTGTATGATCAAAATATCCCACCTTGTGTATGATTCTAACTGCTCGTTTTTGGAGTAAGAAGAGGGTATGTAGTGAACTTTTATAATTATTGCCCCAAATTTCTATACAATAAGTTAAATAGGGCAGAACCAGTGAACAATGCAATATATATAGTGCATTATATTCCAAGACGTATTTAACTTTATTAATTATAGAAATACTTTTAGATACTTTGCCTTGTATGTATCTGATGTGTGGTTTCCAGCTTAATTTACTATCAATAGTTATTCCCAAGAATTTAATTTCTGACACTATTTCTAATGTAACACCATCAATACTTAATAATATTTCTGCGTTTTCTTTATAATTACCAAACATCATTACCTTCGTTTTATTTAAATTCAAAGATAATTTATTAATATCCATCCACGTTTTTAGTTTTACTAATTCTTCATTTGCAATTTTTATAAGTGTATTATAATTATCACAAGAAAAAAATATATTGGTATCATCAGCAAATAATATAAATTTCAGTAATTTAGATACACAAAATATGTCATTATATATAAATTAAATAATTTAGGACCTAATACTGATCCTTGAGGGACCCCACAAGCAATGCCCAGACACTGTGACGTAAACTCGCCCAACTTCACAAACTATTGTCTTTCAGTTAAGTAACTTTTGATCCAGTTCGAAGCCACCCCCCTAATGCCATATTTTTCCAATTTAGTTAGCAAAATTGAGTGATTAAGAGTATCAAAAGCTTTCTTTAAATCAATAAATATTCTCACTGCATATTTTTTTTTGTCTAGGGTGTTCGTAATTTCTTCCACAGCTTCAATTAAAGCCATTGATGTGGACCTCTTTGTTCTAAAGCCATACTGACCTTCATTTATTATGTCATACTTGTCTATAAATTTTTCTAATCTGTCATTAAATAGTTTCTCTAAGATTTTTGAAAACTGAGGTAGCAGAGAGACAGGTCTATAGTTTGTGAAGATGTGCTTGTTTCCATTTTTATATAATGGTATTATTTTTGCGATTTTCATTTTATTTGGAAAAATTCCAGTCTGAAATGATACATTGCATATGTATGTTAGCGGTTTTGAAATACTATTTATTACTTTTTTAATTATTGTCATATCTATATTATGACAATCAGTAGATGTTTTATTTTTGCATTTATTAACAATAGCTATAATCTCTATCTCACTCACATCAGAGAGAAAGATAGTCTTTGCATTCCTTTCTATAATTGACTCATTGAATGTATCACTTTCACGCTCAGGAATTATTGCTGCTAAATCTGGTCCAACATTTACAAAAAACTCATTGAAACTATTTACTATGTTATGCATATTAAAGTTTTCAATATTCTTATCAATAAAATAATCTGGATATGAATTCTTAATTATTTTATCCTTAATTATACTATTTAATATACCCCATACCCCTTTAACATTATTTTTATTTTCATTTAATACATTTTTATAGTATAATTTCTTACTAGTTCTTATTATATTGATCAATTTATTTTTATATGTTTTATATCTGTTAACCAGGGACATTTTATAAGTTTATTCTTGTAGTTGTATTGTCGAATAGGACAGTTTTTGTTGTATAATGTGCTAAATATTTCTAGAAAAATATTGTACGCTATATTCACATCATTCTCTCTGTATACAGTGTTCCAGTCTTGTTCCATTAGGTCATAATTGAGTGAATTAATTGCTTCTTCCGTCTTTATACGTTTAAAGATAGATTTGTGGGGAGCTTTATTATCTTTTTTATAGTTGTCATCATACAGTGTGAAGACTGGCAGATGGTCAGTTATGTCACACATCATTAGGCCACTGACCGTAGTGTATTCAATATTGTTTGTAAAAATATTATCAATGAGTGTGGCACTATGCGAAGTAATTCTACTGGGTCTGGTGATGATTGGGTATAAGCTCATACTGTACATCCTATTCACAAATTCATCTGTTATTTTATGTTTATTTGGATTTATCAAATCTATATTATAATCTCCACAGATGAATAGTATTTTGTTATTTGCTATAGAAAACATCTTTTCCATCCAGTCAATAAATAACTCCATACTTGAACCCGGTGGCCTATATATACAACTTATAATAATATTTTTTTTCTTTTCATTATGAATTTCAATCGTAATACATTCTAATATATCATTTATTGTTAATGTCATCTTGTCAATTACTTTAAACTTAGAATTCTTATGGACATATATAGCAACTCCCCCATCTGCTTTATTTGCTCTGTTCATGTAGTTGAGGTCATAACCTTCTAATTCAAAATCAATTCCTTTATCCTCATTAAACCATGTTTCGGACATTGCTATAATGCTAAATGGATGTATAAATTGTTGTAAATAATCTTTTATAGTATTAAAGTTTGAATACATGCTTCTGCAGTTAAAGTGTATAATTGACAATTTCCCTTCTGAGTCGATATTGTTGTTATAATCATCTTCAGTAAAATAGTTGCAATTAATATTGATAGATGAGAAAAACCTGTTATCAGGGTCTATCTCGTCTTCCAAGTCTTGTGCATTGTACTCAGTGTAGTCAAATGGTTTCAGTTCCAAGTGATCATAGTCCAGAACCCTTTGTTGTAACCCTATGTCATTAGTATCTCTTGAAGTAGATGAAATGTGATTAGATGACATTATATAATGTACACACTTTTTTTTATCTCATTAATCCCGTTCTCAGTCATATTTCTCCAACTCTTCCATGCTTCTAATCACCAAAACCTTGGCCTCCTCTGATGTTCCGTTTAGCTTGATGAATATTTTGCAGTTAGTAACCCAGGTGTTTTGAATTTTCTTTTTCTTCCTCAGGTACCTGGCTTTACTGGCTATTTCCGCATTCCTCTTTGTTAGGTGATCATTCAAGTATACATTAGTGCCCTTCAGTTTCCTTCCTTGTTTAAGTAATGCGATCTTCTTTTTTCTGTTCACAAACCTCAATATCACTGCCGGTATGTCATTGTTCTCCCTCCTGGGGAGGGGGTGACATGCCTCGATGTTGTCCACATCCAGCGTAATCCCTCTGGACTCGAGAAAGGCCGCTACCTGTTGTTCCGCGGAGCTCACCTCCATCTCGCCGGGCTCACCCCCGCTGTCAGCGGTCTCTGCGCGTGCATAAGACCGGGGATTAATTTTTTGTCCAGTAACGACCAGGTCGTTGATTCTGGAGTATTGCTCCAATTCCTCCACCTTCCGCTCCAGGTCCGTTAACCTTTTATCCTTTTCTGCGTTTTGAAAACGCAGTATCTTGACTTCCTCCAGCAGTTCGAGGATTTGTTTCTGTTGAATCTTTATTTCAGTTACATCCTCCGCAAGAAAGTCTAGTGCTTTTTTAATTTCCACCTCTTCCCCCACTGTGTTTTTCTTTGGTGGCATGATTGTGAATCATCAACCTTCAACAACAACAAGATGTTGATTCAACAACAAGATGTCACTGTGGCCTTCAAGCTTCACTCTGGAGCACTCTCGTGGGAAGAAATATCAAATATATAATCGTGGGAAGAAATATCAGAATAAAACAAAATACAGGGTAGCCTCTGTCAAGCTTCTAGGAAGCTTAATTTAAAACATCACCTTAAACAATAATGGTCTCTAGATAGTTTTGAACCTACATTTATTCTCTCAGATGAACGTTCAACTTAATCTCTTATCTTTAATATAAACACTTAAAATTGTCTTCTGAATTTGGAAAACCTTAATTGCCCTTAAAATCTTTAATCATGATAAGGAAAGCGGTTTGAACCTCTCCTTCATGTCACTGTATGTCACTGTATCTTGCATCAGTGTCAGATCACATAATTTTCCATATAAAAGAAAATTCAACAATTTAAAGATGTGCCTTTAGTATATACTTCAACATCTGCTGTTTAGTTTCTTGTTTCAAGCAGACACTTATCACACAGATAGTGAGAAAGCATTCCATCTCCTTACAGCAGTTCCTTCTTTTTCATTTTAGAATCTCACAATAATATATTTAAGTTACCCTTCAACAGTGAAAAAAGTGATCATTATAAGAATTCATTATATTAGCTGCTTTCAAACTTTTCCATTTTAAACCACTTTAAAAAAAAAAAAAGTTCTTCCAGAGCTTTCAACCTTCTTCTCTTGTTAGAAATTTGATTACTGATCCTGATCACTGACCTGCTTATAGCACTGCTTCCAGACATGTGCTAAATCTATCTTTCTCATGTCCATATAATACATAAACAAATGCTTGAATTGTCCTTCTGGCACTGGCATATGAGCTATGGGTGGTATTATTCCTTTTCTGACATTGTTTTGCACACAGACTTCACATGTGGATAAAAACGAATTAACCTAAAAATGAAGACCAATATTCTTGTTATTTAATTCTCCTTATCACTGTTATTTAATAATTTGAATTACTTCTTCCCTTTTGCATTGGTTAAAGCATGCATTCATGGTTGATACAACCATCTATGCTTCATGAAAACGCCATTGAGTCTTTTTCTCTCTTTTTTTTTCCACATAGTATGTCAAATCAAATCAAATCACTTTATTGTCACACTACTGTGTACACGAGTGCAACAGTAGGTGAAAGTCTTGTGTGCAGTTCCGAGCAACATTGCAGTCATGACAGTGACGAGACATAAACCACTTTACAATAAACAACATATTTACATATTATAACACAATTTACATAACAAATGTACACATACTTTCACAACAATTTACATATCAAATGTACACAATACACACAATGTAGAATACACATACACTAGATAAGGGTATATAAAAATATATATGCACTAATTGAATTGGGGAGAATATATTTGACAGAATGAAGATTAATAAAGTGCAGTGCTGATTGTTGATCGTGAGAGATCATGTGTTCAAAAGTCTTATTGCTTGTGGGAAGAAGCTGTCATGTAGTCGGCTGGTGCAGGTCCTGATGCTGCGATACCGCCTGCCTGATGGAAGCAGTGAGAGCAGACCATAACTCGGGTGGCTGGAGTCTCTGATAATCCTCTGAGCTTTTTTCACACACCATCTGTTATATATATCCTGGAGGGAGGGAAGCTCACCTCCGATGATGTTTCTGGCAGTTCGCACCACCCTTTGCAGGTCTTTGCAGTTGTGGGCAGTGCTATTGCCGTACCAGGTGGTGATGCAGCCAGTCAGAATGCTCTCTACAGTGCTGGTGTAGAACCGTGTGAGGATGTGGTGGTTCATTCCAAACTTCCTCAGCCGTCTCAGGAAGAAGAGGCGCTGGTGAGCCTTCTTCACAACGGCCTCAGTGTGGACGGACCATGTGAGTTCCTCAGTAATGTGGACACCGAGGAACTTGAAACTGCTGACTCTCTCCACCGGTGCTCCATTAATGGTGATGTGGCTGTGTTCTCTGTCTTTCCTCCTGAAGTCCACCACAAGCTCCTTGATTTTACTGACGTTGAGGGAGAGGTTGTGCTCCTGACACCAGCGCGTCAGATTGTGCACCTCCTCTCTGTAGGCTGTTTCATCATTGTCAGTGATCAGACCTACCATCGTCAGCAAACATAATGATGGCATTGGAGCTATGTGTCGCCACACAGTCATGTGTGTAAAGGGAATACAGGAGTGGGCTGAGAACACAGCCCTGCGGGGCTCCAGTGTTGAGGGTCAGTGATGAGGAGATGTTGCTGCCCATTCTAACCACCTGACGTCTGCCTGACAGGAAATCCAGGATCCAGCTGCACAGCGAGCTGTTTAAGCCCAGAGCCCGGAGTTACTCATCGAGCTTGGAGGGCACTATGGTGTTAAATGCTGAGCTGTAGTCTACAAACAGCATTCTCACATATGTGTTCCTTTTTTCCAGATGGGAGAGAGCAGTGTGTATTGTAGATGCAATGGCATCGTCAGTGGAGCAGTTGTTGCGGTAGGCAAACTGTAATGGGTCCAAAGAAGTGGGCAGAACAGAGCTGATGATGGGGGTGAGGGCAACAGGACGCCAGTCATTTAAGCAAGTGATTTTTGATTGCTTAGGTACAGGCACAATGGTTGATGTTTTGAAGCATGTGGGGACTACAGACAGGGAGAGGGACAGGTTGAAAATGTCCGTAAAAACACCAGCCAGTTGGTTTGCACACGCTCTGATGACGCGGCCCGGAATGCCGTCTGGACCCGCGGCTTTGCGGATATTCACCCGTCGAAAGGATCGGGTTACATCCGCAACAGAGACAGAGAGTGAACTAACCTCTGTAGTATCGGCTGCGAGTGCTCTCTCAGCGAGGGCAGTGTTGTTGTCCTCGAAACGAGCATAAAATTTATTAAGCTCATCCGGGAGAGAGGCAGCGGTGTTCGTGGCAGAGTTTTTATTCCGTTTGTAGTCCGTGATGGTGTTAATTCCCTGCCACATACTTCTAGAGTCAGTGGTGTTGAACTGTCCTTCAATTTTGTGCCTGTACTGGCGTTTGGCTGCACTGATGGAGATACGGAGGGCATAACTGGCTTGTTTACGCTCCTCCGCATTCCCGGAATTAAAAGCGGTGGTCCGCGCAGTAAGTGCCGCACGAACATCGCCGTTAACCCATGGTTTCTGGTTGGGGTAGATCCGTATTGTTTTTGTCGGAACAACGTCCTCTACGCACTTCCTGATGAAACACATCTCAGTGCACGGAGAAACCCGTGGGTTCGATGGCCGAGTCTGGAATCTCCGCGGATATCCATGTTTCCGTAAGACAGATAACGCAGCAATCTCTCGTCTCTCGTTGGAAAGAGATCCGCACTCTCAGCTCGCAGAGCTTGTTGTCCAGAGACTGAACATTTGCCAGTAGTATACTGGGTAGTGGGGGGCGATTTGCGCGACGTCTTACTCTGATGAGAACGCCGGCTCTTTTTCCTCTTTTCCTTCTGCGTTTCCGCGGCCGGGCAGCCCAGACAAAGGGCTCCGCTGGCATGTTTGTAAACCGCAGGTCAGCATTGAGGAATTTGAAGTCCGGTTTTCGGTGTGTGATTGCTGAACCAATGTCCAAAAGCGTTTGTCTGTCGTACACAATAAGGCAGACTGCATCCAAGACAAAAAAACACAAAACTGTAAACAAAACAAACAATAAACTGCAGTGTTTTGACGGAGCCTGCGACGCAGCAGCCATACTCGGCACCATCTTGAGCAATCGATATAACATACGAGCAATCGTATGTTCATATAGACCTGCATTATTTCCCTTAATGATTTCTAAAACAACAACCATCAAATCTTTTAATAAACACAAGCTTTTCCTCTCTTTTTCAACATTCTCTTTACATTCAATACAACTTACTTTAGCCTTCTGTTCAAGCTGAGCTTTACATTTACAACACCTATCTGTTCCCTTCTTTTTTCTTTCTGTTGAATAACTCTCTAATTTCTTACTCTCTCATGAGAAGCAAGTTCCATTCTATCAAATGAAACAACAAAAATCACCTTTTTAAACTAACAGAAAAGTAAGTAAATGTGTATACAAAATAAGGTATAAAAGAGGCACAATTGAAATTAATCAAATCTCTTATGTTTTGAAATAATAGATTCTCATCTTTTAAATCCTATTGTTTAGCATAATTTATCAATAAGATTTTTCAGTTATTATTCTCTTATATTCCTCAGCATTTCCTGATAAATGATTCAGTTAAATAGTAGAGACAAACATCACTGTGCAGAAACTGTATGGCTCTAAAGTGATACTTTCATAGATTTATCTCAAAATGGAAATATTTACACTAGAAAAAGATACTCTATCAACTCTTTGTAACACCCAATACCCTTTTTCTTTAAAGTGAGGGTACGCTCTGTAAAATTTCGGTGAGTACCAATCCAACAGGTAACTCTTACTTTGCCATACATTTGTAATATTTACTCTTTAAATCAATATCTCAGCGTTTAGATTTGGATTTAAATTTAGACCCTCAGAACAATTTAGACATGGTATTGAACCCATGGATGGCAGTTGGAAAGTCAAAAATCCATTTAGTCATATATGACCAAAATTAACTTATCCAGAGAAATGTAATCCACATTTATTTAATGTAAATTCAGTAATGATTACCAGCAGTCATGATAGTATGTAGGCCAATCAGATAATAGCCAGTATTAGCCGCTTCAATAAATCATTTGGCCTGGTCATCTACAATGGTGCGAGACTAGGAGCCGAATGAGTTAGTGCACAACATACACATAATGATGACAGCTTGAAATTATTTATGATATTCAATTTAATCTCAATGTTTCTCCATGGGTTTCACCTGCTACCAATGACCAATTATTTATTAGAATTCTCAATTATTTTTATATTAAATATATCACATATTGGAACTTTATTTCCATTTTTTTCCTGGCATGATTGGTCACAAAACAAACCCAAGAAAAAACTTCTCAAAACTTAGCAAATTTTGAAAAGTAGAGAACATTAAATGATCTAACTCATTCTTAAATTTATTTTCTTTAAATCTAGTTTTAGTGGCAGCTCTCAGTGTACCCATGATCAACCAATGCCTACACTGTATATATAAAACAAGAAATAAAAGAAAAATATCTAATCTGAAAAGAATCTGCTATCTATTTTTTCTAAATTCGGGGTGCCCCTTTATTTGAGTGGAGAAATTTTTCTGTTTCTTTTAATTCTTTTATGTATTTGCGCTTCTATTACTTGCACTTCTGCTTCAATCTCCTCTTCTTCTATTCTCACTTGCCCTAATAGTTATTTTTCACATGCAGTATCTTCATCATATTTCAATTTATAACAATCTAATGACAGGTTTTTCTCATTTTTTCTAAACTCTCTTTTTTCCTTCTGTCTCACTTTCAGTCTTGTTTGTCTTTCCTTTTCTAACTCCACATGTCCCTCCATCTGCATTTCTCCTAGAACCTCTACAATTCACTTGAGTATTGGGAACTGACCTTCTGAGGACACATATGGAGGTAGTTTGACAAGGGCCTCTTCTCCTTCCCTACTTATCTCCCTTCTGCATCCTTCAGTATTTTTCTAGCCTGTCTTATATTTTTCAGATAATTTTCTCCTTCTTCCCTGAACAATTCTAACACTTTTGCTTCTCTCTCTTTTTTTTCTTTTTTGCCATTTGTTTGAGAGTTTATCTATAAGTTCTTTACACAATGGATATTTTAATCCTAATATGTCCACAGGAGTGGCTGCCATAATTATTCCTTATGTATTATGATAACACTTATATTTAATACAACCTCTGTTTAAAATCCAATTACTTAGTTGAATTTAGTTTATTGCAAAACACTGGAGTCAAAGTTTTTTCTCAGATAATGTGATCTCCCAAATGAAATTCAAGTACTTTAAAGTTTTATATTATTTTAATATTCTTACTTGTCACTATGAAATGAACTTATAAGAACAGTTATATCACTTAACTGTGTAAATTCTCTTGTATGAAGTTAAATATTTGTCTTTGCTTCAGTCTAGTTAGGAGTTATGACCAGTCAAAAGCTACTTATTCTAAGTTTATCTAATCTTACACCAGGCTTCCTGTGCTGCCTGAATAGAACCGCCTTTGACTAAAATTTGTTCTGCCAGCCAAAAGTTAAATTATATATTTTTTTTCCTTTCATGCACATTTTGTTTTACAGCTGTGTCGTTTCATCGTTTTAATTATTTTCCCCATTGTTAATTTATACTGTATTACACTTTTGCCTCATATATTGATGGAAGTTTGAAAAAAGATTTTCTTTGCTGTAAATTGCATATATTCTCTCTGGATCACAAAGGTTGCAATTTTGTCAATTTGCTAAACAACCCATAAAGCCAAGATTTCTGTTAACCAAGGAAATTCCTTTCCAAAATTTTACAAGACAGGCTTTCATTCCCAACATCCATTCAACATATAAAAGACAAATCTTGTCTATTAGGCAACATTTACTCCATTCATCCTGTCGCTTTTTAATTTTTAGGGCTTATATTCACACTTGTCCCCTTATTTATAGGGCTCATATAACGTACACTCTGTGTTCCTTTTATTGTTTAAGGACGCATCATACATTCCACTCCCTGTACTGGGCTTATATTTGTACTCAGTCAAACACTTCCATACACACATTTTCAAACACAGACACAAATACACTCACAACCACAGAAATCTCACACTTATTACACACACAAGGCCTTTATAAATACCGAGCTCACAATAACACAAAATAATTCTAGAATGCAACTATTCAACCACTCCTCTTACATTTATGCACTTGTGCATTATTTATGCACTCTTGAGTGACCTGCAGGATTTTTACAAATACACTTACAAAAATGTTTTGCTTCCTGGTCAAAAAATCTCTGTACTATTTAATTCCTCAACACATAAGGAATATTTTTACTTCCGCAACACATGAGGAATATTTTTAATTCCGCAACACATGAGGAATATTTTTAATTCCGCAACACATGAGGAATATTTTCACTGTTATCCATCAAGGCCCACTTAACAGTAGAAAAACAATTTATCTAATATTTTCACTGTTACGTATTGTAACCCTTGTTCCCTGAAAAAAGCGGAACGAGATGCTGCGCTGAGGAAAGCGCTTTGGGAACAATCCTGCATTGAGACCAGCTGTGAATATGTGTGTAACACATCAATGAACATTGACCGGAATTTATAGCCTCGGCTGGTGAAATCATTAGATGCACCTGTGGCCAGGCTATAAATAGAGGCGTCACCAGTGTGTAGTCAGAAATATTTTTTTTTCTGAAGAACAGTCCTGGAACGTCCCAGTGCGGCAGAGAAGTGCAGCATCTCGTTCCGCTTTTTTCAGGGAACAAGGGTTACAACACGTAACCCAAGACATTCCCTTTACAAAAAGCTTCACTAGGATGCTGCTCTGAGGAAAGCGCTTTGGGAACGAGAATACCCACGCCGCCGCACTGGGGCTGTCCGTACCCCTACGGTTGTGAAGTGTGCTCACAAGAACGCGAGAGGTCTCAGACATGAGCTTGAGATGTCGACTCAAGGACGTAGGAGCCCGGAGTAGCATGAACATATAAACTATAAAACTTAATAAATGTGTGGAGAGGACCAGCCTGCCGCATCACAAACTTGCTGCAGAGGGACCCCTCTAGCCAAGGCTTTAGAGGAGGCGACTCCTCTGGTGGAGTGAGCCCTGATACCTACTGGCGAAGCGTGACCGTGTGCCTCGTGTCGTGGAATATTCACGATGATTCTCTCTAAGTTGTAAGAAAACTCTCGGAGTCCCAAGTTCCAGATGCCAAAGTTATAGTTTATTGAACACCAACAAACTACATGAGACCGGTCAGCTGTCCGTTCTGACCTCATCATCCCAAGTTCCCAGTTATATACCTTTTTGCTATCTTTCTACTCATTATCTCCAGCCAATGTGGTCAGTGTCCTTGTCCCTCCCCTTGCCACCAATATGTTTTATGTTCTTTGCTAATTAAATATTGGTGGGAAATCCCTCACTTATCTTTAAAAAAAACATATTTCTTTCATATTCTGCTGGTTATTTGGTCATATCTCATAGTTCATGGAAAGGGCACTCCTAATCAAGAAACACCCGTGTATGAGAAAAACAGCCATGTCCTCATAACATATCCTTCACCCTTGATCTACAGGTCAGTGTTTTTGTAATCAATGGATACTATTTACCATACTGGTAGAAACTTGGCTTTAGTTTATCTTTTTAATTAATTTTGACCATCTGTTGTTTTACTCCTTGTCCATAACCTCCCTTATTTTGTTACAACTGGGTACTTTCTGTGGTTTTTGCAGCAACAACACTTTTAGTAACCTCAAATGCTCTTTCCTGGGTCACACAAGGCCAGGAAACTCACATAAGTACTTTGATATAAAAACATACTATAATATTTAAAAATATACTATATACTCCCTCCTCTGAGACTTAAAAAGTCTCACCTCTATTGCCCTTACCCAGAGTGCAACCTCACAAGCCAGTCTCCTTCTGTCCTACCAAGTGACCAATACAAGTCACACATTCATCTAATAATGACTGCTCTTATGGAACTGCACTCCGGAGGATTAAGGACCAAACCTCTCCTTCCACATTTAGCTAGGAAGAAGTAAAAGATCCCAAACCTCTAGATAATTTCTTTCTGGAGGTGCTTGAAAACAAATCAATCAATCTTTGTAATAAGCGTGTACATGCAGTCTTAGCCTTGCGTGATGTAGAGTACAAATGATTACACATATTTTGACAATCAAACATACTTAGGAAATTATTAGTAAATTTAACATAGTAATATGTATCCTGCGGTGCCAGAGGAACTCACAGACATTTCCGGTAGCCTGGAGCGCTATCTGGTGGTGTGTTGGAGCAGACAGCGGGTTTTTAAACCACCAGTAGAGTCTTGCTCTTGCTGCTAAGCACTGAGGTGCTCGTCGATCCTTTTCTTTATTTTGTAATGTCTTACTCTTTGGCCCTCCAGTGGTTCTTGCAGTGTTTTACAAATGCATACTATGTTTCATTCTACATCAATTTATTCAGTTAATAGTACCTTCAGAGATGATTCAAACAACAAATTATATTTCTAAAACATTTAAAAAGTTCATTTTTCCAAAATAAGCATTCTTAGCATTCCCTTTTAATTGGTTACATTACCTTGTAACATTACCTTGTAACATGGATAATAATCTGCTTCAGAAACTCATCATTCCCTTACATTATCATCGCTTGATTAGACAGCAAACATAATTTTAAAGGAATACTAACTTCAGGAAGGGGTATTTGCCAAAATAATAAACAAAACACCCTCTATCTTCCTGCCTACTCTATCCAATCTAAAATACTACCTAATTTTATTATAAAAGAAAATACAATGAGTATGCTGACTCCCTTGCTATCCAAAAACAATAGAAAAGTGAAAATAAAGAGTCAAAATAAAAGGCTCCCCTTCCCTACCACTCTTGTGAAATTCCAGGGTTTTTTCTAGAATTCGTCCAGGTCATCCAGTCCAGGGCATGTGGGTTATACAGTAGCCCCAATGTCACTTCCAGATGGTTTTACAGATACATTGGTCATCTGTTTGGCTGCAGCATTGGCCAGCAGTGATCTAAGAAGAGGCACAACACAACAAAACAACAACAACACAAATAATAACAACAGCTATGACTATTATTACTCCCACTTTAGTCCAGGATCCAAATAGTTTGTCAAACCAATTTCTAACCAAGCCATTTTACTAGTAGGTTCTAGTTGGCCTGTAGGGTTTAAATGAGTCATCAATGTAATTAATCAATCTTTGCTGACTGTAATTTTTTCAAGGCAGAGGGCAAACATATTATATAACTCGTAATATTTGCTTGTTTGTATATTCGGCCCATTTATACCAGTAATTTTGATTTGCATGTTGTAGTAGTTCCTCCTTTCCTGCTGACTTTACGGGTTCCATAACATATTCTAGGTCTATGGGTTTTGATACCCTCTGATGGGGCACTGTGTCAGGTTGGGTCTTAGGTGGATTGTTCGGTGTGCCCTGTTTAGCCAAATTGCTTATCCAAATTCTAGTCTTTCCAGGTTCACCTTTGTACAATGATCCAGGTGCTTGTTTCTGTCTGATTTCTCATTCTATGCTATATTGTCTCTGCTCAGTCTGGGAAATAGAACTCAAGGTCTGTGGTGTCAATTATAGGAAATTCATCATACCATGTTCGTAGTGATGGTCCTTCATCTGAAGAGTCTGATCTTTCCTGGGTCGCCTCTCCGGTAGGCCCTGTATGGGAGGCAATACCTGTCCCAAATATGTTAATAACAGCATCATCCACACCAATACCTCTTTGAGCTTCCATTCTTTCCTCTGCGTCCCGCAACACTTCGTACAGCGGCTGCGTTTGCTGGCCTGTTTCATTTCCTTCAGTTGTTTCTGTATCTGGTTCAGTAAAATGAGCAATTTCTTCATCTCCTGCACTTTCTTGGTCCTGTTCTTCTGCAACATGTACTTCCATCTCTCTTTCTATGCTTTCCTGCTCCACTGTGGCACGTACTTCAATCCCTCTATCTGCCTCAGCGTGCTTTTCCCCTATGTTCATTTGTCCCTCTTCTACTTCCTCTTCTCATTCTTCAGATTCTCTAGCCGGTGCTTGCGCATCTTCTCCTTCCTCAGGTTCTTGGTTTTGTGCTTGCTGCTCTTCTTCGTCTGAATCTTGCCTCGTATTCATCATTGGGAAGTCCATATTCATAGTTACTTCAATAAAGTGCTCTGTACTTTCTGAATTCACTTTCTGGAGTATTTAGTTTTAGTTCAGCTTCATTGGAAAGGCCATCCAAGATCCCCAAGGCTGATTGTAGGGAACCCACTGTGCAGTGTGCTTTCTTAAGAATTGTTAATCTGGGGATCCTGGTTCTTGGGGCGTTTCTGCGGTAGGCCTTGTATTGGGGGCAACACTTGTCCCAAGTATGTCAGTAATTCATTGGTATTGTAGGCCGCAATTGTTTTCCACCTTCTCTCCTTCAGCGGGTCATCCTGTCCCAACTTGCTTCAATGATGGCAACAGCATTACTATTTCATTTTATATGCATAAAGCACACTGTAATCAACTCATATGGTTAGATGTTTTATATTAACTATTAAATGATTTCCCTTATTACAGTCATTTGCTACACACATTCTTGTAAGAGAGGAAATGTGTGCACACACAAATGCACTTGTTGCATCTCGTTTGTAGCACTAAATTACACATGGGTCCTCTGCCTCCTCCAGGCAAAGTCTGGCTTTGTTCCAATTAAAAACATTAGATCATCCCTTTAGTATCTATGCACAACATTTTTCATGGTCATTCACAGAAAGGGTAATTCACAGAGAGGCTATAATTTTCCCCAGAAGAGGGAAACTACCACAGGTGTTCCTTATCTTAAAACTCCCTACTCATGCACTTATCACACATACATTTCATTTCCTCCTGTTTCCCAAGGTCTCTCAATGTCTGTATCATATTAATTAATTTTCCCTGCAAGCTAAGCTGTTTTTCATAGCTTCAGACTGCATCAGAGTAATTCAGAGTATTAAATCAATAAAATAATGATCAAATATGTAACATATGTTTCATCTCCTCATACATATCTTTATTGGAGGAATCAGTTTCCTCCCAGTTTGGTCTTTCTGTTGCAATGGACCATTCACATTGATCAGTGTCATCTGCTTGTTTTGATAAATAATTATCTAATCAATGGTAACACACAATAGAATATTATTCCCCTCACAAGAATTGCTGTTTCAATCATTATACCAATTTTGGCCTACCCGCACCCCATTTCTTAAATAATTCCATGTAAATTGTTACAAGCAAACAAGACAAACCATCTTAATCTTTAGTCACCAACATGTTTCTTTTCCATTCTTCATTACTTTTAAAATGTACATGAGTTCAATTAAAGCATAAGTAAAAGTAATAAATCATCTTCCAGTCTAAATTAATTATCATACAAACATTCCCATGTTTGTTTAATACTTCTATAAAAAGTCAGGCACTCCTTTGTCTGCAACGGTTCTCAAAACTTTACCCCCAAAACCAATCTATAAATAATCCTCTACACAGGGTATGATCCCCTGATAACAGTGACAGATTGCTTTGTTATTAAAATGCAGTCGGGTTCAGTGGAACTTTCCATTTTTGGGCAGGTCTCTTCTAGACCTCCCTTTTGATGCTTCTGATCTAAGAGCATTCATCCACTTCCTTAAACCCCTTTTAAACCTTCTTGGGCAGGTTTCCAGGGCGGTGACACCCCTGCCTTAGGTCGCTCAACATTTTTGCCATTGTCAAGTCTTACCCGTCATCGGACCGTCACCTCTTGCCACTGGTCTTGATACTGCTCTGTCCTCAATCCTTAATAATTTGTTATCAGTAAACAGATATTTTCTTTCAGGGAGTATCACCAGAGAACCGACACAGCCAATGGAACCATCTACAACTGCTTAAATATGGAGACAATTCAAAACATAGTTAAATTCAAAAAGCATTATTAAAAATTCATCAATCTATTAAAATTGTCCAAATTAAAAATAAAATATGCTAAAATTGAACTCATTTATAGATCACTAATTCCATTCAGGTTGTATTTCTGCTACTTTAGCAAATGTCACAAAAAGACCATGTATCATGGTTGGGAATAACATCAGAACAAAGCCCTGTCAAGCTTCTAGGAAGCTTCATTTAAAAACGTCACCTTAATTCAATAATAGTCTCTAGACAGTTTTTTAACCTCCATTTATTCTTTCAAATGAATTTTCAACTAAATGTCCTATCTTTAGTCCAATCTTCATATCACTCTATATAACATTAGTCAAAGCACATCATTTTACATATAAAAATCAAATCAAAATAAAATAAAACAACAAGAGATATTTCTTCAAAATCTGCTCTTGTGTTTCTGTTCCAAGCAGACGCTTATCAATTTTAGACCAAGAGTGAGGAGTGAGGGGGGGCATTCCACTCCCTCACACTGTTTCTAATATCATTACAGCTATTTCTTCTTCTTTCGTTTTAGAATCTCACAATAATATATTTGATTTATTCTTCAACAGTAAAAATAGTGATATCTATAATAATTGATTATATTAACTGCTTTCAAACTTTCTCATCTCACACCATTTAAAAACCAAAAACTACTCTCAACTCACTTCTTTACTTTCAAACAACATACATAACCTTTAAATCTTTAATAAAACAGAACACAATGTCTTTTTTGACATTCTCTATATAATCAATTCAACTTACTTTTAGCCTTCTGTTCAAGCAGAGCTTTACATTTACAACACATATCTTATTATTGATTTATTATAATCCCCTTTTTACTATTAAGTAATAACTCATTATTACTGCTTTCTCCATGTCTTACACTTTCTCAGGTTAAGGAACTTCCATTCTATTTAATAAAATAATATAAATCAAGTTTTTAAACTAACAGAAAAGTAAAAGTCTAAACAGAATAAAGTCATAAAGAGGCACAATGGAAATTCAAACATATCTCTTGTCTTGTGTTTTGAAATAATTGCTCCGTAAAATACATTCTAAAATACACTACGCTCTTTTAATTTCTCATTACTTTTTTTTTTTTTTTTTTAATCCAAATGTTTCAGCATCATTTAACAGTTATCATTATTATACCTCTGAAATTATACTTTCATGTATTAACTATGGCAAATAGACACTCAAGCAACTCTTTTTAGAACCCACTAACCTCTTTTTTATTTTTAATTATGAGGGTATTCTCTGGAAAATTTGGGGGAATAACCAATCCGATAGGTAACACTATAACTTTGCCATACGTTTGTAATATTTACTCTTCAAATCAATAAATCATTGGTTAGCTGCTGGATTTAAATTTAGACCCTCAGAACAATTTAGACACGGGTATTGAACCCCATTGATGGCATTCTGAAAAATCATAAAGTGATCATATAAGATTGAAATCAACTTTTCCAGAGAAATTTTAATCCACATCATAAATAGCAGATCAGTAATGATTACAAGCAGTAATGAGCGCAGGAGGATCAATCAGATAATAGCACACATCATTTTCAGTCTTTGTCTCTGGATTTCCTCCTGCAGAATTAGTAACTTCTATAAAATCATCTTGCCCAGCCGTCTGCAATGGTGAGAAACTAGTTCCAGAATGAGTTAGTGAAACAACATACACATAATGATGACAAAAGAAACACAGAATAGACACATAAATATGAAGTTATTAACATTCATATTTGAGGACGTTATGATGTTCAGTTTAATCTTAACCTTTCTCCATGGGCTTCACCTGCCCCATAGACCAATTTTTAAATGATCCAAATCATTCTTACATTTATTTTCCTTTAATTTTAGTCTCAAATGCAGCTTCTCAGTGTACTCATGATCAACCAAGACCTATTCTGTGTATACCAAACAAACAAACAAAACAAAAAACAAATAAGAGAAAAATAAAAGAAAAATATCTATCTATCTGCTATCTATCTTTTTCTAAAGTCGGGGCCCCTTTCTGTCTGTCTGAAGACACCAAGAGAGGCCTGTTTCCCCTCAAAATCATCCTCAATGCCTTCATCAGACAGTTCCTAACAAAAATAAAAAATCTCTGTCTATCTTTTGTTGGTTGATCAAGTCTACACCGACAGCGCCGCATTCACATTTAAATTGTTCTCAAGACACTTTTAAAATCATAGAAAAATCAAAAACAACTTTCTAGTGTATAATTTAATAATGTTAAAATTATTTTCTCTCATAAACTGGACCGGACAGAACATAAAACAGACACATGAATGTGAAGTTTTCACATTTTAAGGTTTAATTTCATAAGAAACAAAATATAATTTTCTTATTAGTTATTTTATCATCATATCATTGGCCCTCTTTTGCCATTTGCTTGAATATAACAACACTTATCTTATATACAACCTTTGTTTAAAATCCAATTACTTATTTGACTTTAGTTTAATGCAATACGCTTGACTCAAAGCTTTATTGTTTCTCCAGATAATGTGATTTCCCAAATAGAATTCAATCGCTTTAAAGTGATTTTATTTTTTCTATAATCTAAATATTCTTACTCGTCACTTAGATATAAAAGGAGTTATGATCTGGCACATGTCCATTCAACAGCTGCTCTCTCCCAGTTTAGATAATCTCACATCAGGCTTCCTTCATGGCATGAAAAGAACAGCCCAAGAATAAACATTGTCCAGTCAGCTAAGAGTTAACTTTTTGATTTCATGCACATTTTTGTTTTACATGTATTTGTTTGTTTATACTGTATTATATTTATCCTTATACATACATATTTATTCATACATGCACACATACATACACACATCATCATACATACACATACACACATTTTTTTTTTTATCATTGGTTTTAATTCTACAACCAGAATATTCATTAATTGCCCTTTTTGTTTTTAATCATCAGATCTCTTCTGCCTCTCGTATTGATGGAAGTTTGAAAATAGCCTAAACAGATTTTCTTTGCTGTAAATTGCACACATAATCCTCATTACAGTTTTCTCAAATGCTAAAACACATTTCACAAATGTTTCCTCCATGTTCCCCAATGTCTAAACACAACACCCTTTTCTAAAGCTACATAAACACAACCACACCGTCTCACTTCAAAACTCAAACTTTCACACCAAAAGAGCAGCTCGAAGCTTTCAAAAATGTAAACACTATACACATCATTACACACTACAGCAAAACAATTGAAAACACAATGCTCAATTTGTGAGAAGGTTCTCACAGCATGCCGGTGGACAAGCCCCTCCAAACCCATGGCCGCACAAAGAGTAATATTACCCCCCCCCCCCCCCCGTTGGCCAGGAACCTCAGTGATGGCTCTTTGGCCAATGATGTTACGGCCTCTTTGCCTTCGTTTCTGCAGGTTGAAGCCAGCCTCATCCAGGAAGAGGTACTCATGAGGTCTGGCCATCGCGTCCAACTGTAATATCCTCTGTGAAAATGTGAAAGTGCACAGGTGTTCAGAACAACAGTCAATCAGGTAGCACAGTATTGTCCAGAAGTAATGTAGGCCACTGAGCAACACAGTATGTCCACTAACTGTACTGTGAACATGGATGTATACTTACTTGCACATACTCGTAACAGAGTTGCGCTCAAAGGGAACCCTATAGACCTGTTTCATCCGCATCTTTTGGCGCCGGAGAACTCGGTCTATTGTGGCCAAGCTGACATCATCAATGCTCTCAAAGTTGACATTATCGGCAATGACTTTGTCTCTGATCTCCCGGAGTCTGATGAGGTTGTTCTCACGAACCATATCCACAATGAGGGTTTCTTGTGCCGCTGTAAATATGGCAACCCTCCCACCTCTATGTGGCATTCTTTCAACTCTAAAGAAAGAAACATGTGTTGTCAATTGACATGTTTTACAATACAGTAACAACTGATTTGAAACCAATAGACTACTTTCACAGGCTTGTAAAATTGTATTGTGACAAAGAAAGCAATAGAGTACAATACCTGTTGTGTTGTCTGAATGCCCTGATAATGGTGGCCACGGTGAACCTACTCAGGTTTAGATGGACTCTTAGTCCTGCTTCAGCCATTGTCATGCCATGGACAATGACATGGTCAATGACTGTTGCTCGCATCTCGTCCGTAATGATGGTGCGAGGTTGTCTTGCTCTCCCTCCTGGACCTTCTCCTCTCCCTTGTTGGCCTCCTCCTCTCCCTTGTTGGCCTCCTCCTCTTTCTCGTTGGCCTGCTCCTCTTCTTCCATGGCCAGCTCTTCTCCCTCCTCTGACTCGAATTCCTCTTCCCCTGACTCTGCCTTCATCCATTGTGTTTGTTTGGAATCTTCAGCAAACTGTGCACTCTGAACTTGCTTTTATACATGTGGTCACAGCATTAGCAACAAGTGTCTTCAATTTTGAGTCGTTGTGTGTAATGAATGATGCCAGGTGTGTTCATTGTGTTCAAATATTGCTGACTGTGGCAAGCATTTTGCATCACATGAGCTTTCATTTGAGAATATGAGCAGAGTTCTTTCGCAACTTGTGTTTTAGCAAGGAAAAATGTGTTAAGATTTATGAGAACGGAGGATTGTGTTTTGTGAATTGTGTCTTCATGTGAAATGTGTTTATGATATTGGAAAATGATGGCAAGATTTAGTAAATGTGTTTAGACAACTGGTCATTTGGTTTAGAGGATTGGCTTTTGTGTTTTAGCATTTGAGAAAAACTGTAATTACACAGCAGAGGATCAATCTATCTATCTGGATCCCAAATTCTAGAATTTTGATGATACTAAAACAAACCTATTACTTCTGCCCCTCCTTTTGCTCTCCTCTTTTTATCCCTCCCCTTTATTTCCATAAAAACCACTCATTATTTACAGTGGTTGATTGCTATATCTGTTACTTCTTCGGTTTTATATTAAAACCCATATACTTCCACCCACAGCTGTCTCATCCATTTTGGGTCTCTGTTCAAGACAATTTCTTCATTGGTGCTAATTCTCCTTTACTCTCTATTAAAAATCACCTTAAACTTTTTTTTTTTCCCTTTCTTTTTTGTAGTTAATTTGTTCATAACTCCAGAAATGATCACTAATTCCTTGTGTTTCTATTATTAATCTTTTTAATTCTACTTATTTCCTCCTCTCAGCCTGCCACCAAATTAGGATTTCTGTTTCGTGAGGAAAACTGAGACAAGAAAAAAAGTCTTCTCCGTTTCTGTGCATGCTCACAGCCCTCCCCTTACAGCGCTGTCTCTGCTCAGCCCCTCCCCTACAGCTCTTCACAGCACTCAGTCTCTAGTACTGTATATAAGAGAGATGTTACCTGCTGCGATTTCTTTCCAGACAACAAACGGATAAAACTCTCCTGTCTCTGCATTTTTCTCTACTCTTGTTCACTGCAATGGAAAACATTTTGCCTTTTCTTTATCTTTTTCCAATTATTCAATTTGTCTATTCTAAGTTTCCTCTTTCTTTCTCTCCCTCTCATGGGGCTGTCCGGTCAGCCTCCAGTGAGCGAGAGCAAGGCACTCTGAGTGCATAACAGAGAATCAGATAACATTTGTCTCTAATTTTACAACAGTCTTTTTACTCAATAAATTTGTTGCTGTTTATTTGTCCCATTTCACTCTTGGGCATTTCTTTATTGTATCTGATTCTCCGCTCCACTCCGCCTCTGCACACAATACCTCATCAACACTAGAATCATGCATTTAAACAAACACACAAAGCCAGCACAATTAGTATTTGTAAGTACACAGGCACTAACAACATAGTTAGTCATGCACATTATTCATTATTTCAAACACACACAGAGTTCAACAATTCCCCGTGTTCTGCTCAGTCCGGGTTCCGTCAAAACACTGCAATAAATAATCTAAACTACCACCTGGAGGAATTATGACACAAATTTTCTTTAAATGCACCCACGTTAGGATTTTTCCCACCTGTAGCTACAGGAATTTCACATACTTCTTGATTAAATGCACCTAACATGGGATTTACACGCACCGTCGCTCTTCGACACACCTCTACAGGCCTTTTCTTTCTTCTCTAAATAACTACCCCCCTCCCCGATTTTGAAATCTGGAACTCACCTCTATCTTAGCCAATTATTCCAAATTATTCTATGTTCAGACCGGCAAAGGTCTTAGGGAAGTTACTCACTGGGACTTGCTATTACAGATCACACAAAAACACCTTAAGCAAAACGCTTACCTCGATTTATGGCGCCGGTGATTTTTTGTCCCCGTGCCAGCGTCCTGTCAGTAACCTCTGGCCCCTTGACCTCAATGCCGGCCCCACGTTGGGCGCCAAAGAATATGTCGTGGAATATTCACGATGATTCTCTCTAAGTTTTAAGAAAACTCTCGGAGTCCCAAGTTCCAGATGCCAAAGTTATAGTTTATTGAACACCAACAAACTACATGAGACCGGTCAGCTGTCCGTTTTGACCTCATCATCCCAAGTTCCCAGTTATATACCTTTTTGCTATCTTTCTACTCATTATCTCCAGCCAATGTGGTCAGTGTCCTTGTCCCTCCCCTTGCCACCAATATGTTTTATGTTCTTTGCTAATTAAATATTGGTGGGAAATCCCTCACTTATCTTTTAAAAAAAACATATTTCTTTCATATTCAGCTGGTTATTTGGACATATCTCTTAGTTCATGGAAAGGGCACTCCTAATCAAGAAACACCCGTGTATGAGAAAAACAGCCATGTCCTCATAACATATCCTTCACCCTTGATCTACAGGTCAGTGTTTTTGTAATCAATGGATACTATTTACCATACTGGTAGAAACTTGGCTTTAGTTTATCTTTTTAATTAATTTTGACCATCTGTTGTTTTACTCCTTGTCCATAACCTCCCTTATTTTGTTACAACTGGGTATTTTCTGTGGTTTTTGCAGCAACAACACTTTTAGTAACCTCAAATGCTCTTTCCTGGGTCACACAGGGCCAGGAAACTCACATAAGTACTTTGATATAAAAACATACTATAATATTTAAAAATATACTATACTCGTAGGCCAGGGCAATGGCATCCCTCACCCAATGTGACATAGTCTGCTTGGTGGCGGCCGCCCCCCCTGTTGCGGCCCCCATGGCAGATGAATAATTGCCCTGACTTATGCCACTGGCTAGTGCGGTGGACGTAAGTCTGAAGGGCACGGACTGGACAAAGTCTGTGAAGTCTTTCCTGCTCCGGCATTACAAAAGGCGGGGAGCAGAAAGCTTCAGGAGTGACAGGATGTAGTGTCGAAAAAGGCACCTTAGGAAGGTAGTCGGGATGAGGGTGCAAAATTGCATTAGCCATACCTGGGGCAAACTCTAAACAGGCTGGCAAAACAGACAGGGCCTGTAGTTCCCCCAATCATCTTAACCCTCTGTGGTCTGAGGGCATTTTGGGTCCTGGAGAAGTTTTAACATGCCTTGACATTTGTTCTTTTTTCAGTTGCTTAAAAAACATATTAATGGCTAAAGTATGATAACACTGTATTCAGCACAAAAAAGGCTACAGTAATATGTGAGCAACATGTGTGTACATATTTGTATTTTTGAGAAAATATCGTTTATGCATGGTTTTTGAAAAAACAAAAATTTTAAGTAATTGAAATAAGGCCACATATCACATACTAAACATTTGTCCACAAGACTTTTGAGAACTGAATCTTGTAGCCTAGAGTTTTTGCTACAAAATGATGTGAAAACCATCCTGATCACTCATTCATACAAAACAATATAGTCATTTAACTTTTGTAAGACAATTTTAGTGTTGAAAGGTTATATGAGATGAGGCGTGAATGATCATAAATATTTAGGTAATTCACACCTGAGAGACAATGACCCCACCCCTGAGCCTATCAATGAGGAATGTGACAGAAAGAGAATGAATGTGAGGAGACTTAATGATCCAAATCAAGTTTTAAGTTAAAAGAAGATATCTGACTATATATTTTCTTTACATAAAGACTTTACTTAATTTTAGACCTACACTACCATTAAAAGAAGTCTCTTCTGCTCACCAAGACTGGATTTATTTGATCCAAAATACAGAAACAATATTGATATTCTGAACTCTTTTTACAATTTAAAAGAACAGTTTTCTATTTAAATATATTGTAAAATGCAATTTGTGATCAAAGCTGAATTTTCAGCATCATTACTGCAGTCCTCAGTGTCACATGATCCTTCAGAAATCATAATAATATGCTGATTTCCTAATATGGGCATATTTAAAATGCATTTTACTCATTTAACCTGAACAGATATTTGCAAGCACAAGCTTTGTTGATGATAATGAGGCATTATAAACATAGATTATAATGTATAAAATATAATCTAAATATTCATATTATTTTTATATCATAATACATATCATATTTATATTATACAGCATACAATTTAAATACCTGCTTTAGCCAAAACAGCATTTAAATGTAACTAAAACTTGCTTATTAGGACATATTTCAAATGTCAATACTCTGAATACTGGCTGGCAAGTCTGGAAATAGTCCCACTAGTAAAATATGTTCAAGTTTATATAAAACAGCATGTCAACTAATGAAAACTAATGACTTACTCATCTGAAATTGTATCCTCGGCTGGATCAAGTATCTCTTCAAAATACAAATGTTCATCTGAGTCACGTTCTTCTTCTTCTGAGGAAAATGTTAAATCTTCCTTACAATCCTGGAGCTTTCTCGCCTGTGTATCGTTACAAATGCGCAGAAAAATGAACGAAATTTGTTTACAGCCTCACAGTGGGGGGGTGTGTACATTTGCATTGATCGTCTCAGCACATTAGCGTATGAATGGCGCGCTCTGCTGGTGGGTGGGATCACATTACAGATAATTAGATGAACCGGTAAAAACTGAACATCGCTTTGTTTCAAACAGATTGCATTGCAGGAGAATATTTGTTTTAAATTTGAATTGGTTTATTAAAAAGTAGACATTTAAAGCTTTCTTTAGACATATGTTTCATGTTTGTGTGATAAGTATTCGCAGAGTTTAAGTTTTTGTGACATGTTTCTGAAAAATGCTTGTGAACACAGAGACTGCTGAAAGCTCACCCTTTTTATTTTCTTTATTTTACAAAAGCACAATGTTTCGTTGTTATTATGAGTGTACACAAATTAAAGTAGACCCTTTATAGTCTCTAATGATGTCTTACACTTAGCTATATACCCAAAAATGACGGAGTATTTTAAGTTGTTTCTGCTGTAATGACGAAAATATCCAGCAGGACGCGCCAGCGCGTCCGTCGACCCCAGAGGGTTAAGAGAGGTGATTGCCATAAGAAAGACCATCTTGAGAGTCAGAAGTCTGTCAGACACTGGCTCTAGAGGTTCAAAGGGGGTCTCAAGAAGGAGTCCTGGTCCTAACAGGAGGCCTCAGTCGCATGGCTCCACGAATGAAGCAAGCGAGTAGAGGATGCCTCCCTAAAGGCACCCTGTCCATCAAGGCATGGCAAGCCAAAATTGTGGCCACATAAACCCGTGAGAGTAGCGGGGGCAAATGCATGCTGACAGTTTTCCCTGCAGAAAGTCCAGAACTGAAACAATCTGGCAGTTAACTGGATCTGCATCATGTGAACTGCACCATCGAAGTAGAGGAGACATTGCGCTAATTATAGAGGTGAATAGGTCCTCTTCTGCCCTTTAAAATGCCCTTCTCACCCAGATTTGTTCCAAGTGGGAGGAGCCCTAGCACTAAAATGGTCTCAATAACCTTAGGTGAAAGCCCTGTGTACCTCAATAGGTACCCCTCAGGGGCCAAACACGAAGGTTACACAGTTCGGGCCGGGGATGAAAAGTTGTCCCCTGTGCCTGAGAAAGAAGGTCCTACCTGTCCGGAATCACCGAGGAGAGCCATCGAGGAGAGATATTGACTCTGAGAACCATACCCTGTTCGGCCAGCGCGGCGCTATCTGTGAGAGGCAAGACCCTTGCTGACGAACTCTGGCCAAGACTCCCGGGAGCAGAGAAACCGGGGGAAATGCAAACAGACACAGTAAATGTAAATATGCTCCCACATTCGGGCATCCAGGTATATAAACAGCCCTGAGTGACAGGAGTTTGCCCTGGGCCCCAAGGAGAATCCGACACGCCAGAAATTCAGCTGACATGAACGTGGACCTCCTTGATGGTTTATGTAAGAGACTACCGCTGTATTGCCCACCCGCACGAAGACATGGCAGCCTCTGGGGGAAGTATTTCAGGGCCAGAAATACAGACATCAACTTGAGACAGTTACTGTGACAATCGAGCTGATGACCCTCCCATTCCCCTTGTATCATGTGCAGAAGGTCCGAAGGGATCACTGCGGACACCGATGCCATGAGACCTAGTATTCGATGATACTGACGAGCAGTGCAACCTCGACCTAGCCTGACCTTGCTCAGGGTGTTCTGAATGGAAATGATTCATGCGGGAGACGAATGTGCCTACATCGGGACCGAATTCCATATAACCCCCAGATAAGTGATTCCCCGGGTGGGAGAGAGAATGCTCTTTGACGTTGAGTCACAAACCCAGAGAAACCAGATGAGTCAAGACAATATCTCTGTGCTGAAATGCCAGATCTTGGAACTGCACTAGGATCAGCCAGTCGTCTATGTAATTCAGAATGCTTATGCCCTGGAGACGCAGAGGAGCCAGTGCTGCATCCATACATTTCATGAATGTGCAGGTTAATAGGGCTAGGCCAAATGGAAGAACCCGATACTGGAAGGCTTCGCCCCCGAAAGCGAACCTCAGGAACTTCCTGTGCTGTGGCTCTATATGAATATATGCATCCATGAGATCGATGGTGACCAGCTAAACATGATGTTGGGCTTGTGACACGATTGTCTTGATAGTCAGCATCTTGGACTTGAACAACCTGACTGAGCAGTTCAAGCTTTGAAGATCTAAGATCGGACGCAACCCCCACCCTTCTTGGGAACCAGGAAGTATTTGCTGTAATAACCTGACTCTTTCTCTGGAAGGGGAACATGCCTACTCCAGTTTATGGTAGTGGGAACCACGGCATTGAAACGCGGAGGGAGGTGAGCGAATTGAACTACTTTCTACTCTTCTTAGGACCCACATAGAAATACCTGACAGAAGTTTCCTCCATAAAGAAAATACTTGTTATGGAGGTCATAGAAGAAAGGAAGGGACTGATATAGAGTTCCCTTCCCTCTTTTATTTATTTAATTATTTTGGCCACCAGACAGCAATTTGACTTCTAGTTTGGAGCGTTTGGGGGAGGGTCTCTTGTTCACGTGGCCAGTCTAGCTGTAGTCTAGCCACAGCCTGAGTAATCACCTCGAGTAATTTCTCAGCCGCTTTATTATTGTGCATGGAATGTACAGAGTTTCAGCGCCCCGACCCCCACGTGAACCAAAGAGGCGCTGAAGCACGCTTCGAGATCGCGGGAAGGACCAGCTGGGTCTGGGGAGAGAGCAAGGGAAAGGGACAAACCTGTCTCTCGCTCCTCAGCCAGATCCATGCGAGAGCCCCACGAATGAAATGTGGGCGCTGACTCCCGGAAGTAAGCGAGGCGAGCGTGAAGCATTTTGCAGGGAAACACAAATAGTTTGCCTCGACTTTCAGTCATATTTTCCTTTTTTTTTCTCCTCTTTTTTTGAAAGTCAGAAAGAGAAAGGAGAAAAGGTTCACTGCGCACTGCCTAACAGAATCTAACTCCTAACAGAGGAAAGAAAGTTTGACAGGATTGTGAAACACAGCACAGAATGGCTCTATTTATATCCTGCCCACAGGTGCATCTAATGATTTCACCAGCCGAGGCTATAAATTCCGGTCATTGTTTCTTGACGTGTTACACACATATTCACAGCTGGTCTCAATGCAGGATTGTTCCCAAAGCACTTTCCTCAGCGCAGCATCCTAGCGAAGCTTTTTGTAAAGGGAACCAGCGTGTTCATCTAGGTGTCAGAAATTTTGCAGATCTTTTAGATTTTTCATGTGTATTATAATAAACTATCAAATCAAATGTAAACTTTATTAAAATAAACTGTCATATCAAATGTAAACTTTAATATGTATGTCCCTTCACTTTAGGCTCTACACAAAAATACCACAATTTGAAGCTCAATATCATTTGAAGACAATGACTTGTCAGTCAAATTCAAATGACAGTCATTCAAGCAAGTCCAAAATGTTCATCTAGGTGTAAGAAATAGGGCACAAATGTTAGACTACTCATATTTATTGAAATAAACTGTCCAATCATATGTAAACATTGCTATTTATACCCCTTCCTTATAGTCTCATCAACAAAATTAAACCTAATTTGAAGCTAAATAGAATTAGAAAATAATTAATTACAAACATTCAACCAAACCAAAGTGTACATCTAGGTGACAAAAATTTTGCAGATCTTTTAGATTGTTCATGTGTATTATAATAAACTATCCAGTCAATTTTTAACTTTGATATGTATGTCCCTCCACTATAGACTCAAAAATGACTAGCAGTCATACAAGCAAGTCAAAAATGTTCATCTTGGTGTAAGCAATAAGGCACAACTTTTGGACTATTCATATTTATTGAAATAAACTGTCCAATCATATTTAAAAATGGCTATGTATGTCCATACGAATATAATTATATACACAAAATACAATAATTTAAAGCTCAACAACTTTTGAAGACTATGACTAACAGTCACACAAACATGTCAAAAGTGTTCATCAAGGAGTCAGCAATAAGGCACACATTTAAGATTTTCATATTTATTCAAATAAACAGTCCAATCATATGTAAACAATTGCTATGTGTACCCCTTCTGTATAGTCTCATCTACGAAACATAAAATCATTTGAGTCTAAATAGAATATGAAAACAATGAATTACAAACATACAACCAAATCGTCTCGGGTTACGTAGTGTAACCGTTGTTCCCTGAAATAAACGCTTTGGGAACGCGTCTTAGTTGTGACCAGATGTGAATATGTGTGCAACACGTCAATGAACATTGACCGGAATTTATAGCCTCTGCCGGTGTAATCATTGGACGCACCTGGCGCAGGGCTATAAATACATGCGTCACCAGAGCATTGTCAGGTCTTTTGTCTTCAGAGCCATTCTGTGTTGTGCGCTATCACGAGCCTGTCAAACTTTCTTTCCTCTGTTAGGAGTTAGAATCTGTTAGGCAGTGCGCAGTGAACCTTTTCTCCTTTCTCTTTCTGACTTTCAAAAAGAAAAAAGGAAAAAAAAAAAGTATGTCAGAAAGTCAAGGCAAACAATACGTGTTTCTCTGCCTCCGCTCTATGAGGGACACGCATCAGTTTGGAGGCACAACTTTTAGACTATTCATATTTATTGAAATAAACTGTCAAATCATATTTAAATATTGCTATGTATGTCCCTAACTATAAACTTGTTAAGATCGCTCATTGGCAACTATGCTTAGCAAAAGAACACTTCACAAGTCAAAATGCATCATTGCATGCATTATAAGAGCTACACCATCATTTTAATTAAAGAATCTTAATGTCTTTCCAGAACTGTGCAAACGCTATGAAACAGCTCTCAAATTCCCAAAAGCAACTGTCCCTCTTTGCCTTCTCTGCAGTCTAAAAGAAAGTGTTCTGTCGGGTTCTTTTTTGAGGTAAAGTTTAAAGGTAAAATTTTTATTTATTAACAAGAAAGAATAAGTAAAAAAATCATTCACCCAGCTGGGGATCTAGTCTGCTTCAACCGTAAACTCTGCTCAAAAAGACCCCGTTTCTCCTGTGTTCCCTTCTTTTCTACATTTCTGACCCAGGGTGTATTCCATTGTTCTCGTTTTTTTTTACTCTTTTGATTGGCTTATTTTTGCCGCAGGGGCATCTCCAATATTTTAAGAGATAAGTTTCAATCATCCCGTTGGTTCGTTTTTGCTGCAGTGGGATTACTGGTTTTGCCTTCTATTGGTTTATTCTTATCAGTTCCCTGTCTAAAGAATTTCCAATGTAGAAACTGTTTCTAGGTTCCCCTGCCTAAAGAATTTCCAATGTAGAATCTATTTCTAAATTCCCCTCACATCCTGTGTCAGAAAAGCAGCTGCAGTTTATCACACTTTCACATTCACTTATCATTTTAGTGTTCTAGATATCTATCTTTTTCATGCAGCTCAGCCAAACCTCAGTTCTAACCTCCGCAGTTGTGCATGAGGGGGCCTGTGAGGGTACACAATGTGTCAGCTGGTGTCAATTAGCTCCTGTCTTACCCCTTACTTTTAGGGCATGGGGGGGGGGGGGGGGGGGGTGCACTCCACCGCTTCCCACGGCCCTGTCCACCTGGGTTCAGACCACTTTCTCTTGTGGACCTTCACCCGTACCCAGTCACCAGTTTTGACAGGAGGCTCCGTGGTATCTTCCTCGGGTCCCTTAGCATTTTTCACCCTTTTGGCATGAGTACGGCTCTTAGTAATGATTTTAACTGTTCAGCATGCTTCACAGGGGTCTTTTGCATGGTTAGGAATCCTCTTCTATGCAGGCCCATCAACATCTACTGCTCCGAAGGCATAGGCAGAGTTGGTGTAGATATTTACTCTTTTGCCCTCACTTATTTCGAGTGCTTTGGTGAGTGCGGTGATTTCGGCCAGCTGAGCTGAGACCAGTTGTGGGATAATCTGAGCGTCCATTGTGGTGATATTTTTCCCTTCTTGTTTAACCACTGCATAGGAGGCCATATTCCCATGATTTCCCTTATAACAACATCCGTCACTGTAGAGGATTAAGTCTGGTTCCTCCAGGGGCTCTGTGTGTAGATCTATTCTTATCTTCAGATCTTTTGCTGCCCTGAATTCACAGTCATGTGGCTCTTGTCCTTCAGAGTTCATTCCTGTTGTTATGTTTACCCCTGTGCGGTGTAGGTAATATGAGGTTGTTTAGTTCTTTCATTTTCTTACTGTTGAAAATGTGAAGACTGCTGAGTTTAGGTATGCCACCACTCCATGCAAGGTGTTCACTATGAGTGGATGGCACATAACGATGTGGGCCGTTTTTTCTATTGCTTTGCAGAGTGCTGCTAAATGTCTCGTGCATCCCACCTGGCCTTTTTCCACATTGTCCAGCTTTGAGCTGTGGTACTTAAGTACTCTCATTTCTCCATCCTTTTTCTGAAACAGAACATCATTCACCACCCCACCTCTTTCAGAAACATCCATGAAGAAGGGTTTTTTTTATAATCTGATATACTGAGGTGTGCCGCTTGTGCCAATGCCTGTTTTGTGTGGGTGAATGCCTCATCAGCTTCTGTTGTTCATAAAAAGGTAGCAGCAAGATTCCTGTGTCCTACCTCGGCCATCATATCCTTCAGGGGTTGTGTTAATTCCACATAGTTTGGTACATGGTTCCTGCTGTATCCAGTAAATCCTAGAAAACCCAACACTTGTTGAACTGTCTTGGGTTTACCATGTGAGAGTGTGTCTGTTCTTTGCGCTGCAGTGAGGGTTAGTGAGTTTTAGGCAATCGTCTGCCGAGGGAGCAACCAGAAGCAAGTCATCTACGTATTGTATAAGTACGCAACCTTCTGATAGTTGTAATCTCTCAAGCTCTTTCTTGAGCATCTAGTTTACTATTCCGGGGCTTTATACCCTTGTGGTGCCATTATAGGTAAATGCAGAAATATCTTGTACAGATGGGTGCAGGGGCAGGCAGAAATACGCATTTGCCAAGTCAATCACAGTAAAATATTTATGCTCAGGGTTAAGGTTTTGTAGTGCTATGTATGGGTCTGGCACTGGCACCTTCTCAGTCACGGTATCATCATTTATTGCCCTTAGGTCATGTACCATGCGCCATCCTTTGTTTTCAGCTTTTGGTACAGGGAGGATGGGTGTGTTCCAAGGCGAGCGTGTAACACCCCTGCTTTCAGAAGTCCTTCAGTGGTTTCAAATATTCCCTCTACTTGTTCATGTTTAAGGTGGTATTGTGGCCTCCAGCAGGGTACAGCTCCTTTTTTCGGTGTTTCACAAGTTTAGATGTCACACAGCCCACATCGTATGGACCGGTTGTCCACAGGTGGTGAGGCACACACTTGAGCCATTTTTCTGTGTTAGGGTGATTAGTCAGTTCCCTGCCATGGTCCCGGTTCAGGTCTACACTCTCAAGGTTACCTATGCATGTACTGCAATGATTTTCCACATGGTTCCGTCTGGTAAAATTTGTAATTCAGGTGATGCAGTTTGCTGCCATTGTATTCCCAGTTTTTTTAATCATTGGGCCCACTGTCATGGCCAGTGTGATGTGTGGTTCCGCCTCCTCCCCCAGTACGTACCACTGTGCTTGTTCTGAAGTCAGATGAACATGTGCTGCTACCCCTTGGGGTCCTGCGAATGACTTCACCAACTTTGAGTGTTTCGTTGTGTTCTTGTTTCTCCTCTTCCCATGCCTCTTCGTATTGCTCATCGGGAGTTCTAAGGTAGTTGTACGTGCAATGCAAGGGATCTATAGGAGGGCCATAGGCATTTAGTGACTACAGCCATTTTTTCCATGATAAAAACACTTGTTGCACTTTTCCACTATTCACTTCTGGGAACAGTAAACGTGACCAAAACACTCTAGTGCTCTCAGATTGATTTCCTGGTGTCATATCTGTTCCTATATATAATATCCATTGTCCCTCCTTTTTCACCACCTCTAGCTGTCCTGGGAGTGTTAGAATAAGCCCTTCAGGGGAGCATATTATTTTAGCTCCTATTTTTATCAATAAATCTCTTCCCATCAAGTTCACAGGGCATTTGGGTGCATATAAAAATGAATGTGTCAGATTCTGGTTGCCAATATTCGTTCCCAATGGTTTTGTATATTTTTGCTCTTCAATTTTCCCAGAGAATCCTATAGTTTGGAGTCTTTTGCTGGAGAGGGGGGTAATTTTTCCTCTCAAATCTGTAATGCATTATGCCATTGCACCCGTATCTGCCATAAGTTTCATTCTCTCCCCTATTTCACAGGTGACCAATGGTTCTTGTTCTGCTGGTATTGCTGCACCTGTGTTTAAATTCTCTGGGCCTCCTCATTGTCCTTGGGCTGTCCCAGGGCTCTGCGTCCACTCTTCCACAATCATTTGATGAGTATGTGAAGGGTTGTGTTCCTGTGGTGGGTAAGCATAACCATTCACGGTTAGGGCTCCTCCTCTTCCTGAACTGCTGGTTTCCTCCCGGGCATTCTCTGGCCCATGTCCAAGGTCCCCACAATTGAAACAGCCATTTTGCATTATACTTCCTGTTCTGTATTGCCCTCTATAGACATTAGAGGGTTGCTGGGAGTTATTGGTTGGGGAAGGTAAGGAGGCCCACTTCCAGCAGGCGGTCCTTGCCATGTTTGCCATTCATTCTGTTGTTGCGGTATAGGGGGTGAAGTTTGTATTTGGGCACAGGGTCCTTGGTTATAGCTCTGGGGTGTGTTCATTGCCATTTGGTGTTTCTCTTTTTTATTCTTATTTACTTCATTAACCTTTTCTGCAACTTGCATCTTCAGTAACCTTTAGGTAAAGATTCCTCGTCTCCTTCACTTTGTGTCTGGCGGTGTTTGTTGTCATAATGTGTCAGATGAGCCTGCCATACTTTCTCATCCATTTCATTCAGCCCAAATATATCTTCCAGTTTTTGTTGGACAGCTTGGTGCAGCGTCTTCACAACGGCAGCCCTCCAAAGCATACCGGTGCTTTCGCTCTTGTTGCGCAATTCACCAGTACTTTCTAGACATGCTTCTTCACAGCGTTTCAGAAACGCATGCATTTCTTCATCTAGCCCCTTCTTCAAGCTGTTTAAAGCAGTCATTGAGCATGTGGTGGGATAGGTGGTTCTCACAGCATTCCAATATGCTCGCCTTACGTTATTAAAAGGGATGTCATCAGCCAGTTTGGTGCATGTTGCCATAATTTAATTTCTTTGCATTTTTAATTGTCCCTCGACTCTTCTTAGTAATGCCCTTAAATCTCCCAGACACAAGCGGTCTCCAGATGTAAATTTTTCTACATCTATTATCCACTTCTGTTCTCCATTTGCTAAGGGAGGCAGTTTTCCCAACAAACCCCAGGGCTGATAGATAGAACGTCTGTTTTGTGCAGGTATCAGAGGCATTTGACTATAACCCCTCCTTTCCCTTAATTTCCTTCAGGTTCTACTTGCCACTCCATCAGCCATTTTCAAGGTTAGATTCCCCTGTAAAACTTTCACTGACATCGGGGCGTCTGCTCTATCCTCATCAGATTAACTTGCCGTCATTTTCTTCTTCTTCTTCCCTGCTTTCACAGTTGCTGGTCGTTTTTTCTTTTTTTTTTGTATGCTTTCGCTATTAAATCAAATCAAATCAAATCAAATCAAATCACTTTATTGTCACACTACTGTGTACACGAGTGCAACAGCAGGTGAAATTCTTGTGTGCAGTTCCGAGCAACATAGCAGTCATGACAGTGACAAGACATAAACCACTTTACAATAAACAACATATTACACAAAACAATTTACATAACAAACTTACACAACAATTTACATAACAAATGTACACATACCTACACAACAATTTACATAACAAATGTACACAATACACACAATGTAGAATACACACACTAGATACGGGTATAAATATATATATATACACTAACTGAATTGGGAGAATATATTGACAGAGTGATGATTAATAAAGTGCAGTGCTGATTGTTGATCGTGAGAGATCATGTGTTCAAAAGTCTTATTGCTTGTGGGAAGAAGCTGTCATGTAGTCGGGTGGTGCGGGTCCTGATGCTGCGATACCGCCTGCCTGATGGAAGCAGTGAGAGCAGCCCATGACTCGGGTGGCTGGAGTCTTTGATAATCCTCCGAGCTTTATTCACACACCGTCTGTTATATATGTCCTGGAGGGAGGGAAGCTCACCTCCGATGATGTTTCTGGCCGTTCGCACCACCCTTTGCAGGTCTTTGCGGTTGTGGGCGGTGCTATTGCCGTACCAGGCGGTGATGCAGCCAGTCAGGATGCTCTCTACAGTGCTAGTGTAGAACAGTGTGAGGATGTGTTGGTTCATTCCAAACTTCCTCAGCCGTCTCAGGAAGAAGAGGCGCTGGTGAGCCTTCTTCACAACGGCCTCAGTGTGGACGGACCATGTGAGTTCCTCAGTAATGTGGACACCGGGGAACTTGAAACTGCTGACTCTCTCCACCGGTGCTCCATTAATGGTGATGGGGCTGTGTTCTCTGTCTTTCTTCCTGAAGTCCACCACAAGCTCCTTGGTTTTACTGACGTTGAGGGAGAGGTTGTGCTCCTGACACCAGCGTGTCAGAGTGTGCACCTCCTCTCTGTAGGCTGTTTCATCATTGTCAGTGATCAGACCTACAACCGTCGTATCGTCAGCAAACTTAATGATGGCATTGGAGCTATGTGTCGCCACACAGTCATGTGTGTAAAGGGAATACAGGAGTGGGCTGAGAACACAGCCCTGCGGGGCTCCAGTGTTGAGGGTCAGTGGTGAGGAGATGTTGCTGCCCATTCTAACCACCTGACGTCTGCCTGACAGGAAATCCAGGATCCAGCTGCACAGCGAGCTGTTTAAGCCCAGAGCCCGGAGTTTCACATCAAGCTTGGAGGGCACTATGGTGTTAAATGCTGAACTGTAGTCTACAAACAGCATTCTCACATATGTGTTCCTTTTTTCCAGGTGGGAAAGAACAGTGTGTATTGTAGATGCAATAGCATCATCAGTGGAGCGGTTTTTACGGTAGGCAAACTGCAATGGGTCCAAAGAGGTGGGCAGAACAGAGCAGATGTGATCTCTGATCAACCTCTCAAAGCATTTGCTGATGATGGGTGTCAGAGCAACAGGACGCCAGTCATTTAAACAAGTGATTTTGGCTTGCTTCGGTACAGGCACAATGGTTGATGTTTTGAAGCATGTGGGGACTACAGACAGGGAGAGGGACAGGTTGAAAATGTCCGTAAAAACACCAGCCAGTTGGTTCGCGCATGCTCTGATGACGCGGCCCGGAATGCCGTCTGGACCCGCGGCTTTACGGATGTTCACCCGTCGAAAGGATCGGGTTACATCCGCAACAGAGACGGAGAGTGAACCATCATCTGTAGTATCGGCCGCGAGTGCTCTCTCCGCGAGGGCGGTGTTGTTGTTCTCGAAACGAGCATAAAATGTATTAAGCTCGTCCGGGAGAGAGGCAACGGTGTTCATGGCGGAGTTTTTATTCTGTTTATAGTCCGTGATGATGTTAATTCCCTTCCACATACTTCTGGAGTCAGTGGTGTTGAACTGACCTTCAATTTTGTGCCTGTACTGGCGTTTGGCTGTGCTGATGGATTTACGGAGGGCATAACTGGCTTGTTTACGCTCCTCCGCGTTCCCGGAATTAAAAGCGGTGGTCCGCGCAGTAAGTGCCGCGCGAACATCGCCGTTAACCCAGGGTTTCTGGTTGGGGTAGATCCGTATGTTTTTCGTCGGAACAACGTCCTCTACGCACTTCCTGATGAAACACGTTACGCTATCAGCGTAAACCTCGATGTCGTCATCGGAGGCAGACCGGAACATCTCCCAGTCCGCGTGATCAAAACAGTCCTGTAGCGCAGAGTCTGATTGGTCCGACCAGCACTGGATCATTCTGAGGGCGGGTGATTCCCGTTTCAGTTTCTGCCTGTAAGCGGGCAGAAGCAGAACGGAAGAGTGGTCAGATTTGCCAAATGGTGGGCGGGGGAGGGATTTGTAGCCATCCCGGAAAGGAGAATAGCAATGATCCAAAACCCGGTCCCCTCGTGTGTTGAAGCTGATGTGTTGGTGGTATTTTGGTGCTATTGTTTTGAAGTTGGCTTTGTTGAAGTCCCCGGTAACAATGAACGCGGCCTCAGGGTGCGCGGTTTCCTGCTCACTTATACTGCCATACAGTTCCCTAAGTGCCCGGTCTGTGTCGGCTTGTGGGGGGATGTACACAGCAGTGATAATGACCGCTGTGAATTCCCTCGGTAGCCAGAATGGTCGACACAGAAGCATGAGAAATTCCAGATCAGGAGAGCAGAAAGACCTGATAAAATGTACATTCCTCTGATCACACCATGATTTGTTGATCATAAAACATACACCTCCACCTCAGCTTTTACCTGAGAGGTCTTTCGCTCTGTCCGCTCGGTGCACGGAGAAACCCGTGGGTTCGATGGCCGAGTCTGGAATCTCCGCGGACAACCAGGTTTCCGTAAGACAGATAACACAGCATTCTCTCGTCTCTCGTTGGAAGGAGATCCGCGCTCTCAGCTCGCAGAGCTTGTTGTCCAGAGACTGAACATTTGCCAGTAGTATACTGGGTAGCGGGGGGCGATTTGCGCGACGTCTTAATCTGATGAGAACGCCGGCTCTTTTTCCTCTTTTCCTTCTGCGTTTCTGCGGCCGGGCAGCCCAAACAAAGGGCTCCGCTGGCGTGTTTGTAAACCGCGGGTCGGTATTGAGGAATGTGAAGTCCGGTTTTCGGTGTGTGATTGCCGAACCAATGTCCAAAAGCGTTTGTCTGTCGTACACAATAAGGCAGACAACATCCAAGACAAAAAAACACAGAACTGTAAACAAAACAAACAATAAACTGCAGTGTTTTGACGGAGCTCGCGACGCAGCAGCCATACTCGGCGCCATCTTGAGACATCAATTATATTATATCCTGTTCTAATTTCCTCCCATGAGCGATTAAGTTTTCATCCTGAATTCATGTTCTCTATGGTTGCCCTCTCCACCTTTTGTTCAGGCGTTGAGCTGGTTATCTGTGACCTCTTTCGATCAGGTATGCTTCCTCTATGCCCTTCACTTCTGTCACTTCCATCTATCAGTTCTTTGGTGGCTTTCATTATTTCCTGGGTGTTTTTAGATAGTTCCCTCATGCTCGTTAGTACGTTTTCTATATTCTCATCTGTTTCATTTTCTGTTACTTCCACAAGTCCTCCTTTTATTTTGAATATCGGTACTTGTATGTTGTTAGCTGTTTGATTAAGCTCATAAACTGGGGGTGCAGAGGATAAACAGGTATAGATGGTTGCGCTTGAAACTGTCTCTTTCTCACTTTGTTGTTTCTTTTGTATGTAGTCGTTATTTTTCCCGGGGGTTGAAACTGGTGCTGGTGTCACTATTTTCATATTTGTCATATTGCCATCCTTTTCTCTGTCTTTTCTATTTTTTTCTTTGTTCTTCCCACTTTCCTTTGACCACCCTATTCCCATAAGGTTCTAGCTTTGGTTAGTTCTGCTCTTTCAAATTGTATAATTTTCACTCGCACTTCCCCAGCGGGCACGGTCTTCAGAGTATTTGGGTAAGAGCTCTTTTAGTTGCAGTCATTCATGATTTTAAGCATTTTTGTTATAATCTTTTTCCTGTTTTTTTTTTAATTTATTTTATTTTAATGAGGGGACTCTCTGGAAAATTTGGGGGAGTAACCAATCCAATAGGTTATATAACTTTGCCATAAGTTTGTAATATTTACTCTTCAAATCAACATGTCAGTGGTTAGCTGCTGGATATAAATTTAATGGAGTATGCTGAGAAGTTATTTTTAGTTCCTCAAAATCAAATAGATAAACTAAAGATGTCCAATACCCGAGAATCTATTCAACAAACCGTGGAAGACGATCTGGATGTTGCTATAAGAAATATTTAGTATAAAGACAATTTGGGTACTCATGAGAAGGCCAAGCTTTACACCTCAGTTTTACAAAGATTTTTAACAGTAGTTAAACAGGGTGATTGGGCCAGTAACACCTTAACTCTTGCATTACCACATTTAAATCACCATCTCATGTCATTTTGATGTTGTATAATTTGGATGTTCATATTTTTTGTACAAATTAATCATGTAATATTCAATAAAGCTATGACATTGGTACATTTTGGCATTGTGCTCTTTTTATTTATTAGAAACATTCATTTTACAAATCATGTATTTAACATAAATGTTTCTCCCATTTGCACACATTGAATACACTTAAATGCAGTACTATTACAATGAGTTATCCTTAGTTTTTCACAAAACGTGATACAAACTCATATCATAACATCATCATAATCATGACCTCGAATCATATGATATAGGAAGAAAACATAATGATGACCACATGTGACAGACATAAAATGCTGAACTTGTTTAGCTGAATATTGAATGCGTGTTGAATTCCTTTTTAGAAAGTCAATGATTGATACAGGAAAACGAATAAAATCAGGACTATTACCGAAACTGTCAAAGAAAAATGCTGAACCATCCTTATTTATGTAAATAGCCAGCCAGTGTTCCCCAGGGAGTTGTGAAGGACAGTGTTGGGTAAGTTACTTCAAAAACGTAATTAATTACTAATTACTAATTACACCATCAATATTGTATTTAAAATACTTTTCTAATTACTCTGTCTGAAAAGTAATTTAATTACTCAACAAGTAATTAAACAAATTACTTTTTAAAATCCCTATAAACCTTGACCGGACAGACAATAGAAATGAAACTCTTTCAATAATAAAATATGAGTCAAAAATGGAATAGTTAACCCTTTTAAAGCATTTTAGCTTTATTAAAACATGCTATAATACTTAAACATTTTAGTAACAAATGTAACCTTTAGTTAAACAGAATTCCTCTGCTACATATCTGAATAACACAAAAATATAATTATTCTACTACATATCTGAATAACAAAAAAGCTTAACTTACGAGAAGTTAAATGACATGTATCAAGCTGTAAACTCGAAACTTGCTTTCAAAGCAACGAGTACCATATTATATTTTAAACATAATGTAGCCTATGTAGTCATGTGTTTTCAACTAAATTAACTAATTTCTAATTCATTGTAAACTTTAGTTAATGGTCAGAATTCATCTGAAAGATATATGAATAACAAAAATATATAATTACTCTGCAAACATCAAGCTGTAAATTTGACAGATGTTTTATTTTTGTTAGAATTTTGTTATGTTTTTCAAAAAAACACAAATTTCTACTGCTCAGCTAACTGTGCTGCCTCCTTTTTGAAAAAGTGGTTGTATCTCATTAATGTAAGTCTCTCAAAACGTTTGCTTGACAGTCGGTTCCTCCTGGGGGTGAGCGCAAGATTGCCCAGGCTGAAAAGCCATTCCACTGGTGCGCTTGATGTGTGGCTGTGTTGTACCTCAGTGAAATGGCCTTAATCCTGGGATACTGTCTAAGAACACCCAGGTCAGACCCTGCAGATTTCAAATATTCCATGACCTCTGTTTCAGCAGAGTAGGCACAATCCTCCTCAAATGAAAAAAAAATCATCAGCTGAGTCAGCTTGCTTGTTGTGATGTTGATCATTATGCTGTTGGTCTTCAAGAGGCAACCCACGGCACTCTGTAGTAAGCATTGCCCTAACAGTGTCTTTTTTCTCTTCTTCTCTGATCCAGCGTAACTTAAATTTGGGCAAAGTGACTGCAGCCAGGAGAGCTTTTTTATTGTCCATCATAGAGGAAAAGCGTGTCTTGATAGACTATGAGGAAAAAAAATAATACATCAGACCCTTCACATTATACTAGAGTATGACAGATAATATAAAAATAAAAATGTATTTAAGCCATGGGTAAACCAAAAATCTAGCAATCTGTATAAATATCAGATTACCTGAACAATGACATCAGGGAGAGATGCTGTCATCCTAAGCTCGTCCCGTAGTGCCAGCGTCCTGGACATTAGAATCTCCAGAGTTGGAAGAAGGGTTCCAAAGTAGCAGTTATCTTCTCCTTGCAATATGTCTAGCGCTACAGTAAGTGGCTTCAACACAATACAATATTCCTTTAGGAACAGACACTCCCGATCATTGAAGCATTTTATTCCAAACTGAGAGCAAACGGTATTTAACTCAGCAACTGGAATGTCAGTGATCCTGGACAGGGCATCGTGAAATGAATTCCATTGTGTTGAAGTAGGCACTATGAGTTTTTTCTTGAAAAAATGATCTACTAACTCTGAAGCCACAGAAGAACGATTTGCTTTTGTCCACAGCGCAGAACACTTTGAAATAGCACTTCTGTAGATGACTTTGGACTCATTTGCTGTTAGCCATTTCTCAATATCATGAAAAATTAAGTTCAGTGTGTGTGATACACACCGTAATGTGGAGGGAGAGAAAACTGTCCATCAGAGTCTGTGGAGAGAGTGTGCGCAACATCAGTAAAGGTCACGTCTTCATCTTCCTCTGACTCCTCATGAGAATCTGATTGCTCGAACATTCAATGCTTTGACAAAATTGGACCCGTTGTCTGTCACAGTTGCTGTCACTTTAGAGTTAAGTCCATAAGCTAAATGGACTTGTTCGATTTCATTGGCAATTACATCATATGTGTGTCTCCCTCTAACTCTTTTACAAGCTAATGCTGCATGTCCACGTAGAAAAGTAGAAGGATCAATCCAATGTGCCGTCATTCCGAGAAAACTTTTGTTATGGCTCGTCCAAATGTCGGCAGTCGTGGAAATATATTCCAAAACTGTCCTTTTAAGCTCAATTTCCATGTCAGTGTAACACTTATCTAAGTAAGATGAAAATGTTTTTCGATCAGGCAGGGCTGCTTTTTTGCCACACACGTATTTTGTTTAGTATGCACCTAAAAGACGGAGACTCTACAGTACGCAGAGGTAGCATCTCTTCCACAACGTAGCCTGCAATCATTTTTTTAAGCTCACCTTCAGACACTTTCTGCACCGCCGGTGTAAAATCAAGTTTTGGCTGCTTAACAGGGATTGCCGTAACCTTATCTGTCGACGAACATGGATCACTCAAAAGTGTTCGTCGATGCTGTCTTGTCAGGTGCTTCAGTAGATTACTTGTGCTATTGATAGCGGCCGATAGTTTTTTCTCCCCAGGACATAGCTTACATTGTACCGTAATGTTCTTGTCTACCTGTGTTAAAAAAGTGATTTGGTAAAACAGCCACTTGTTTCTGCCGACATCTTCCACTTCAGACAACGAAACCAACTGGCGCGAACTCGTCACGCGCAACTGCACTACAGCTAACGATTTTAAAGAGGCAGCGTTCACTTTTACTTTTAGGTGATACATTTAGATTTTAAATTCAATATTGATTTATGCAGAACTGTTAAACTAATTTACAATATGTAACACAAGTACATTATAAGTAACTGTAATTAAATTACCTAAAAATGAACAGTAATCCCTTACGTTACCTTTTCAGTAGATAAGTATTTTAATTGCAGTAACGCGTTACTTTGTAACTTTGTTACTTTGTAACGCGTTACACCCAACAATGGTGAAGGATGTGTGTTGATTATGGCTGACGTGGGTAGTGTTCTTAACGGATCCTTCGGTAAATGATCACAAGGTAGTACACCAAGAAAATGCATGTTTTGTGTGATTCTCTCCATAGCCACGGTAAGTTGTATGGTGTTCATGTTTTCAATTAATAGTAGTCAACAAGCACCTGCCTTCGGTTAGAAACTTCAATGATGTTGTCAAAAACAGCATAAACAATCAGATTAATGGTTCTTGGAAGCGGTTGTCTGAACCGCACTTCTAGTATGATATTCCCAGACTTAACAAGCGAGATGTGTTGGCCACAATCTTTGTCTGGAGTGAGGTTAAAACCATAAAGGGTATAACCCTGCAGAAAATCTTCTCTGTCGATTACCAACGCTTGGTTTTTTAGATGTCTTCCAGATGAAAGTGCAAGCTGGTAAAATTCTCGCACAGCGGTACTTGCCCCAAAGTCGGGTTGTAATGGTTTAGCGGGGTGTTGCTGCTCATCCACATAAACAGATAGAAACTCCAGATCGTAATGCTTAAATTCAAAAGGGTTTTTATCGTATGCCCCTGTAAAAGCATCATTATCGACCATACCCAATATTATAGATTTGGGTAACGTTCCTAAGAATATGTTTCCTGGTTTGATACATGGCCTCCAGCTGGTATGGAGAAATTTTTCAGACAGACCCTATAAATGGGGTATTTGGCAGTGGTTGAGAGTAGTGTTTGAGCGTGCCCCAGTCTCACTCCTGGTGATACTGATACTTTTTTGACAAACAGGGAAGCTGATAAAATATTTAGTTTGTATGATATAGCATCACTCCTCATTAGACAAAATTCATCTTTGCCTCTTGTCAGATGGATTTTAATGTCCACCCAATTAAGCATTAGTTTTTCTTGAAAGAAAATATCACTGTGTATGGTTGATAAAAGTTTGACTAATGTACTTTCGTTGCTAAAGTCAGCCCTCTTTGTCAGACCATTGTTAGCCCCTGCCGGATCGCCTACATCCATATGTCCTGCAGAATCTTTGTAAAATAACCCTGCTGAGAATACACTTTCCAGGGTATCTTTATCATAGTTTAAAAGGCATTCTATAATACATCGATAAGGGTACGTTTTTGTACTCTGTGAAATTAACCTATCACCAAGTAATACATCAACCTGTGAAAAAATAGTGTTTCCTGGATAATTGACCAGTCCAACAGAAGGCCCATCTCTGATATTTGAACCATCCGGATTTGTGATTTTAACACGCATGTAGTGTATTATTCAAATCTATATAATCTTCACCATTCCCCACTATGAAAAACACCAATATTGCAGATAGAGGAGGTATTTCAATATATGTGTTTTTTTTCAATAGCTGAGTCATCGGTACTGTAAACAGATCCACTTTGGATTTAATACATTCTTCGGACATGGCATGTAGCAGAGCCATGGTTTAGAATATAGTTTTAACAGATCTCTTAGCCGATCCAGATGAGATGCGCTTCACAGCTCTCTTTCGTCTTTGTTGTCTAACTGCAGTTTTTTTTAGGGGTTTTCCTGGTTTTCTTTACAGCTTGACCACTCCTCCCCCTCCTCACTCCAGGTGGTTTAGACCTCGTTTATGTAACATAACCATTAAACCGACCCATCTTGAGATTTATTGTTATTAAAGGAATGTGTCATGGCATTGGTGACAATGTCGCTGACTATGTTTTTAGCAGCATTTTCAAGGTGTGGTTTGGCTATGCTGAAACCTCTTTTTATCAACGGAAGAGCCATTCTAAACAAACCCCTGAAAAGGCCTCCGAGCCCTGCCCCATACATAACACCTCCCCCCACATACCCCGGCATTCCACCCCCTGCTTGATTTTTATAATTGTTTACATAATGAGTAGGATCCATTTGGTACGGGTGTTACTTCAACTGGAGAGCTACCTTCCTGCAGAGTTTAGCTCCAACACACCTGCCTGTCATTTTCAAGTAATCCTGAAGACCTTGATAAGCTGGTTCAGGTGTGTTTGATTAGGGTTGGATCTAAACTCTGCAGGAAGGTAGCTCTCCAGGAATAGGGTTGGCTACCCCTGATATAGGGTATTCAATTTCAGCCAGACCAACCTCCCACTTGCCTTTTAAGTTTATTGGTCTGGCTAATCTTGTTCTGTAATTTGAAATTCGGTTTTCGGGGTAAAGAGCTAATGAAGCATTGCATGGCAATGTGACATAACACCCTGCTTCATCCATGACCGTTTACTGCAGAAATGAACTCAGGTGACAAATGTATATTTTATATGCTTTAAGAGGTCTGTAGATCTACAACATCTTTTTCATTAACCCAGCTGTCAAACTTCAGAGGCCATCCCACCCACCGTACAACCACCATGGTTCTTTTACCGTGCTACTATAAAAGCTTTATCCTTGTCCACAATCATTTTTTGTAGCTCCTCTTCATAAAATGATCCATCGATAACGTCACCATCATAATCAGATAGTTTGTAGACTGGTGGTTGCCGCATGGTATACATTCGGTTATAGTGAAGAACTCATCTGTGTAGTTTTGTTCATACCCCTTGGTAAAAGGCCCCCTCATCTTTGATATTCTAACCACGTCGCTGATTTTGTATTTAAATGCAGGTGTCTTCTTACACACATTACCATACAAATTGTCATAGACGACCGGTTCATTTTCTTTGTTGACGTCTACAGGCCTCATTTTAATTCTTCTGTGATAACTACTGTTGTATCCTTGAATAATGTCTTGTAAAACATTGATGTAGAGTTTAGAGTTTATAGATGTTAAATACCACCACATCCGTCCTTTTAATGTTCTATTAAAGCGTTCAATAACGCTTGCCTTCAATTCACTCCCCGTGCTGAAATGGTAAATACTGTGCTTTTTAGTTAGTTGTTGGAAATGCTTGTTAAAAAATCCCTTCCCCTTGTCAGTCTGAATTTTCTGACGGACTCTACCCTCTTGTAGTATTGAATTAAATGCATTGGCCACCGCCATTCCAGTCTTGTTCTTTATACAACGCACCCATGCATATTTGCTAAACACATCTATACATGTAAGCAGAAATTTAGTATTGTCATTTTCCATAGAATATATTGACATATCTACCAGGTCCATTTAAAACTGTGTATCAATACCATAAACAATGACCCTATTCCTTTTAAAATTATGGTGTAGTGGTCTGTGGAGTGTATAAGCATCTTGACTGGCTAACCAGTCTGAAACGTCTTTATCACTTAGCAAATCACCACTTTCCTCTAATACACCGCGTTTTAATCTATTTATACCCCTAAAGAGCCGGGGTTTGATGGCATGTAGTACACCTTATGCAGTTGCTCAATCATGTTATCAGATCAGACACCACGTAAATAATGAAACAGTGATTCTATAAAAATGCCCTTTTATATTAAATCAGGGGTAATCACACAGTACAATGCATACTTATACAGTTAAAATAGAAACACCAACATCAAGCAATGTTGAGATATTGTAGGAAATTAACTAATTATTTTGTGTTAATTATGTCAATCGGGTAATTAACCAGAATATCAACATTTTCAAAGACATATCTAGCACTCTGATCGTTTCTTGACAATAACATCACACACGTATCAGATACATATGTACAGCCATTATCGCGGTTCAAACAATGAATTTAGAATGTTTTTAAGCAACACACAGGGCGAATTATTCTGGTAGGCATAGAGTTGTATCATTTCAGTCCAGTCGTTTGATAGACTACTGACTATATCCATGTGCTTCTTTAGACAAATCACCCGTTTGTTAATATAGGGTTCATTTACAAGCTTGTTTTGTCCAGAACAATCGTCATTAATGATCTTATACAGCAAATTGGCTATTTCACATTGAAGACGACGTCTCAGAATAAATTTAAGCAGTCCAGTAGCACCGCAGCAGTTACCCATGTTAGCGTCAAAATAAGGAACAAGCCGAACAGCCTTTCCACCCGTCCACAGCGTCATAGACAGCCTGTTCACCGCTATCATTCACCAGCTTCTCACGGATTTCACGCAGTCTCTGTAGAATGTGTGGCTCCTCTCTTAGTTCACACAACACGCCTTCGACAATTCCATGGATTCTCTGAGGATGTGGTGTCAATCCAAATGGTTTCAAAGCCTGGCCGATGACTTGATTTAACATTGGTTTAAACAGTTTACAGGAAATTTTTTCAAAATGTGTGAAAAGGAAATACTTGTCAGGATCAGACAAACACGTGTGCTGGATCTGACTGGGATGATCCACTTCACAACCGTTGCTCAACTCTTTTAACTTCAAGTCGATGAGATAATCCAGAATGACCACTATAGTTAGTTAGTTAGTTAGTTAGTTGTACTTTATTGTTCAGCCTTGGCTGAAAATTGGTCTTTGGTCTCGCCATACAATCACAAAACAATTAACAATACACAATACACAATATACATATAAGAATTAAAAATCATTCATTTCCTTCCTCTTATTCAAAAGACTTATTGCATTTGGTACAAAAGATTGTTTATATATTGCTTTAATCGCTTTTGGTGTTCTATTGCGACGACGTGATGGCAATAATTCAAAAACTTGATTCAAAGGGTATGTTGTGTCTCTTGCTATAGTCAAAGCTTTCCTCTGAACAGCAATTTGATATAACTGTGCGACTGATTTTTGTTTAGATCCTACAATTTTTCCTGCAACTCTTGTAATTCTATCTAATTTTACTTTATTCACAGATGTAACTCGTCCAAACCACACAGTTATATTATACCCTAAAACACTCTCAATTAGACTTAGATAAACTCTTTGCAGAACATCCTGACTTACAGAAAATTCTCTCAACTTCCTTAACAGGTATAACCTTTGATTTGCTTTCTTACAAATAAGATTAATATTGTCCGAGAAATTCAATTTACAGTCAATCATGGTTCCCAAATACTTAAAAGTCTTCACAATTTCAACTTTTTTATCACATAGCATTATTTCTGTTAGAGGCTCTGAATAGTTTAAAATCAACTCTTTTGTTTTACTTACATTTTTCAATATGGAACTTGCTTCACACCATTTTTCTAATTCCAAAACCTTCTCCTCGTATTCAAAATGTACACAGTCTTTCCATAAAAGTGCCAAAAGTGCCATATCATCTGCATATTTGTACAATATATAATTCTCATGCTGCACTCTTATACCACTTTTATAAACAGAAAATAAAAGAGGTGACAGGACACATCCTTGGGGTGCCCCCGTATTTAAATACATAATATCTGATTTAAACCCCCTAACACAAACACGCTGCGGTCTATTTGTTAAAAAGTTCTTTATCCAGTGAACTATTCTTCCATTTACACCTAGAACCAGGAGACGTTCTAAGAGCAGATGTATCTGCATAGTATTAAAAGCAGAGGTATAGTCAATAAAAAGAACACGCACATAGGCCTTTGCTCGTTGTAAATGGCTTGCAATTGTATTGACCATAGTGAGCGTTGCATCCTCTGTCCCTCTTTGTGATTTGTACATCTAATTGCTCTGATATGTGTGGTTTAAGGTGATAGCTAACTACTCTTTCCATGCATTTAGCGAGAATTGATGTTAGAGCCACAGGACGAAAGTCCTCTAAATTTTTAGCTCTCACTTTTTTCGGAAGAGGTCGTATAAATGATAACTTCCATATATTTGGTACGATCTGTAAGTCTAATAAAAACTGAAATAATTTTGTAATGGGGTCCATTAATTCATTTGCACATATCTTTAAAACTCTTCCCTTAAGACCATCTGGACCCGATGCCTTATAGGGCTTAATGCATTTAAGGGACCTTCTGATTTGGTCGCTAGTCAGCCAAATCGGTGGCCCCACTGGAGTCCTATCACTTATTTCTTTAATCTTATTACAATTGTCAACTACATCATATCTTCCATAAAACAAATTCAAATCATTTACCCATTTAAAACCATCTGTCCCTATAATAATATCATTATTTACATCTCTCGGGTCACGCCCCATCATCTTATTCAAGCCTTGCCAAGCACTCCTTGCATCTTGATTCGCTAACTGATCCTCTACCTTGCATTTAAAGTCAATTTTTGCTTTTTGTATCATAGCTCTCAATTCCTTCCTTTTCATTTTAAAACCCTCATAATTATTTTCATGAAATGCCCAACTCTTTTCATTGAGGAGTTTCTTTAAATCTTTAGAGAGCCATGGCTTATTATTTGAGAAGACTTTAACCACTTTAGTATCAATAACGGTTTCTTCACAAAATTGAATATAAGAGGTGATACAGTCAGTTAGTTTGTGAGGGTCTCTGCATGAATCAAAAAAAGACACCCCAGTTTGTAGTGCAAACACAGTCCTTTAACACGTCTTCTTTTTCCTTACTCCAAACCTGAATTCTCTTTTCCACTGGTTTGTCCCTTCTAACACATTGTCTGTATGTTGGCAGTAAATGGATAACATTGTGATCCGATCTACCAATCGGTGCTCGACATACTGCCTTGTATGCGTCGGCAATGTTACCATAACACAAATCCAGTGTGCGTGAGAAACGGGTTGGACAATCAATATATTGCTGCAAGTGTGGAAGAGTCTCTTTTAATGAAAGTGTATTAAAATCCCCCAGTATGAAGACTGGTTGGTCTGCCGACTTTGTTAGGATCCTAGTAAAGCAATCTGCAATATGCTCCGCTGCCTCCTTATTATTAGGTCCTGGTACATAGACTAGGAATATGGTTATTCGACCAAATTCCCGCGGCAGATAAAAGGGTCTAAAAGATACAACCAAAGTCTCATAGTCCGGGGTACAAGTCTGTTCAATTAAGGTAAACTGCGATGACCAGTTCTTATCAACATACATACAGAGTCCCCCGCCAACCGATTTCCGTGATTTGACCTTGTCTCTGTCGGCTCGTATTGTGGTAAATCCCTCGATATGCACACAATGATCTTCATTTAGCCATGTTTCAGTAAAACAGATAAGGTTACTGGTCCTAAATTCCTCCTCTTGTTTAACTCGGAGTGCAACCTCATCCATCTTATTATGAAGACATCTTACGTTAGACAGCGTGATCACTGGAAGGGGGTGATGGCTTCCTCGTCTCCGCAGTCTATTTCGAATTCCTCCTCTCAACCCTCGTTTCTTAGTTCTTGATCTCCTTCTTTTGTGCAGACATATACTTGATGGAATCACCACATCAACAGCATGATTATTATTATATCGTAAAGATAGCAAGAAGTCTCTTGAATAAATCCGGCTCAACACCATAGAAGCCAATTGATCTTCGAAGGCTTCGCCCGCCAGCACCAATCCAACCAACACCGAGACCACGCTAATCATGAACACATGCATACTGCTTGCAATTTAAAAGAGCAAAAGTAAAACGAATAAATAAAATAACAACTTAAATACACAAACAAACAAACAAAACGCCACGAGACAATAGCGAGACACAGGGTCAGCAGCAGGCCGCGCCCCCGGAAGTCAAGGGTGCTTTGACTATGACTGCTTTTATAAAATTGAACCCCTTTACACCAACAACTCCATCCGTGTCATCATCCCCCTTAAGAGTCGCTGCATCCGGAAGCGGGCATCCTGATCCGTGAGATGAAATGAACGTTAGATTGTTGTAGCCAAGCTCCATGCAAAAATTGTCGAGCCAATGGCCTATGCCAGGATATCCTAAAGGACCATCACTTCTTGCTGAAGTAGCCGTGTCATCGGGTGATGCGACGGGCCAGGAAGTTCTGTAGTAAAGTCTTGAGACATGCTGGTTTGAAATGAGGTCGGTCACCACCAGCTTTTAAGGTCTATAGAAGGTGGGCAGTGTTACACACTCACTCCTACGAAATCTCCCACACTTTTCGGGGTCAAACAGCCTGACATTAATTATATTGTATCGATCATATACAGCACTCCATTTAAACAGTTTGTCTATCCTTGAAAACATATCATTCAGGATAGGGACATCTTTCCACTGAAACAAAAACTTAATGTGGAAACATTCATTGTGATCTGTCTCTGGGGAAGGACACACTCTGTCACTGATACCCAGTTTGTTCTCGCTGGTAAGTATGTAGCCATGGTCATCCAGCCTCTTGATAGTGTGGTCACCAACCCCCTCTGCAACGAATAATGAGGCATCTCCAGAATCATTCAGGTCCCTCCAAACACAATTGTAAAATACATCCCAGTCCTTTTCCATGAAATACAAACAATGGTCTTCATCCATTGCATCGCCCCTGTTGAATAACTTAACAGAACGTGATGTTCTGTCAAAGTCGTACACACACAAATGTGCATTGTCTAGATGAAATTCATATTTCAGATCTCCTAACGGTTCATGGAGAGCCTTGGTTATGCATGGTCCATATCTTTTCCTCGGAGCTCAACATAACTTAACATTCATTTCTACATCATTTAACAATGGGGTTTTAGGACTTCTGTGGGATGCCATTGCTCAAGTGGAAATCACAAAAAATACTTACTGAATTACTGCAATGAACAGACCTAACCTCTTTTTAAATACACAGATGGGCTCGGCTACAGCGTGGGGATATCAGAACAGCTGACCAAACACTTCATACTACTTCCTGTACAGAACCGCTGACCAAACAATTCATACCACATCCTGTACAACTGCCGGAGGGAGGGGAGGGATTATTGACCAATTATGTCATCAATCATAATCCATCAATCATTTTTGACACAATGTATATAAAATTTACTACTCACATCATTTCCAGTCTTCTTTGTCTCCGGATTTCCTCCTGCAGTATTAGTAACTTCTATAAAATCATAATTCAGCTGGGGAACTCAGTCTAAGTGAGTTTGCAGGATTTTTGAGTATCAGTTGTGAGAAAAATCTCGATATTTAGGGTCCTTTCCTCAGATAATATGGGGGGAGCCAGAAGACAACTTCTATCTGGTGTCCCCAGATTCACACTTTTTGAGTGACCTGTGTATTCCCTCCCCGTCAAACAGTAGATTGCAAGCGTGTGTTTGTTTCAATTTAATTCCCTCTTTAAGCAGCCAAGCTTCTTCTCACAAGTGAGCAGACAGTCATAAATTGGGATTATTTACCTCAACCACACTCTTCTGTTAGAATCTTTTTATAACTCCTCCCACATTTCCCTTCACTACTTGTGGCCGGTCAGTTTGTATGGAGTTCACCCGAGCAACTGACTCAATCTGTCGCAACCCTTGAGTTTGTTTACACCGTTAGGTTACTGCTCTCTGGATTTATTGCGACAGTGACACCCCAAGTTTAAAACACACTGTTTAGTGAGTGCTCCACTCACTCTTCAACCGCAAACAACACAATGTCTCTACCAATTTAATCTATTTTATTACTAAGTGCGTTCAAGGAGACTGAAACTCAGTCAGAAAGTCAGAAAGATCTCTCATTGGCCTCTATTCTTAGCAAAATAACACTTTTCAAGTCAAAATGCATCATTGCATGCATTATAAGTGCTACGCCATCATTTTAATTAAAGAATCTTAATGTCTTTCCAGAACTGTACAAATGCTATGAAACACCTCTGAAATGCCCAAAAGCAACTTTTTAACCCCAGAAAGCTTTTTGGAGTCATTTTTCATCATAACTTTCTTCTTTTTCAATTTCAGAGTTTTCACTAATGTTGATCATGACTTTTCACTAATGTCCCTCTTTGCATTGGCAGCTATGCTTAGCAAAAGAACACTTTACAAGTCAAAATGCATCATTGCATGCATTATAAGAGCTACACCATCATTTTAATTAAAGAATCTTAATGTCTTTCCAGAACTGTGCAAACGCTATGAAACACCTCTGAAATGCCCAAAAGCAACTTTTTAACCCCAGAAATCTTTTTGGAGTCATTTTTCATCATAAATTACTTTTTCAATTTCTGACTTTTCACTAATGTCGATCATGACTTTTCACTAATGTTCCTCTTTGCCTTCTATGCAGTCTAAACATTTTGAAGCTAAATAGAATTTGAAAAGAATGAATTACAAACATACAACCAATCTAGGTGTCAGAAATATTGCAGATCTTTTAGATTTTTCATGTGTATTAAAATAAACTGTCAAATCAAATGTAAACTTTGATATGTATGAATAGACTCATACACACAAAATACCATAATTTGAAGCTCAATATCTTTTGAAGACAATGACTAACAGTCACACAAACAAGTCAAAAGTGTTCATCTAGGAGTCAGCAACAAGGCACAACTTTTAGACTATTCATATTTATTGAAATAAACTGTCCGATCATATGTAAAAATGGCTATATATATGTCCTTAACTATAGACTCATACTCACAAAATACCATAATATGAAACTAAATATCACTTGAAGACAATGACTAACAGTCATACAAGCAAGTCCAACATGTTCATCCAGGTGTAAGCAATAAGGAACACATTTTAGATTGTCATATTTATTAAAATAAACTATCCAGTCATATGTATGCATTGCTACGTGTACCCCTTTCTGTGTAGTCTATAGAGTCAATATCACTTGAAGACAATGGCTAACAGTGATACAAGCAAGTCGATTTGGGTATGGCAGCAGGCTCTGTTTCACCGGGCACAGCCCCATGAACCACTGCCCCCGGCACACTCGTTTGCCTCCATCCACGCTTGGGACATCGGCTTCTCACCTCACGGCCAGTTTGCCTCCTCCCTAGGGCCAGGTCGGTATGATGATATCGCGGCTGCATCGGAGCGCGTTCAGGCATCTGACGCTGAAGATTCGACTGGGCTGCTCCTTCGGTGACACTGTCGATGACATTGCCCAGCAGTTTTCGGTGGTGAAGATGCTATCTCTCACATCATCGCCGTAGCGTAGGTCTCCCCCCGTCTGCCTGCCGAGGGCATCTCCCTGCGAAGAAACAACAGGCAGCTCCGCCTCAACCCGGGTCCAGCTCTCAGCCCCAGCGTCGAGCGCCCGGCAGGAGGCATACGCCCCCCATCTCCCATAAAGACATAAAGCCACCGTAAAGTCCCTAAACGCTCCTGAGTCCCTCGGTGGAGAATCCTTAGTTCACCCCCTTCGGGCTGCGGTACCCACATTTTCAATAAAAGAGCAATTTCCTCACTTGCCATTCTCACAGCACCCCGGCACCAAGTTTCGCAGTCCCGGATCCCCGGACGTGGCCATCTCGCCTTCGGACTCACGACCATGTGCGCAGAGCAAGGGAAGTACTTTGAGTCTTTTCTCAGCACCCAAGCCTCGGGACACGCTTTTGCCTCCCGATGCATTATCCTGTTAGTGCCCCTTGCACGGAGCTTAGACGCATTGCTTGCTCTGCCTAGCCTGTCGCGTTGGCTGGCCATGACCATCCAACTCGGCTACGTGATTCAATTCGCCAGACTCCTACCTCGTTTCAGCGGTATTCGCTCCACGTCAATGCGCGGTGAAAATGCCAGCACCTTACAAGCAGAAATTGCTACTCAAGGATGCAATAGAGCCTGTCCCTCCAGCCGAGAGTAAGAAGGGTTTCTACAGCCCTTACTTCATCGTACCCAAAAAAGATTGGTGGGTTACAGCCAATCTTGGACTTGTGAGATCTCAACTGGGATTTATGTAAACTTCTGTTCAAAATGCTCACGCAGAAACAAATTCTAACCTGCGATCTGCATCAGATTGTTCGCAGCAGTAGACCTGATGGATGCGTACTTCCACGTCTCATTTCTGCCGTGACATTGACCCTTCCTATGTTTCGTGTTCGATGGCCAGGCTTTTAAGTACAATGTCCTCCCCTTCGGCCTGTCACTTCGCTTATTCACAAAGGTCGCAGATGCATCCCTTGCCCCACTACAGAAAGTTGGCATCCGCATACTCAACTACCTCGATGACTAGCTCATTCTACCTCACACTCGAGAGTCACTGTCTGCCCACGGGGACCAGGTGCTCAGGCACCTCAGCCGTCTAGGGCTTCAGGTCAACTGGGAAAAGAGCAAGCTCACCCCGGTTCAGAGCATCTCTTTTCTCTGTATGGAGTTAGACTCAGTCTCACCTCACTATCGAGCGCACGCAGTCAGTGCTCAAGTGCCTCACTCACTTCGAACCCGGCACAGCGCTTCCTCTAAAACAGTTCCAGAGGCTCCTGGGGCATATGGCATCCTCGGCCAAGCTCGTTTGCTTCCATGGCATATGGCATCTTCGGCCATGGTCGCGGCGCTCGGGTTGATGCATATGAGTCCAGTTTAGCACTGGCTTCAGACTCGAGTCCCTAGATGGGCATGGCACCGTGACAAAAGTTCCCCTGAAAGAATAGGGACAGAAAAGATCCCCTTCCCCGACGCATTTCATAGTGTTAAGATGAGAATGATGAGAAACATAGAGAGAGAAAATGCCACGGCTGGCCGGCTTGCTCCCATTATAGTCATGTCGCTTGTTCCCCCCTTAGGGGTGCTGGGAACCTACAGTATGTATATGACACCTTTTTCTGGGGGCATTGGTGAGGGTTACGTGCGGCCGTACAGTTGCTTCTAGCACGCAGTAACTTGCTTGCACCTGTGTCAGCAGTTCATATATCACGGTCTAGTGCATGGCGTTTGTAAATGGGACCCCTTGGTTCACTACATTCAACACAACTTCGAGTGAGTGACAGAAGGGTAACATCATGGTTACTGTTGTAACCTCCGTTCCCTGATGGAGGGAATGAGATGTTGTGTCCCCCTTGTCACGACACTAGTCCTACCATGGTAAACGGCTGTACCTTATTCTGGGTTCCTCAGTGCAAAAACCTGACTGACAGACACACGCCCGCTTCCCTTTATACCCGTATGTCCGGGGGTGGGACATGCAAATTCAATCTGCCGATTTTTTATTGGACTTTTATTGATTTTTTATTATCTGCACAAATATATGGTTCCTGTGTGCAAATTAATGTGTGCAGGACAAGAAAAGTTTAATTGTCCCCTTATTGAATGGGAGGATAAAAACAGACATTATGCTCTTTTTTCAGTTTTAGTGTAAAAAAAGAGTTCTACATTAGATTGCCATTGTTCTCTTGTGTGAGTTGAAACTCTTGAAAGTTTGCATATACATCAGAGTCGTTGGCCATTAGGGCTTGGCAAAGTTGCGGCGTGGCACTCTGTAGTGCCACCTAGAAGATGGGCATGTTTGCGGGGCTCTGTAGCACATCTCTTTTGAGCTACTATCACAAAACATTGTATAGCTCTCATTATGCAACTTTCACACTGACAGTCATAATCTTTGCCCAACAGGAAGATGGCCATTTTGGATTGTTTGAAAAATGCATGCTCTGGACTTTTAAATACTCTTGAAATATTTAATGTTACAGGTACCAAATGTGGGCAACATCATGCCAAGACATTGATGATGCTAAATTGTGAACTGATTTTGAACATGGTATGGTGTTGCCATGGCGGTGCGATTAAGTAATGTCAAAAATTTTGAAAAAGGAAGTGTCTCATATATTCTGCATGCATAGTGAGATTTACATCAAAACTGAGCCAAATGTTTTTCCTTTCAGGCTGATCACATTAAAATGGCTATTATGGGTCACAGTCATGGTGCCACCAACTGGCAGAAGGAAGTGTAGCACTTTTAACAGACTTTGAAATATCCTTCTTATGTTTACCTGAATTTCATCCAAAAAATTTAGAATAATGTCAAGAAAATGCAGATTTAATAATACTAATATTTAATTTTTTTATAGGCACCATTCATGACATTCAAGGTCACCGTACAAACAGAACACAAAAAAGTCAACCATGAAAGCATCAACAGTAACTACATTAAGCAAAAAGTACTATGATATACAATAATAAAGCATTGGAAGATACAATTTATAAACTCAAAGCATGCACAGTCATTAAAAAGCCTGTTTAAAAAGGTGAGTTTTAAAATGAATAATTTCACTGTTATGAATGTCCAGAGGAAGGAAATTCCATAAGTGAGGGGCAGTGTAACTAAAAGCTCTAGAACCCATAGAGTTCAGACGGATACGTGGTATGACAAGAAGAGTTGACGAGGAAGATCTGAGGGTACGAGTAGGTGTATAGGTATGAAAAAGTTCAGAGAGGTATGAGGGAGTAAGATTATTTAAGGCCTTGTATGGAATTCAAGATTTTGAAATCATTTGGTACTTTACCAGAAGCCAGTGCAAATGTTGAAGAACAGGTGAAATGTGTTCCAAAACTGATCCTTGTGGAACCAATTATAACACGTGATGATTTAGATCTAAAATGTTTGAGTTATTGAATTTTTTAAATATATGGTAAATTTGAAATGGGACGAAAATTATCAAAATTTGTAGGATCTGCCCCTGGTTTCTTGAGTATTGGGGTTATTGAAGCAGTTTTAAATGATATAGGAACCAAGCCAGAAGACAGTTAAGAATGAATTATCTCAGTGATTAAAGAAGACAGAGAAGGTACACATGCTTTAAATATGTTGGGAGAGGATCAAGCTGACAGGTGGTGGGTTTGGATTTCCGAATAATAGAGGATATCTCGTCAACCATTGGAATTTTAAAAATAGAAAATGCAGAAAGAGGTAGTTTGAAGGAGTCACAACCATCATTATTAAAAGTATTTGCTATAAATTTTGCATATTTTACATTTTGGTATTAAAATAATCCATAAAAGCATTACATAAAGTAGTAGAATACATATGTGATGTAGAGACTCAGGTGACTTTAGTATGTTGTTTACAATGGAAAAAAGAGATCTAGTGTTCCCTTCACCAGTCCTAATTAGATTAGAGAAAAATTCAGATTTCACTTCAGAGATAGCATCCTTATATTGTTGCATATGATGAACATATAATTCTTTATGAACTGTAAAACCAGTTTTGGCATACAAACACTCCAGCCGATGGCCTTTAGTTTTAAGCTGGTGTAATTTAGGAGTAAACCAAGGAGCAGAGTGTGTAAATGAAACAGACTTTGTTTTCAAAGGAGCAAAAATATCTAAGATCTCATGAAGCCCATCTTTATAATAGGATACCAGGTCATCCACAGTCGATAAATCAACTTTGCTAGAGAAGGTGGCAAGTTTATCAGTGAAGACAGATATATCAAAAGTCATGATATTGCAAAATGTGACAGATCAACATAAGTTGTCTTAAATACTGTGAGGTGGGCATTAAAAGACAGCAACAGATGATCAGATATGGACATATCTGAGACGGTACAGTTATGAGGAATTATGCCAGAACAACAGATGAGGTCAAGAATGTGCCCTTTGGCATGAGTTAGCAAATTAGTGTTCTACCCATGGGAAAGATCCACAGAGATGGTGATTTTGAGACCTCGGCCTGGTTACACACCCAAAGTTCCCACCACTCCCTTTCGGGATCAGGTGGTGAACCTGCAAGCGCTCCCTTCAGAGGAGGAAGACCCGGCCTTGTCGTTGCTGTGCCCAGTTGACACCCTGCTCATCTATCTGGACCACACACAGAGCTTTAGATGCTCGGAGCAGCTCTTTGTCTGTTTTGGAGGTCAACAAAAAGGGAAATCTCCAAACAGAGGCTGGCCCATTGGATTGTGTCCATACATGGTGATTCCCCCTCAAGTTATCCTATAAGATGTGTTTCCACTGTTCGGTTTCCCCTCAGGTGAACTCTGTGTTCCCATCAACAGAACTTCGCTCTGCCTCGGCCACTGTTGCTGTGTACCCTCTACATAGATAGAGTCCTCACAGTGTATTCATTCAATATGTGAACATCCCCATCGGTAAGTCCATGTGAGGTATTCTCCACACGTTAACATCTCTCCGGTATGATGTGGTCTCCATAGTTCATTCCCTCCTGGAGAGGGAAGAGCACTTCCCCAGCGCTATTCTAGAGGGTGCTCAGCCAGAAATTGCTTAATAAAAAAACAGGAAAGGCCACCACATGTATCCTCCTCGAGTAAGTGTCTCCTCCCACCATTAATGTGATCAGGGAGAAACCTTACCTAACTCGTTGGAAGGTCATGATGTGGTCGAGGGATCACTGCGAAGCTCGCAGCAGCTTGCCAGTGTCCACTCCTCCATACTTTGTGACACGGCTCAGCGCCTGCATCGTTTCGTCAGAACCTTTAGTGTTACTACATCGACAAAACATCGAGCGAGTGATTGACAGGGAAAATCTTGGTTACAAATGTAACCTCTGTTCCCTGATAGAGGGAATGAGATGTTGTGTCCTCTTGCCACGGTGCTGAACCAACCGCTGACATGGCTGGGACTCTCTCTTGGCTCCTCGGCACAAATCTGAATGAGTGGTGCACGCCATCTACTTTTATACCCCTATGTTCAGGGTGAAGAGTAGCATGCAAATTCCACTTGCCAATTTTCATTGGCCTTTTCTGAATAAAGCAAAGATGATTGGGGCTCTCAAGAGTGAACCCCTAGTGTAACTACATCAACACAATGTCTTTGGAAAGGAGGAGGCAAGAACCGGCTTGGCAATATAAATAATATTTTAATAATAAACTTAAAAGACACAAACACACACATGACTGACTTGCCTGTAAATGATCTCTCTCTCCCGCACCATCTTCCGCAGTGGCCTTTATCACTCTCGGAGGCTTGCTTAGCCTGATAAGGGACCGGGGATGTGTAGAATCACGACCCGGCCCCGCCCTCCGCCCTGCCACAGTCTTATTCCCTCCATCAGGGAACAGAGGTTACATCAGTAACGAAGACCTTCTCATTAAAAATCTCCAGTTCTTGAGTTGGAGTTTCAATTTAATCAGATCTGTGTAGGTTTTGACTGCCGATCCAGAGGTGGAATGTGTTAGTTTGAATTTTATGATAAATATTTGTTGTGCATGTTATTAGTGTCGTTTAGTGTCAGCTGTTTTTCTGCAGCTAACACTCTTTTCCGGGTAATAGAAAAGAAAAATATGTCCCCCATTGTAATGGCCTTCTCGGTCGTATTGTTTGTGTGCATGTAGGGTGCCCGCCCGCACCCTCAAAAAGGCACATTTTGAAGGTGAAAAAAAATTATCACAGTAGGAGTCTGCCCTCTTAGTATGTGATAGAGGGGCACCAGATGGGTAACCGAGCGAAATGTCGGCTCCGTTGGAGCTCAGGGAGCAAAGTTAGAGCACATCTCACTTTCAATTTGTACCATTCATTTTCACAGTGGGTGATTTCTCCAAATAGAAATCTGTGGCTTCTCAGGGGTCCCCTAGTCCGTGTGCAAAGTTTCAAGTCCCAACGACTTCGTTAAGTGCTTCAATGGCTGACAAATGAGTGAAAAGTTACATTTGTTTTCCTAGAATATTTTTCTTGATTTTTTTTAAAGTAAATATAAAGTAATAAATATAAAGTAAAGTAATATGTTGTTTCTGAGGGCCCAACAATGAAGCATTCGAAGCCCCCAGGTCTTAGGACCAATCTAAACCAAGTCCACGAAGCCGCTGTTGAATTGCATTGGTTTAATGGGCAAGTGAGACGTCTAGAAAAGTGGGTTCTGAAGGTCGCAGAACCTTGAAATTTGAGTTATTCGATCATCGGGGGCCCCCGAGTCAGGTCCTAGATTTTGGAGGCCCTGGGGGCTTGCTAAGTATTAAAGCCTCTGATGAATGTACTGTTGCACACAAGGCCTAAAATGCAGCCTGTCTCATTGATTCCTATGACAGGCAGAGATCTGTTGAAAACAATTAAAAATACTTTTTTGTATCCCAGTCCTCAGTCCTTGACGTGTCCCCGTGTGAAATTTGGGGTCCGTTGGACCTCAGGGGGAAAAGTTAGAGCACGTCCCACTTTCCATTTGAACCATTAATTTTCACAGCGGGTCCGTGGACATGGCTCCGAAAGGTCCAAACGACTCCGATTTGAAATCTGTGGCTTCTCAGGGTGCAAAGCTAGACAGTGTGCAAAGTTTCAAGTCCAAACAACTTCGTTAAGTGCTTAATTGGCTGACTAATGAGTGAAAAGTGACATTTAATTTCCTGTAATATTTTTCTTGATTTTTTTTAAGGTACTTCCTTAACTCTGAGGGACACACCTTTCTAATACGCTGTTTCTGAGGGCCCATCGATGAAGCATTCGAAGCCCCTAGGTCTTAGCACTAAATTTAACCCCGTCCACGAAACCGCTGTGGAATTGCATTGCTTTAATTGGCAAGTGGGAATTCTTGTAAAAAGGGGTCAAAAGGTCGCAGGACCTCGAAATTTGGGATTCTGGAGCCCCGGGGGCCCCCAAATCAGGCCCTAAAATTTGGAGGCTCTAGACATTGTCTGAATGCACTCTTTCAGCTCTAGACCTTATATTAACACCCAAATTACTCTGCACATGCAAGAGGCTCTCTCTGGCTTTGAGAGAAAGAGGCCTGTGAGGTTGATTCTTGCATTAAAGAAAAAAAAAAATTGTTCTTTCTAGAGACTTGCGCTTTTATTATGACACACCAGGGACTACCAGCACGTGAAGTTTGGGGCTCAGAGGAGCTTTCTAGAAAAAGTCCACGTGCAATCAGTTTCATTCATTTTCTGCAACGGGTTGGTGGATGGGGCTCCGAAAGGTCCGAGCGACTCGAAAACGACATATGCGCATCGTCGCGGTGCTCTTAGACGGAGTGGAGAGTTTCGTGACCTTTTGACTTTATTTTCTATTCATTTGGCCCATTTAGGGACGTCGTCCATGAACACGTTGTGAAAAATGCATTGATTCAAAGGGAAAGTGGAATGTCTGGAAAAGAGGGGTCAAAAGGTCGCAGGATCTTGAAACTCCTGGTCCGCGAGCGTCAGGTCCCCCCAAATCAGGAACCAAAATATGGGGTCTCTAGAACCTTCCTGAGCCTATATCCAAACCCTAACCATAGTTGTCTGATCATTCAAGAGGGCTCTCTCAAGCTTTATGTGCAAGAGGCCTTTGTGAGAGAAAGTTACACAAACGGCCAAAAAAATCTTTTCCTTTTTTCTAGAGCTTCGTGCTCTCAGTATGTATTTCGAGAGGCGTCAGGCTACCACCGTGTGAAATTTGCAGGCTGTGGGAGCTTTCTAGAAAACGTCCACGTGCAATCGGTTCCATTCATTTTCTACAACGGGTTGGTGGACGGGGCTCCAAAAGGTCCGAACGACTCAAAATTGACATATGCGCATCGTCGGGGTGTCCTTAGATGGCGTGCAAAGTTTCGAGTCCCAACGACGTCGTTAAGGGCTTAATTGGCTGACTTGTGCACGAAAAGTCATTTTTCTGGAATATTTTTCTTGATTTTTTTTAAAGTACTTCCCATGCACCGTGGAACACTGCCATTTAATAGGTCGTTTCTGAGGGCCCTACGATGAAGCATTCAAAGCCCCCAGGTCTTAGCACCAACTTAAACCCCGTCCAGGAAACCGCTGTAGAATTACATTGCTTCAATGGGCAAGTGGGACGTCTAGAAAAGGGGGTTCCCAAGGTCGCAGAACCTTGAAATTTGAGATATTCGATCGTCAGGGGCCCCCAAGTCAGGTCCTAGATTTTGGAGGCCCTAGGGGCTTGCTAAGTATTAAAGCCTCTGATGAATGTACTGTTGCACACAAGGCCTAAAATGAAGCCTGTCTCATTGATTCCTATGACAGGCAGAGAGATCTGTTGAAAATAATGAAAAATACTTTTTTGCACCCTAGGCCTTAGTCCTGTTAATACGTCGATAAGGGGCCCTTGACATGTCACCGTGTGAAATTTGGGGTCCGTCGGACCTCAGGAAGAGCAATCCCACTTTCCATTTGTACCATTCATTTTCACAGCGGGTCCGTGGACATGGCTCAGAAAGGTCCAAACGACTCCGATTTCAAATATGTGGCTTATCAGGGGTCCCCTAGTCAGTGTGCAAAGTTTCAAGTCCCAATGACTTTGTTAAGTGCTTAATTGGCTGACTTGTGTAATGTGACAATCCTTTCTCAGGAATATTACAATAAAGCATGCTGTTTCCCCCCACTACAACCTCAATTGCATGTATAGACTTGCATTTGGAGCCCCTCACCCCTAATCCATTTACAAGCCTATTGCAGTATTTCTCCAACTATAGGTCTATTACAATAGTGATGATTAATAATTGAGCATTGAGTCTCACACTTAAGCTAATTATGCATGTTTGTGGGTTGTTAGTTGCATCAACTTGTTGTATTGTGTATTCTGAGTGCTGCCAAAGGGATTTTGTCTATCAAATTGAATGCAAATATCACTCAAAGTGTTTCAATTGAATAGCCCACGATTCTGCTGTTGAGTCTCCATAGAACAAATTGCTAATGGACAATTTCATTTTTTTATGCTAATTATGCATGTTTATGAGTTGTAAGTTGCATAAACATGTTGTATTGTGTATTTTATACAGGAGAACAGGTTTCAGCTTCCTAAGTCTATCCAGAGCTGAGATCTGGGCATACCACATACAATCTGGTGATGATTTCTGGACCATTGAATTGATTGGAAGTGGGACTACCAAGTGGTGGACTGCATTTTTATAACTCCAGGATAACATTTATGACATATAATCACATTTAGGTGACTGTAGGACACCCCCTGAACATAGTGCACCATTCAAAACATCAAAATTCCACTGTCCACTAAGTGATGATTTTGGCCAATGCAAATAAATTGGAAGAGGGTAGTCCCATACAGCCATACAATCACTGGCTAATGGACAGAGAGTCCTTTGGCCCATTAAATTGATTGGAAGTGGGACTACCCACTCAAGTTATTCTTTACATACAGCAATACAATCATTGGCTATTGGACAGAGAGTCCTTTGGCCCATTAAATTGATTGGAAGTGGGACTACCCACTACAGATATAATGTGCATACAGCAATACAATCACTGGCTATTGGACAGAGAGTCCTTTGGCCCATTAAATTGATTGGAAGTGGGACTACCCACTCAAGTTATTCTGTACCAAAAGCAATACAATCACTGGCTAATGGACAGAGAGTCCTTTGGGCCATTAAATTGATTGGATGTGGGACCACCCACTACTGTTATTCTGTACACATAGCTGTACAATCACTTGCTAATGGGTTTTGAGTCTGTTGGTGGACACATACACCTGTAGATTCAATTGGAAATGGGCAGTTAGTCAGTTTATGTTTACACACCTATGTGTTTCAGGTCAAAGTGGGTAAAATAGGTGGTTTGGGTTCAGATAGCGTGTCTCTGGACAGCCCCAACACCTACAGTTGGTCCGGGGTTCTCATTGGACAAATTTTGCAAAATAGATGGTTAGCTGGCAGATAGCGTGTACGTGGACAGCCCCGGCCCCTCTGGGCGGTCTGGGGGTCTCACTTGTCAATTTGGGAAAAATAAGTGGTCAGGGGCATGATAGCGGGTCCGTGGACAGCCCTGCCCCCTCTGGGCAGTCTGGGGGTCTCATTGGTCAATTTGGGAAAAATAAGTGGTCAGGGGCATGATAGCGGGTCCGTGGACAGCCCCGCCCCCTCTGGGTGGTCTGGGAGTCTCACTGGTCAATTTGGGAAAAATAAGTGGTCAGGGGCATGATAACAGGTCCGTGGACAGCCCCGCCCCCCCAGGGCAGTCAGGGGGTCTCATTGGTCCATTTTGGAAAAATAGTGGGTCAGGGGGATGATACTGGGTCCGTGGACAGCCCCGCCCCCCCCGGGGTGGGCAGGGGGTCTCATTGGTCCATTTTGAAAAAATAGTGGGTCGGGGGGATGATAATGGTCCGTGGACTGTCCCGCCCCCCCGGGGTGGGCAGGGGTCTCATTGGTCCATTAAGACAGAAGGCGGACGTGAGTTCGCCACCACCCTGACGAATACTGAACTGCACTAGAAATTCAAATTCAGGGTGGCATCTTTGAACGCCCGTGGCGCGGGTCCGCGCCGCCCTGGGCGTGCCCCGACCATGCAGACCTCACCCTAGGGACCCCCCGAACGAACGGGCACCGGCCCCCGGCCCGTGAAAAATTTTGGGGGGTTGGCGCACAGCATACAGGAACCCCCGTACAATTCCCCATTCCCCAGTGCCCGAGTGACCCCCATAAGAAAGTGCTTCCCTTAGGTAGGGAAAGCTTGCTCTTTTCCCAGTTTACCTGAAGCCCTAGACAGCTGAGGTGCCTGAGCTCCTGGTGAATGAGCTAGAATGAGCCAGTCATCGATGTAATTGAGTATGCGGATGCCCACATCCCGTAGCGGTGCAAGGGCTGCCTCTGCGACCTTGGTGAAGTCGCGAGGGGACAGGGACAGGCCGAAGGGGAGGACCTTGAACTGAAACGCCTGGCCATCGAATGTGAACCATAGGACGGGTCGATGTCGAGGTAGAATGGAGATGTGGAAGAACGAGTCATTCAGGTCTAACCAATCTGATGCTGAATGGAGGTTCAAATCTGTTTCTGCATCAGCATTTTGAACTTGAGTTTGTGTAAAGCCCTGTTGAGAACTCACAAGTCCAAAATTGGCCGCAACACACCGCATTTTTTGGGTACAATGAAGTAAAGGCTGTAGAGACCCTTCATCCCGGTGGATCGTCCTTGAGTAGCAGAGTTGTAATCTCTGCCCATAAGGTGCTGGTGTTTTCGCCGTGCATTGAAGTGGAGCGAATACCGCTGAAATGAGGCTGGAGCCTGGTGAATTGAATCGCGTAGCCGAGTCAGATGGTCAGATGGTCAACCAGCACGACGGGTTGGACAGTGAAAGCCACGCATCCAAGCTCCGTGTGAGGGGCACTAAGGGGACGATCATTTTTGATCATTGGGCTTCGCAGCGGGGGGAGCATGTAATAATGCATCGGAAGGCAAAAGTTTGTCCCGAGGCTTGGGTGCTGAGAAAAGACTCAAAGCACTTACCTTTCTCTTCTCAGGAGTAGGTCCTGTGAAGACTTCCTCGAAACTCGTCAGCGCTGGCCCACCGGGGATGGGCAGGTGGTGGTCTGGAGGTGAAGTTACTGCGTCTGGGGAGCCGGGACTGTGGTTTTTGGTGCCATGGTGCCGTGAGAATGTCGTGCACCAGCTAGATGACCCAGGAAGTGAGGAAATCACTCTTTTGTTAACCATGTGGGAAAACAAGGATTCTACAGGCCTTGGAGGGGAGTACCAGATGATCCCGCCAGGTGATGACATTTTCGGGGCACAGGTGGACTGCTTTATCCACCCGTGGGCTGCCATACCGTCAAAGGTAGTGAGAGCGGATGAGTGACTAAAATAATCTAGTCTTGAGGTCATGAGTTCATTAATTAGTTTTTCGGCTAATTAATCAGCAACAGAGAGCATTAGCCGTAATTTAGCATTATTTCTTAGGTGGAAGAATGCTTTTCTACAAACATTGGTAATTTGATTTTAAAAGGACAGATTGGTATCAAATATAATGTAACAGTACATCCATCGAGAGTCATATTATATTTTAGCGGCTTATTTTTTGATTTTTTTGGTCCAATAATTAGTAACTCTGTTTTGTTAGAATTGAGTAGAAGGCAATTTCTGGCCTTCCAATCTCTTATTTCATTGATACACTCTGCTAATTTTGAGAATTGTGAAATCTCATCAGGTTTTGATGAAATATAAAGTTGTGTATCATCGTCATAGCAGTGGAAACTTATTCCACAATTCCTGATAATATCTCCCAGTGGAAGCATATACAAGGAGAAAAGCAGAGGCCCTAAAACTGATCCTTGTGGCACTCCATACTTTACTTTTGTCTGGATTGACAATTCCTCATTTAAATAGGACTTAAACCATGCTAATGCAACTCCACAAATGGCAACATAATTCAAGCCTTTTCAAGAAAATGTCGTGATCTATCGTGTCGAATGCAGCACTAAGATCTAAAAGCACTAGAAGAGAAATGCAGCCGCGATCAGATGACAAGAGTAAGTAATTTGTAACTCTAATAAGTGCAGTCTCTGTACTGTGATGAGGCCTAAATCCTCTCGTACTGAAAGACTGGAATTCTCGTATATACTATTTCTCTGTAGAAATGAACGTATTTGGGAGGATACTACATTTTCTAGTATTTTCGACATAAACAGGAGATTTGAAATCGGTCTATTAATAGCCAGTTCTCCAGGATCAAGTTGAGACTTCTTAATAAGCAGTTTGATAACTGCCACTTTAAAGTTTTTTGGACATGTCATAAGGATAGCGAGGAGTTAATAATATTAAGAAGCGGTTCTGAAATTACAGGAGATACCTCTTTTAAGAGCTTAGTTGGTATTGGATCTAAAAAACATGTTGTGGCTTTTGATGTTTTGATAAGTTTTGTTAGCTTTTGGACCTATGACAACAAATGATTGAGGATGTGAGGAAAATTATTAGACACTTTTCTGTGGTGCTGTGATGGATGATTGCATAATTCCAATTTTATTTCTGATTATTTCAATTTTATCGCTAAAGAAATTAATGAAGTCATTACCCTTTCTATGAGTTTACTAAAATATACTGACCTGGCAGCTTTTAGTGCCTGTTCTGTAGCTACAGACACTATCCATCCTCTTGAGAGCATGAGTGTGATCATTGTACCATGGTGTAGGGCTTATTTCTTTAATTTTCTTTAATCGAAGTGGGGCGACATTTTCAAGAGTGCTAGAGAAGCCTGAATTTATATTTACTGTTATTTCATCAAGTTCTTCTGGGCTTTGGGGTTTATTGAGTGTATGAGATAGATCTGGAAGATTATTATTGAAGCTATCTTTAGTGGTCAAAATAATAGTTCTACCTGAATGATAGTGTGGTGTAAATTGGGTAACATTAGCTGATCGCAGCATACAAGAGACGAGGTAATGATCTGAGACGTCATCGCTCTGCGGTAGAATTTCTATATTATCAACATCAACTCCATATGACAGAATTAAATTACATTATAAGAAGTTTATAAATAAAATCACAAATTACCTGTTACATTTTGTCTGACTCCAAGAGAGTTGAGAATATCGATAAATACTAATCCCAATGTGTCATTTTCATTATCTATGTGAATGTTGAAGTCACCAACCATTAAAGATCTATCTACAGTAACTACAAGATCTGATATTTGCAAATTCACCAATGAAATCAGAATAAGTCCTGGGTGATCTATGCACTGTAGCAAGGTTAAAAGACAACAAAGTTTTTTTTATTTATATCTGATGGTGTCACATTAAGCATTATTAGTTCAAAAGACTTACTTTTATATCCTGTCCTCTGAGTAACACCAAAAACTGTAAATTGTAGCAACACTTCCTCATCGACCCTTCAGACGAGTCTCATGTTTATAACAATAACCTGGGGGAGTAGATTCATTTAAACTAATATATGCATCAGGTTTAAGCCAGGTTTCATTCAAACAGAGCACATCCAAACTATGATCTTTAATCATTTAATTAACGATGAACGCTTTGGTAGAAAGTGATCTAATATTTAGTAGCCCTATTTTTATATGATGTTTATCTTTAATTTGTTTTTTTTTGTTCAAGTTTGACCTTAATCACATTTTTTTTCTAAACGATTTAGTGAGGTTTTGTGGTTGATAGTTCGGGAAACAGACACAGACTCGATGAGATATCTAGGTGACACTGTCTCTATGTGTTGTAGTTTATGTGACCTGTATGACGTCACAAGGCAGCTAGCAGACATTCAGTTTAACCAGTTTCAACAAAATTACAAGGCTAAATGACTTCTGTGCTTATGTTAAACTCTACCTAGACCAACTTAACACCTAATTAATTGAATTACATTTGTTCATTTAAAACAATATTAGGGATATATAAAACATTTAAATGACTCAATTAAAATATAATCTCAGTGAACTCAGTGTAATGTTCAAGAAACCAATTTGAAATGATTCGAGCTTTGTGACATGGTGCATTATCCTGCTGGAAGTAGCCATCAGAGGATGGGTACATGGTGGCCATAAAGGGATGGACGTGGTCAGAAACAATGCTCAGGTAGGCCGTGGCATTTAAACGATGCCCAATTGGCACTAAGGGGCCTAAAGTGTGCCAAGAAAACATCCCCCACACCATTACACCACCACCACCAGCCTGCACAGTGGTAACAAGGCATGATGGATCCATGTTCTCATTCTGTTTACGCCAAATTCTGACTCTACCATCTGAATGTCTCAACAGAAATCGAGACTCATCAGACCAGGCAACATTTTTCCAGTTTTCAACTGTCCAATTTTGGTGAGCTCTTGCAAATTGTAGCCTCTTTTTCCTATTTGTATTGGAGATGAGTGGTACCCGGTGGGGTCTTCTGCTGTTGTAGCCCATCCGCCTCAAGGTTGTGCGTGTTGTGGCTTCACAAATGCTTTGCTGCATACCTCGGTTGTAACGAGTGGTTATTTCAGTCAAAGTTGCTCTTCTATCAGCTTGAATCAGTCGGCCCATTCTCCTCTGACCTCTAGCATCAACAAGGCATTTTCACCCACAGGACTGCCGCATACTGGATGTTTTTCCCTTTTCACACCATTCTTTGTAAACCCTAGAAATGTTTGTGCGTGAAAATCCCAGTAACTGAGCAGATTGTGAAATACTCAGACCGGCCCGTCTGGCACCAACAATCATGCCACACTCAAAATTGCTTAAATTACCTTTCTTTCCCATTCTGACATTCAGTTTGGAGTTCAGGAGATTGTCTTGACCAGGACCACACCCCTAAATGCATTGAAGCAACTGCCATGTGATTGGTTGATTAGATAATTGCATTAATGAGAAATTGAACAGGTGTTCCTAATAATCCTTTAGGTGTGTGTGTGTGTGTATATATATATATATATATATATATATATATATATATATATATTTGGAGAGAGAGAGAGAGAGAGAGAGAGAGTGTGTGAGTGAGTGAGTGAGTTAGTGAGTGTGAGTGTGTGTGTGTCAGACCTCTGCATTTTTTATGGAGGAAGCGGGAGCTGGAGGAACAATCCACATACGATTTAATGCCACACTTTTCAGTGTACATTAAAACATAAACATGCTTTTCTGCATAATAAACAAACACATTCAACAATGTTCAACAGCCTTGCTTTTCAGCAGTCACTGTGGCACAGCTCCATGTGTCTGTCTCTCCCCATATGCTGCCATCTTCTCTCCTTAAATACTCCCGCCGCTCCTCCCTGTAATGCGAGACTGGTGTGCAAACAGGTGGAACTCATTTACAACTTATCTCTGGCCTAGCTCTGCCCTGATGCTGCTCGGCCATGTCATGCTTGCCACAATATATATATATATATATATATATATATATATATATATATAGATAAATAGATAGATAGCACAAGTACAAAGAGTGCTAAATAATCACAGATTAAAAAATATTAACAGAACTTCAACTAGAAGGTAATGTGAGTGCAGCATAGTTCTAGCAGGAAGACTAGCAGCTGTATCATCACACCTTTCACATGGCATCACACCTGCTAACATTGCAAATAGACACGTTTTGACCTCTCCAGGCCACAGGAGAACCAGTGCACAGAACATCTTTGGATGCCCACCTTCTCTTTCCAACGACGTCATCACTTCATCTCAACTTCTGCCAACATCAAACCCACAGGGAGTAAACAACCAGCAAACCCGGATTTTCACCCATATCTCATTAATTTAATTTGATTCTCTCAATCGAATTGCACGACCCAGTGGAGCACGCTAAATCTTCGGCTCAGGCAGCAGCTGGTTTCCATCAGAAATATGCAAAGTCATTATCATATCCATCAAATGCATTCAGATTTTGTCATGGGTCTAGGCCTCCTGTTGCCATGCTGCTTGTTCATTATAGTTGTAATGCTGTCTGTTCATCATAACACCAGTTGTACTCTACATCACGCAAGGCTCTGAGATTGCATGCACACGCTTATTACAAATATGTTGATTTGTTACAACTCAACCCCCGAGAAAAGGTGATAGCTAGAGGATTGGGATTTTTTACTCCTTCCTAGCTAAATGTGGAGGGAGAGGTTTGGTCCCTGGTCCTGCAGAGTACAGCCCCATAATGCTGGCATTGGGTAAAGGTGTGAGTGACCTAATTTTGGCTATGTGATGGAATGAGGAAAGGGCTAGCTTGTGTGACTGTACTCTGGTTGAGGGATTAATGAGACTTTATAAGTCTCAAAGGGGGGAAATGTATGGTGTATTTTCTAATTAATATGATGTATTTTCTCTAACAAGTTAGATGTGATGTGTTTTGTCTAATTAAATGGTCATGATGTATTTTCTTTAATGAAACTAGACGTGGGATGCATATCTTTTAAACATGAGGTATTTTCTAATTAAAGGGTTTTGTGTGAAAACAAGAAATACCAGCATGATACACAGTAGTAGAGGGTAAAAGTATGTTATGTGTAAGGCTTGTTTTTCCCTAATGAAGGTGATTTAAGGTGACGTGTCCTTTACATGCACAATGACATAAGCTCATTAAATAGATACTGGTTAAATCTAAGTGAAATTGAGTAAAAAACATGTCAATCATTAAGTGAAAAACAAGTCAAAATATTCTTTATGTACATTCTTTTTTTAAAAAGGAGTAAGGGAAACTTTTTCCACTAATAATTATAAAGGACACAATCTGAGAAATAATGGTAGAAAGGTGAAAAGGTGATGAGATGAAATCATTGGCTAGAGATAATGTGTATGAGATAAAAAAGGTATAAAAACTGAGAACTGGAAGAGACTAATTAGATCGGACAGCTGACCGGACACATGTTTATTGGTTTTCAATAAACTACAACTTTGGCATCTGTAACTTGGGACTCCGAGAGTTTTCTTACAACTTAGAGAGATTCTTTGCGACTTTCCATGATATATTTCCTGGTGACCATGAAGGGACCGGCTTTTGAGGTCGAAGGGACAACAGGCCGCTGAACGGACGGCTGGCACGAATCGCACAAAACCACCGACACCAGAAATCGAGGTAAGCGTTTTGCTTAAGGTGTTTTTGTGTGATCTGTGATGGCAGGTCCCAGTAAGTAGCTTCCCTAAGACTTTTGCTGGTCTGAACATAGAATAATTTGAACTAATTGCCTAAAATAGAGGTGAGTTCCAGATCTCAAAACAGGGGGGTTGGGGATATTTATAAAGGTAGTAAAAGCCTGAGAAGACACAGAGGCTGTCTGAGGACATGAGTGGTACAAGACAGCATGTTTTTCCAGACATAAGCGCAATAAGCAGCAAGGTCAAAGGTGCACTAAAGCAGGCTTCAGGCAAGTTTTATCTTGAAAAAATACCAAAAGAGTCTGAAGGGGAAGGGAAAAGAAGAAGATCTGAAAGACTAATTAACAAGAACAAGGAACCTAGTGACTACAGTGAAGAATCATCAGATGACGACGAAGGAAAAGAGATGCCGAGAAGAAAGCAACTACCTGCGCGAATCAATAAAACAGTGAAAAAACAATGTCCTATTATAATAAAAGGAGAATACAACTGCTATGTACCATGGGCCAACCAGGATCTTGAAGGACTACTGGCAGCTCTCCCAGATATATATGAAGGAGCAGGAAAATGGATTAGAGACGTTGAAGAACAAACAGTAGGGACTCAATTAGCCATAGGGGACATCAAAGCACTTCTTGCCAGATGCGTTGGAGGGAAAAAAATTTTAGGAAATATTGGAAAAAGCAAATATGGAAAATGCAGCAAATAGCTCAGTTTGACGAAGTGTCATTCAACGACCACCGAAATGACTTATGGGGTGTCCTGAGAGAAGAATTTCCCACCAGTGTAGATCCATAGTCCATAAGAGGAGAACCACTGGGAGCAACTGAAAACCCGAAAGCCTATATTGACCGAGAAACAAAAAGATGGAAGCTGGAAATGGAAAAAGACCCAGAAAAAGATCCCTGGTTGACGACCATGTTTCCGAATTTTCATAGTGGAAGCCATGCCTGGACCAATAAGAGATAAACTAGAAGATGAGGTAGGATTGACCACCAAAACACAAAAAGAATTCTGTGCTCATGTGGTTCATGCAGTAGAACAACACAGAAAAAATAAGGAGAGAATAAAACAACAAGAGAAAGACTTACGCAAGAAGCTGGAACAACTACAGCTAGAAGAACTAGCAGGAAAGAAGATAAACTTCAGGAAAAAGGAAAAGGAAACTCCAACCACTGTAATGGCACCAGTGAATGCTACATTACAGGTCCCGAATAATGGACAGGTCCCAACAACCCCTAGTTTGCCAGCTGTTCCACATTCACGTGTATAAATCCAAATTATGCCTCTCACCCCCCCCCCCCCCCCCCCTCCCCCAGTCTGGAAAATATGTAAAGACAGTAGGATTCTCGGCCTCCACAGTGACTATGGGGTACCCAGTGGTGATCTACACTCATCATAAGATAATAGAGCTAATAGAAAACAGGAAATTTGTATTAACACAGGCAAAATGCTTAGAATACTCAACACTGCTCACATACCCAGATGTGACCATAAAAAGGTGTACCACTGTAAATCTAGCAAATTATATTCCCTTAGAAGACGAAGGAACACCGCATGATTGTGTGGCAAATTCATTAGCTTTCACAGGTTTAACCCTCTGGGGTCTGAGGGTATTTGGGGCACTGAAGACATTTGTCATTTGTGCTTTTTTCAGTTGCTTAAAAACATATTAGTGTAAGTCTGATAACACTGTATTTAGAACAAACTGGGCTACAATAATATGTGAGCAACATGTATGTACATATTTGTATTTTTGAGAAAATAACGTTTATGTGTGGTTTTTAAAAAAAAACTAAAATATTAATTCACTGAAATAAGTTCATATAACACATACTAAACATTTGTCCACAAGACATTTGAGAACTGGATCTTGTAGCCTAGAGTTTTTGCTACAAAATTATGTGAAAACCATCCTGATCACTCATTCATACAAAACAATATAGTAATTTAACTTTTGTAAGACAATTTTAGTGTTGAAAGGTAATATGCAAGGAGGCATGAATGATCATGAATATTGATGTGATTCACACCTGAGAGACAATGACCCCACCCCTGAGCCTATCAATGAGGAATGTGACAGAAAGAGAATGAATGTGAGGAGACTTAATGATCCAAATCAAGTTTTAAGTTAAAAGAAGTAATCTGACTATATATATTTTCTTTACATAAAGACTTAATTTTAGACCTACACTACCGTTAAAAGAATTCTCTTCTGCTCACCAAGACTGGATTTATTTAATCCAAAATACAGAAACAACATTGATATTCTGAACTCTTTTTACAATTTAAAAGAACAGTTTTCTATTTGAATATATTGTAACATGCAATTTGTGATCAAAGCTGAATTTTCAGCATCATTACTGCAGTCCACAGTGTCACATGATCCTTCAGAAATCATAATAATATGCTGATTTTCTAATATGGGCATATTTAAAGTGCATTTTACTCATTTAACCTGAACACATATTTGCAAGCACAAGCTTTGTTGATGATAATGAGGCAGCATAACCTTTAGTTAAAATATAATCTAAACATTCATATTATTTTTATATCATGTTACATATCATATTTATATCATACAGCATACAATTTAAATGCTTGCTTTAGCTGAAACAACATTTAAATGTAACTAAAACTTGCTTATTAGGACATATTTCAAATTTCAATACTCTGAATCCTTCCTGGCTGGCAAGTCTAGAAACACTCCCACTAGTAAAATATGTACAAGTTTATATAAAATAGCATGTCAACTAATGAAAAGGAATTGACTTACTCGTCTGAAATTGTATCCTCGGCTGGATCAAATCTCTCTTCAAAATACAAATGTTCATCAGAGTCCCGCTCTTCTTCTGAGGAAAATGTTAACTCTTCCTTACAATCCTGGAGCTTTCTCACCTGTGTATCATTGCAAACACGCAGAAAAATGAATGAATTTTGTTTACATTAAACCTCACAGTCGGGGGCGTGTACATTTGCGTTGATCATCTCAGCACATTAGCGTATGAATGGCGCGCTCTGCTGGTGGGTGGGATCACATTACATATAATTAGATAGACCAGTAAAAAACTGTACATCACTTTGTTTCAAACAGATTGCATTGCAGGGGAATATTTGTTTTAAATTTGAATTGGTTTATTAAAAATTAGACATTTAAAGCTTTCTTTAGACATATGTTTCATGTTTGTGTGATAAGTATTCACAGAGTTTCAGTTCATTTTTGTGACGTGTTTCTGAAATATGCTTGTGAACACAGAGAGAGCTGAAAGCTCACTATTTTCTTTATTTTACAAAAGCACAAGATTTTGTTATTATTGTGAGTGTACAATAAAAGTATAAAAGTAGACCCTTTATAGTCTCTAATGATGTCTTACACTTATTTGTATACCCAAAAATGACGGAGTATTTTAAGTTGTTTCTGCTGTAATGACGAAAATATCCAGCAGGACACGCCGGCACGTCCATCGACCCCAGAGGGTGAAGACCTGACTTGGAATCAACACCAATGGTTGAGGCAGACGTATAATACTTTGTTGATGGTTCCTGTTTTAAGGACCACTTAGGAAGTCATGCTGGGTTTGCCATGGTAAAAAAGAAGGGAGACTTTTGTACCAGTTGTGGTTCAGCATTGTGAACAGCCATGCTCAGCACAATTGGCAGAACTGAAAGCATTGACCAAAGCCTGTTTGCTCGCTAAAGATCAAAAAGTTAACATATATGCAGATTCTGCATATGCACATGGAGTGTGTCATTATTTGGGGCAGTGTGGAAACAAAGAGGGTTTAAAAAGAGTGATGGGACACCAATCCAGCATAATGATCAGATAATCAAACTAATTTCAGCTATGATGAATCCAAAAAAGTTGGCCATAATCAAATGCCAGGCCCACAAAAAAGGAAAAGACTTTGTCATTAGAGGAAATAATGCTACGGATGCACATGCACGAGAAGCTTCAGGATGCAAAGCAACAATGGCCCCAGAAGTGATATTACAGATCCAGCCAAATTTAACAGATATCACATGGATACAAGGTCAAGCTGGTCAACATGAGGTAACACAATGGCAACGAAGGGGGGTGGCAAAGGATGTGAATGTAATATGGAGGTCTCATGAGGGACAAATATTGGCACCAGTGGCACTTCTTAATATGTTAATTTCTGATGCGCATGGTTTTGACCATTGCGCAAGGGGCGATGTTATGAGAAAAATAAAACAGCAGGGCTACTGGTCTCCATATATGCAGGCCCCAGTAGATGAATTCTTAGCAAACTGCGAAATTTGCGAAAAACCTAATGTCAGGGAAGGTACGACCGCACCAATACCAGCGCCAGAGGGACCATTCAAACATCTAGTAATGGACTACGTTGAAATGATAAAATCAGTCCGAGGGAAAAGATACATGTTGGTCATAATAGACAGGTTCAGCAGATGGGTAGAAGCTGTACCTTCAGCAGATCAGGGAGCGCAAACGGTAATGAAATTTCTGACAAGAGAAGTTATCCCAAGGTTTGGAATACCATCACAGATTAGTTCAGACAATGACTCAGCATTTATCCAGAGGGCAATAAAAACAGTGATACAGCAACTGAGAATAAAACAATGGTTAGGATGTGTTTACCATCCGCAGTTGCAGGAAATGGTGGAGAGAGTAAATGGGAATCTCAAGGCAAAAATTGGAAAAATCTGCCAAGAGACAAGGCCTAATTGGGTTGATGCGCTTCCACTGGCATTAATGAAATATCGCATGCAGACAAACAGAGTTACTAATCTAACCCCGCATGAAATGCTGACAGGGAGACCAATGCCAGTGCCTTATCTAAGAGGACCATATGAGGGTCCATCATTGGAACAGTTAGAAATGTAATTGAAAGCATACATGAGGCAATTGACTACCATACATGAAAAAATCTTTTCACAAGAACAAAGGAGAAATCCGAGGCAAGAGGAGAATGCACCTTGTTCAATAGTTCCTGGAGACATCATGTACCTGAGAGTGTTTAGGCGAATAGGAATGAACCGAGAAGAGAAGGGCCTTATGAAGTGGTGCAAGCAACCCCAACAGCAGTGAAGGTAAGAGGCAGTAACACATGGTATCATTTAAATCACTGTACCAGAGTACGCAGGAGAAATCTGCCGCGCAATCAAGAGCTTGAGGAAGAAGAAGAACAGCAAGTACAAGATCAAGAACCCGAGGAAGAGCACACTGAGGCAGAAAGAGAGATTGAAGCACGTGCCACAGTGGAGCTGGAGAGCCCAGAAAGAGAGACGGAAGTATATGCCACAGAGGAACAGGACCAAGAGAGTGATGAAGGAAAGGAAGAGAGTGCTCATTTTACTAAACCAGATACAGAAAGAACTGAAGGAAATGAAACAGGCCAACAAATGCAGCCATTGGACGAAGTGTTGCGGGATGCAGAGGAAAGGATGGAAGCTCAAAGAGGTATTAGTGTGGATGATGCTGTTAATAACATATTTGGGACAAGTACTGCCTCCCATACAGGGCCTGCCGGAGAGGCAATCCAGGAAAGATCAGACTCTTCAGAAGAAGGACCATCACTACGACCCTGGAATGATGATTTTCCTACAATCGACACCACAGACCTTGAGTTCTATTTCCCAGACTGAGCAGAGACAAGATATCATAAAGCAAGAAATCAGTAAGAAACGAGCACCTGGACCATTAAACAAAGGTGCACCCGAAAAGAAAAGAATATGGATAAGCAATTTGGTTAAGCAAAACACACCAAATATTCCGCCTAAAAAGACACCTGGCAAAATACTCAACCAAAAAATGACAAAGCCAATAGATTTAGAAAACGATATGGAACCCATAGGGTCAGCAGGAACAGAGGAACTATTAGAACACGTGAATCAGAATGACTGTTATAAATGGGCCAAATATACAGCAAAGCAAGCAAAAATGATGAACTGTATAATGTGCTCACCCTCTCCATTAAAAGAACTGGTAGTAGTCCCAAATCAGTATGATTATAAGCATTATAATATTATGCCAAAACTTGTGGAAAAACAGAGAGAACAGTGTTTTGCCCAGCAGAATGTTTAGCATTTTTTAGGTCATCCAGAATATGATATGTACTATAAGCAGATAGGGTGGGGAGATGAATGCAAAAAATTAGACATACGTGTGGATAATAAGAAAAAAGAAAGCCCATCATCATATACCATAAATCGACAACTAGAGTACGAATGCTTTAACAAAACCAAAGGGAAAACATATGTGGGACAATTTAAGGGAAACTGCGCAGTAATATGGCATTTGGATGAAGAAATGTATTTTAACAATGATGTGATTAGGTTTAGTGGACCGCAATATGCAACAGTGACATTGGGACAGAGCTTTACTGCAAACATAACTCCAGGATGTTTAGGTGTAGTTATCGGACATTGCCTTAAAGAATGTGAAAATTAAACTGTAGTATCACCCACAATAAAAATCCATGCAGAACAAACAGAAACTATAGTAGATTATTTTTGGCTATATGGGGGAGATCAATTGAAAACCGCATTACCTAAATGCTGGAAAGGACTATGTGCCAAAGTAAGGCTAATACAAGAAGTAACTATTGTAGAATGGGACCTCTCTGAAATCCAAACTGCACCAAAAATCACAGTCCGTAACAAAGCAAGGGTGAAGAGAGCATACACCCCAGATCCTGATGTCTACCTAGATGCAATTGGCCAACCAAGAGGAATACCTCAAAAGTTTAAAGCTGGAAATTAGATAAAATCAGGCTTTGAGTCAATGTTCGTATGGGTAACAGCTAACAAAAATGTAGAATGGATCAATTATATTTTCTATAACCAGCAAAGATTTATAAACTATACTGATGAGGCAATGGGGGCGTTGGGAGACCAACTAGCAGCAACTAGTAAAATGGCATGGCAAAACCGTCAAGCACTAAATTGGTTATTAGCAGATAAAGGAGGAGTATGTGTTATGTTTGGAGCTGATTGCTGTACATACATACTAAATAATACATCTCCGGAAGGAGCGTTCACCCAGGCAATGAAGAAACTACACGATCTAAGAAACAAAGTTAAATCTAATGCAGGGAGTGATCAGCTGTTTGGGAAATGGTTTGATGATCTTTTTGGGTCATGAAAGAATGATAGCTGTAGGAGTGACCTTATTTGGATTGTTGTTTTGTTGTGTTATACCCATTCTAAGATCTATAATGACTCGAACAGTGGCTAAACAAATGGTGACTGTTTCAATGATACCATCGGGGACAAGTATAGAAACAAGACAATATACCATAGGGTTAGGATTGGATGAGCTGGACGAGTTTTGAAAGCCATAAAAACATAACAGCAACTTATATCGATGATTAAGACAAAACCTGAGATCTTAACATCTTTTTTATGTTTTTTAAAAGGGACATATCATGGTAATTGTATTTTCTTTTGCCTTGTGAAATTTAGAACATCTTTTGTTTGGCATATATTCTCTGTTGTTTTACTGATACTATAATTAACTTCACTATAGAGGGATGTTTCTAACAACACTGTAATGGATTTACTCAACTAGAAGTAGTGTTTTTACTTATTGTGTATAAATATGCATGTGGACTGTTATTGCAAGGATTTGCCCAGAGAGAAAGAATGAGTAAACCAGAAGATATGAAGCAAGGAGCGACGAGCACCTCAGTGCTTGGCAGCAAGAGCAAATAGACTCAATTGGTGGTTTAAAAACCCGCTGTCTGCCCCAACACAACACCAGATAGCGCTCCAGGCTACCGGATATGTCTGTGAGTTCCTCTGGCACCGAAGGATGCATATTACTATGTTAGTTACTCTAGTGTCTGTTAGTGTATCTACTAAACAATGTGTAATCAATTGTACTCTACATCACGCAAGGCTCTGAGATTGCATGCACACACTTATTACAAATATGTTGATTTGTTACAACCCAACCCCCGACAAAAGGTGATAGCTAGAGGACTGGGATCTTTTACTCCTTCCTAGCTAAATGTGGAGGGAGAGGTTTGGTCCCTGGTCCTGCAGAGTACAGCCCCATAATGCCAGCATTGGGTAAAGGTGTGAGTGGCCTAATTTTGGCTACGTGATGGAATGAGGAAAGGGCTGGCTTATGTGACTGTACTCTGGTTGAGGGATTAGTCAGACTTTATAAGTCTCAAAGGGGGGAAATGTATGGTGTATTTTCTAATTAATATAATGTATTTTCTCTAACAAGATAGATGTAATGTGTTTTCTCTAACTAAATGGTCATGATGTTGTAGCGCAGCCACATAAGTATGGAATATATATCTATATATTGCTGTTAAAAAATCTAATTTGTTCTTAGAAAACAGCCATTATTAATATATGTTATTTTCCTGTGTTTATTGCCTGGTTAAGTGTATTGAGTTCCCGTTTTACTCACGCGAGAGTTTTGTCGAGTAGCTCGCCAGGAATTCTCTGTGACGTCACTCCAAATCAGCTGTATGACTTTCTTCCGTTTAAAAGGAGCCGGGAAACCGGCATGAGGAGAGGACACGTTGATGCTCAAGGGGATAAGCGATCGATCGCGCAACAAACCTCAATCATAGGCTGTTACAGACTGTGAACGAGAAGACATTGTGGGATTATCTTTTTTTTTGTGGATTTTTCACCCTTGGATTTCTTCACAGTACAGCGCTGCTTCACAACGAGCTCCCGGTTTCAAACATATCAACCGGTGAGGCCGATTCAACACACACACACATAAACAGGACATTGTACGGGACTCCTATAGTCAATTCATCCACTTTCATTCACCTTTAGTATTTATCTCTTTTTTACTTTCTTGTTTGTCTTTTGTATATATATGTTTCTGGATTCACTTTTTGATGTTTTTGTTTTCTTCTACTTATTGTAAATACACCTTGGGTTTAAAACGAATTGTTGTCCTACTAGTTTTTTTTTTTTTTAAAAACTTCCCATCACCATATAAACATAGGGTCAAGACCGTATTTGTGTATCATCTCCTATAAAACTAGGCTGAGTGTTACAGATTGGTGGCCCGTACGGGGACCCTTTATTATTATTAATATTATTATTGTGTTTGTTTGGGGTGGGGTTTTTCTTTTCTCTTTCTTTCTCTCTCTCTCTCTCTCTCTCTCTCTCTCTCTCTCTCTCTCTCTTTTTTCAATTTGCTAAATGGATGTGACAAATGTTGATTTGGTGGAAGTTCCTGAAGAGAATAGTGATAAACTTGTGAAGTCTGTAAATGACCAAAAAGATACTGAACAGACAGAGGTGGATTTTACCAAAGGTGCATTTGTAACCAGGCGTAATCCGCCTGACGAAATAACTTCAATGATTAGTTCATTATACATATCTGACACTGAACAATCTGATGATGATGATGATGATGAAAGTAGCATACTGAATATAGGCAGGGTACAATTAATGCATGCTGACTTGACTCAATGTAAAGGTAATTTATTGGCTCTAAATCAAAAATTACATACGTTGGAACAAGATTTTAAACAGTCAATGGACAGTACATTGAATAGGGAAGCAAGCTTTAGGCAAGCCGTGGATTCTAGCTTGGCAGGGTTGGAGGATTATTTTGTTAAGGCACTGGAAAAATTAGAAAAGGCTGTTACAGATTGTTTTCTGAGGAGAGATGCAAAATGGGAAAGTCAAATGAGAAAAATGAGGCTCACTAGCACTCCCACACTCTCCAGATTACAGGCCTACTCACCAGATTCCTCTCATTTTTCCACTGTCCGTCAACCACAAACCCCAGCTCTAGTATCTAGAGAGAAAATTCCCACTCATAAATCGCTCCATGATACTTATGTTGTTCAATCTCAGGAGCCTGCTCCCCATCCTAATGTGCTTACCTCCTCTGTAGTGGCAGGTGCATCCTCATTCTGTGCCCGTCCGCCTATCCGAATCGAGTTCCCTTCTTTTGGAGACTCCTGTGAGACGGCGGAGGTGCTCAACTTCATCGAGCAATGTGAGAACTTCCTGGAGATCCGGCCCCTTCCCTGTGCTGAACTACTAGGAACCTTGAGTACGGTACTGAAGGGACCCGCTCTGAGCTGGTGGAAGGCAGAGAAGGTCAAGGTAACGGATTGGAGGTCCTTCAAAAGAGCATTCATGGGTGCTTTTCTTCCTGATGATTACCTCTCAGAAGTGGAGGAAAAGCTGAGGACGATGGTTCAGCAGCCACGACAACGCCTGAGGGATTTTGCTTATGACTACCGGGCCTTATGTCTGAAATGGAAACCAGAGATTTCTGAAGAGGAGCTAGTGAATCGTATACTGAACAACATCAACCCCAGAGTCGCCGGGTGTATGAGGGGAACAGTCAACTCGGTTGAACAACTGGTGAAAATCGGCTCCATGGTGGAAAAGGACTACATGGGAACCAAGGACTACTGGCAGAAAGTGGGAACTCAGAGCAGCAAAGAAAAGACTATCAAGAAATCTGCTGAACGTACCTTCAACAAAAACCTGGCCGGAGTAACGCTAGCTCAACCCCATCCATTGTCATCTCTCCTTGTGGTGCCTGTAAGGGTAAATGGCAAAGAAGTGAAGGCAGTGTTAGACACATGTAGCACTTACACTTTAATGCAAGAAAACCTGTGGATACAGTTGAGAGGTGAGATTCCATCAGTTGTTACCTTCAGCCCACAGAGGTTCATTATGGCAGATGGAACAATTCACCAGTCCAGAGACCTGCAAAGGGTTAGGTTTCAATGGCATGACCACGAATGCAGTATGGATACTTATATCCTAAAAGATACTCACCTCGCTTTTCCTCTTATTGCTGGTCTGGATTTCCTGAGGGCCACGGGAGCAGTCCTGGAAGTGGGACGAGGCAGGTATGGGTTAAGATCTGACAAAGGATACACCTATTACCCTTTCTTGTCAGCACAGATTCCAACAGGTCCAGCCAATCCGTCTGGTCCAGTTCGTTCTCATATGGCTGCAAAGCTGAATTTATACTATGCCTTACCCTCAACTGGTAGACTTCCCGAACTCATGTCCGTTTCCACCGAGATCACTGCGTGGGACTCTGACAATCAGGAGGAGTTAATGAAGTTGATCTCTACTTGGCCACGCACCACTTCAAACGCTCTGGGTAAGACATCGATAGTACAACACAAAATCACATTATCGGATGATATACCTCTCAAATCCCGAGCATACAGAGTTTCTCCTCTTAAGAAGCAGATCATTGAGGAGCAAGTAGATCAGATGCTGCGAGATGATATAATTGAACCATCCTTCTCGCCTTGGTCTTCACCTGTAGTCCTGGTCCCTAAACCTGATGGCTCTTACAGGTTCTGCGTGGATTACAGGAAGCTGAATAGCAAGACAGTACCAGATGCTTACCCAATGCCGTTGATTCATGACATCCTGGAATCCCTGGAAGGAGCTTCCTGGTTTAGTTCCTTGGATCTGCAGTCTGGGTACTGGCAGGTGGAGATGGACGAACAGAGTAAAGATAAGACTGCTTTTATCTCAACCAAGGGGCTTTTTCAATTCAAGTCGATGCCGTATGGGCTCAGAAATGCCGCAGCTACCTTCCAACGGTTGATGGAGAGAGTACTGTCTGATCTGAAGGGGACTATCTGTTTTGTGTATATTGACGACATAATAATCTATTCCAAGTCATTAGAACAACACATTCAACATTTCAACATGGTTCTACATAAACTTACCCAAGCCAACATGTCGCTGAACATGAAGAAATGCCACACCTTCAAGCGTCAGCTCAAATTCCTTGGCCATATAGTCTCTGAGAGGGGAGTGGAGATTGACCGAGAGAAGACCAGAGCCGTTGCAGAGTTCCCCCCACCGCAAGACCTGAAAGCCTTGCAACGATTTCTGGGACTGGCGGGGTGGTATCATAAGTTTATTTCCCACTTCGCTGACATTGTTGCTCCATTGAACCATCTCAAAAAGAAAGGAGTTAAGTGGGAGTGGACGCAAGAGTGTCAAACTAGTATGGATGCTCTCAAACAAGCTTTACAAAACTCACCAGTGTTGATACAACCTGACATTAACCAACCCTTCCAGGTTCATACAGACGCAAGTGAAGTAGGAATGGGGGCCATCCTCACTCAGCTTTCAGAGGAGGGAGAAAAGGTTGTAGCATATGCATCACGGACCCTAACTGGAGCAGAGAAAAATTACAGCACTTCTGAAAAGGAATGTCTAGCAGTGGTTTGGGCTGTTGAAAAGTGGAGACATTATTTGGAGGGAAGAACCTTCGACGTCTTCACTGATCATGCGGCCCTTGCATGGGCGTTCAACTGCCCTAAAACCTCCTCACGCCTTACCCGCTGGACACTCCGGCTGCAACAGTTTAACTTTCAGGTCCATCACAGGAAAGGTTGCCTCAATCAGGGACCTGACGCTTTGTCCCGGGTCCTGGAGGAACCTGTTGCTGATGATGCTCCTTGCCTGTCCATATCATCACACAATGCATCTACATTACCTCACTCTCTGGAAGAAATAATAAAAGCTCAAAGTTTGGATGATACCATCTCTCACCTGCAGACTAACATGAACCCTCGAACAGTCAAAGACCAACCTATCACCTTTGAAGACCTCCAAGGGGTGTGGTACCGCAGAGTTCCCATAAAAAACCAAGGTGTGAAATATCAACTGGTAGTACCACAATCCTTAACCTCTGATTTCATGCATTACTATCATGATAATCCACTTGGTGGCCATCTTGGACGGTTGAAAACTCTGTTGAAGATCCTAGACATGGCATGGTGGCCGTCTGTCCGGAAGGACGTCTGCCAATACATTAAAACCTGTGAGATATGCCAGAAATACAAGCCCAGCAATACCAAACCATCGGGATTAATGCAGAGCACACATATCACAGAACCTGGACACACGTTAGGGGTGGACCTTATGGGACCCTTCCCCAACAGTAAAAAACAGAACACATACCTCCTAGTCATTGTGGATTATTTCACTAAGTGGGTGGAAATGTTCCCTCTTCGAGACAGCAAGACCCAGAAAATAGTGAAAATACTCCGGGAGGAGATATTCACACGATGGGGGGTACCCAAATATCTGGTGTCCGATAGAGGCCCCCAATTCACGTCCAGTCTTCTGGGCGATCTGTGCAAAACATGGGGATGTGTTCAAAAATTCACCACAAGTTATCACCCACAGGCAAACCTAACAGAGAGGCTCAACCGAACCATAAAAACTATGATTGCGGCCTATGTGGGTCAACAACATCAGACCTGGGACCAGTGGCTACCTGAATTCCGCTATGCCATTAACACCGCCCAGCAAGAAACCACAGGGAAGACCCCTACCGAACTCATGCTGGGTAGGCAAATTCGAGGACCACTGGAACGTCTTATCCACCGACCACCTTCACCTGATCAATCTGCATATTCCCTGGTGGAACGACAAGACAGTATGATGGCAGAAGTGAGAAACCGAATGAGGATGTGCCAGGCCAAACAAGCTAGGTATTACAATAACCGTAGGAAAGATGCGCACTTCCAAACGGGTGACCTGGTGTGGATTAAAACACATCCTCTCTCTAGTTCCTCCAACAAGTTCTCTGCCAAGCTAGCGCCCAAGTGGGAGGGTCCAGCAGAAATAAAAAGTAAAACCGGGCCAATAAATTACACTGTGTGCTGGGGCAACCCTCCAAGAACTGATGTATTAAATGTGGTTAACCTGAAGCGCTATTATGGACGCTCTTCTCCTATGCCGCTGGCTGGGGGGGGGGGGATTATGTAGCGCAGCCACATAAGTATGGAATATATATCTATATATTGCTGTTAAAAAATCTAATTTGTTCTTAGAAAACAGCCATTATTAATATATGTTATTTTCCTGTGTTTATTGCCTGGTTAAGTGTATTGAGTTCCCGTTTTACTCACGCGAGAGTTTTGTCGAGTAGCTCGCCAGGAATTCTCTGTGACGTCACTCCAAATCAGCTGTATGACTTTCTTCCGTTTAAAAGGAGCCGGGAAACCGGCGTGAGGAGAGGACACGTTGATGCTCAAGGGGATAAGCGATCGATCGCGCAACAAACCTCAATCATAGGCTGTTACAGACTGTGAACGAGAAGACATTGTGGGATAATCTTTTTTTTTGTGGATTTTTCACCCTTGGATTTCTTCACAGTACAGCGCTGCTTCACAACGAGCTCCCGGTTTCAAACATATCAACCGGTGAGGCCGATTCAACACACACACACATAAACAGGACATTGTACGGGACTCCTATAGTCAATTCATCCACTTTCATTCACCTTTAGTATTTATCTCTTTTTTACTTTCTTGTTTGTCTTTTGTATATATATGTTTCTGGATTCACTTTTTGATGTTTTTGTTTTCTTCTACTTATTGTAAATACACCTTGGGTTTAAAACGAATTGTTGTCCTACTAGTTTTTTTTTTTTTAAAAACTTCCCATCACCATATAAACATAGGGTCAAGACCGTATTTGTGTATCATCTCCTATAAAACTAGGCTGAGTGTTACAATGTATTTTCTTTAATGAAACTAGACGTGGGATGCATATCTGCGAGCTGCCCTCGCTGGAAAGCTGGCACCAAAATGGGATATCCTTCAACATGGTATTGCATGACAACATTGCCATTAATGTATGGCTCTATGCATGCTGTAACACACAAAAAACAAAACAAAAAACACTTTTACTTCCCTCGTCGGAGGGTTTTCATATCAAATGTTGTCTTTCAGCAAAGGGATTGCACGCAACGTCGCCATTATCGTATGGCTTTACGCACGTTGTCCACCTTTCAGCAAAGATACGCAAACATCTCTTCCCTCGTCTGAGGGTTTTATATCAAATGTTGTCTTTCAACGAAGGGATTGCACGCAACTTCGCCATTATCGTATGGCTCTACACACGTTGTTCATAGGGTGACCACCTCCGAAATTGGAAGCTTTGTCCCACATCCCACAAGTCATAAGCAGTGTCCCACATTCAATTTTGTCAGTATTATTATTTATTATTATTATTATTATTATTGTTTCTGCATCATTTTATTACATCGTCCTTTAAATTACAATTCCACAATAAAGTTAATATGAAAACACTGCACATGCGCAGCACAGCCGTTTTTGGCCAGAGCGGGAAAACACTGAAAAAATAAAATCTGCAACAGAAAATGGATCTATCCGGAGCTCCCGAGAAGAAAAAGCGTCTTTGTTCTTATAATAACGAATGGGAGAAAAAATATACATGGATAAAATCTGTTACTGGTGACCCTAAAAAAGGAGAAGGCCCTACTCGAAGCTGCCCGATCAGACAAAAAAATACAAATTCAAGATGCACTGATTCCGGTAAGAACGCATTTAATCTTTCTAGTCTTTCCTAATGGAATTTATGTGCGTATTTAGAAATGTGCTTTTTAACGATTCAATTATTATTTTCAAGTCATTATATTTAGATTGAGTAGGTCAGTGCTGTTATAATTAGTTTGTATCATAGACCTTATGCCAAACTAAGTGACGTCCACAGTGCCGGTCAGCGCCGTCATTAATATTTTATAAAGCCAAGTAGCGATTTTAAACATGTTAACATCACTGCAAAAAGACATCTAATTTCAAATCAGTATTTATTCACCTAGTACAATAACAGTAATTTATCTCACCTTCGTGTCCCGCATTGTCCCGCAAAATCAGGTCTGCTGTCCTGCAACAGAGCAATAGCCATGTGGTCACCCTAATTGTTCACCATCGGCAAAGATACCTCAACAACTCTTCCCTTGTTGGAGGGTTTTCATAATCAAATGGCATTTATTTCTTTCAACATAGATACTGCACAGCAATGCCGACCTAACATAGGGCGCATATCACGCCGCTCGCCTTATAAAGATTCTGCATAACCAAGGGCCTTGACGGAGGCCCAAAATCACACTCAGAAAGGCTTTCCTATTGCAAAGGCTTCCTACAACCATGCCAGAGATGCCGCAAATTTCATGTCAAATTCAGATGCTCACATCTTTAATTTTCTCCTTCTCCAGAATGAACACAAGACCTGGTTCATACCAAACTGGATCATATCTTTTGGGGGTAGTATTCTAGATTCTCTTTCTCTCACTTTTTGGGTGTAGGCTCCTCATCCCTGCCTCCTATCTCTGGCAGGAAATAACGGTTCCGAGTACAACTCCCTCGGACCGCCAGACTACGCCAAAGAGAGACATTAATTTCTGTTTTACATTCATCAAATAAATGGCATCTTAAATCTCACTCAAGCCTGCGTGTCTTCCCGATAGAAATTTGAGCGCAACGTAGTTCTAGCGGGAAGACTAGCAGCTATACATCATCACACCATTAGCCGGGTAATTCCTTGCCAATCGCAGGTAAGCCATTGCTTTATAAGTCTGCTCACAATCTATCACATTGCTGTTTCAGTGTGCTAACACGGCAATCTCCACCACCCCACCACCACCAGTTGAGCCCCGTCCCGCACGGGGGTAGGCTCCTCGCCCCTGCCTCCTATCTTCAGCAGGATATGATGGTTCCGAGTACAACTCCCTCCTTACGCCAAAGAGAGACATTACTTTTCTGTTTTACATTCATCAAATAAATGGCATCTTAAACCTCACTCAAGCCTGCATGTCTTCCCGATAGAAATAATGTTAATTACCCAATCTGATGTGGTTGTTGCATTTTCATCAGTGGACCCTCACAATGAAATACATGCTCTTTTTTCTTCAATCATTGGATTAGATCTTAAGCAGAGAACATGAAACTTAAGTACTGTCGCTCACATGTTCATGTTTTAAAATGCCCTCTTTTAACATTTTTAAATGTATTCACTGTAATGTTATAATTGCAAAATATTATATGATTTTAGAAGATGAAAGTTGAGTTTTTAAGGTTTAATTTGATACCAAGTTTTGAACATTGATGAAGTTTTTGAAATAAAACAAAACATTTGTTTTATAGACACATTAAAACAGCCCACCAGTTGGCCAGTGACAGTTAACAGGTTCAAAAAGACGTCCTCTGTAGCACCCCCATTTTTACCTACAGTAAACAAAATTGGTACGTAAATAGTTCTCATCAAGCTGGACAACTTTCAGAATTATAATTATTAGCTCCGCCCAACAGGAAGTCGTCCATTTTGGATTGCATTCTCTGAATTTTTTGAATAAGTTTTAAATACATGAGACTGTCACCACATTTAGACAGCATTATGCCAAGATATTGAAGATGCTAAATTGGGAACAGATTTTGAAATATCGAATGGAGTTGCCATAGTGAGGCATTAAATTAATGGCAAAAAATGGGAAACAAGCAGTGTCTCATATCTTCTATGTGCAATGTGTGATTTAGATCAAAATTGAGATGTATGTTGGGGGCTAATCACATGGATTTTACTATTTTGGGTCACAGACATAGCGCCACCACCGGGCAGCAGGAAGTGTGGCTCTTATAATAGACTTTAAGATATTTCCCTTATATTTTCCCAAAATGCTTCAAAATTGTTTAGATTAATGTCAAATGCCAAATGCATGCATCCACCAAAGCCAACAGGTGGAAATGGACCCATGGTGCTTGGGCCTGTCATTGCTGCTTGCAGTTATATTTAGGGCCCAATCACTTCCACAAACAATTCTAAGGATTATTACTACTATTAGGGCCCGAGCATCAGAATTGCAGGCCGAGAAGCCTGCACCAGAGGTGCTAAAGCCCTATTGTTTTTGGAACGTTTTTTCACATTTATTATTATTATTTGTATTTTTAACGCATTCACCCATTTATAAGGCATTCATCATGCTAGAAAACTCAAGAACACACATCTGTACCGAGTAAAATCAAAAGCTTATGTAGTGTTTAGGCTTGGGTATGGTCAAGGAGCTCTACAGCACCTCCAAATGCAGGCAATGTTTGGGATGAAGTTGTTCAGATGTGCACAAGATTTGGTATGGTACTGCTCTCATCATGATTGACAAAGTTCACTTGGTTGTATTTGACTCCGCCCAATAGGAAGTCAGCCATGTTGGATGGAATATGGATTTTAAAATTTTCCCAATGTGTTTTGAGGGGCTTATAATGGATGAAAACTTATGAAAGTTTACACATACATTTGTCTTAGGAAATATTTTGATTTGATGTTGCAATTTAGCATAAACGTGCCTCATCAGTTCCACAACACCCCTAGTTCGTAAATGCATATATAATGACTCAAAATACTTGAAACTTGGCACACCCATCAAAGTTTGGCAAGATTTTAGAATTCTTTTATCATTTGTCTTGGGCGCAGACAGTGGACTCCATAACTCCTCTTAACACTTTTCGAGTTTATCGCTGTGGTTGCCACAGAGTTTGTCTGATTTTTCTGAAGTTTTGGTGAGGACATTGTTCTCACCATGACAGACATATTACTTGAATATTACAGACATAGGCTTGAATTAGCTCCACCCACCAGGAAGTCAGACATTTTTGTTTGTTTGAAAAAATGCATGCTCTGGAATTTGAAATACTCCTAGGGGGATTTATGTGACAGGTACCAAATGTGCACAACCACATGCAATGACAATGATGATACTAAATTGTGAAAGGATGCTGAATTGTGAAATATATCGAATGGTGTTGCCATGGCAATTGAAAAAATAACATAAAAAATTGGAATAAGAAAATGTCTCATATCTTCTGAATGCATCGTGTGATTTACATAAAAATTTAGCTAAATGTTTGTTCTTGCAGGCTGATCACATTGAACTGGCTATTGTGGGTCACGGTCATAGTGCCACCAACTGGCAGAAGGAAGCGTTTCACTTTAAACAGACTTATATAATATCCCTATTATTTTTTTATCAGAATAGCTTACATTTTTTTAATAATGTCAAGACATTGCAGACTTAAAATTCTGAAGGGATTTGTGATATCTTAAAAATTGTTGCCATGTCAATGCATTAAATGTCATTATTAATTTTTGTGTATATTCACATGTTTTGAGGTATTTGTCATGCTTGAATTTTCAAGTGTATTGTTAATGAACATATTTCTTATTTTTTATATAAATAAAATATAATAACAATATCAAAAAAGAAAGCATTAAGTCTTCAAGAGGGGACCAGGCCAAAATAATAAACAAAAGGAGTCTAGTTGATGGGAGGCACAAACTACGTACCCTTACAAATAAAGAAATAGAAAATTAACAACAAAAGTCTAGTCTCACTCCCTATCTGGCCATACAAAGGAGAAAACAGGTTTAACAACAAAATGGCGCCCACCTCTCTACTGCTTCCATAGATGTCAATGGGTGGAAATAGGCACACACCCAATAAAGGATTTTATACTTGCAATGTTTAAAGAAAGGTAACTGTTTAACATAAAATGCAACTTCAAGTTCAAATTAACAACAGCACTTAACACCAAAGCTACACATGCTGAGGCAGGAGGAATGATTCTCTCGTAGCTGACTTTCCACCTCAGCTTTATCCACATGTCATGTAGTCCACCAATCAGAGCTGCTCAGCACTTGACCTTATTCATATCAATTAATCAGGTTGGGAAAATTACAGAGAGAGAACACAAGGAAAAACAAAGAACACAACAGAAAACATACAAACACTGTATAATCAATAAACAAATCAACTGCTACATCCACGGATGTAACAGATACCAAGGGGAAACTCAAAAGGCTCCAGGCTACCCTGACTCCAATGAACGAAATCAGAAATATCAACGATATTCTTGTAGAGATATGTGATTTCTTACTTGGTTGCTAAGGTATCCCCATCTGGTTGCTAGGCAGTTGCCAAAGTGATACTAAAAAGGCTCCTTGCTACCCTGAGTCAAATGAATGAAACCGGATGTCTGTATGATGCTCTGAAGCAGAGAAAATTAGATTTGTTACTTGGTTGCTATGGTAACCACATCTGGTTGAAAGGCAGCAATCAAGGTGATACTCCTTGCTACTCTGAGACAACTGAATGAAACCGGACGTCACTACGATGTTCTGGTGCAGAGATTGTTTGATTTGTTACTGTGTTGCTAGGGTAAACCCCATATGGTTGTTTGGCAGTCAATGGGGTTTTCTGGTAATGTTGCTCTAAATGGATGCTAAGGCATGGCTAATTCGTTTCCATGATGATACTTGAAAAATGATTGCTCACCCAAGTAAAACAAGTAAACTGTCTTTTCTCTAGGACATTTTGATCCAAAGATATCACTCTCAGCCATTTTTAATGAAAGCCAATAGGGCTGGTAGTTAGGTTGCTCTAAATATTGCTAGGGAGTGGCTAAGTAGTTTCCATGATGACACCTGAAGTCTGACTGCTCCCCAAGTAAAACAAGCAAACTGTAATTTCTCTAGTACATTCTGATCCAAAGATATCACTGTCAGCCAGTTTGAATTGAGGTTAATGGATTTTGGAAAAAAGGGTGCTCTAAATGGTTGCTAGGGCATGGCTAATTCGTTTTCATGATAATACCTGAGGTCTAATTTCTCATCCAAGTAACACAAGTAGCTGTCATTTCTGTAGGTCATTCCGATTCAAAATATCACTCTCAGCCATTTTGATTTCAAGACAATGGGGTTTGCTTTCTAAAACACTTTAAACAGTTGCCTGGGCATGGCTAAGTAGTTTCTATGATGATACCTGAAGTCTGATTGCTCACCAAAGTAAAACAAGCCAATTCTCATTTCTCTAGGACATTCTGATCCAAAGATAACAATGTTAGCCAGTTTTATTTTATGTCAATGGGTTACAGATACTAGGTTACTCTAAATAGTTGCTAGGGTGTGGCTAAGAAGTTTCTATGATGATACCTGAAGTTTGATTTCTCACCCAAGTAAAACAAGCCAACTGTTATTTCTCTAGGACATTCTTATCCAAAGATATCACTCTCAGCTATATTAAATTGAAGCCAATGAGGTTTACTAGCAATGTTACTCTAAATAGCTGTAAGGACGTGGCTAAGTAATTTCTATTATAATACATGAAGTTTAATTTCTAAACTAAGTAAAACAAGCCAACTGTCATTTCTCTAGGACATTTTCATCCAAAGATATCACTCTCAGCCAATTTGAATGAATTTTTATGGGGTTTGGATGCAGGGATGCTCTAAATCTTTGCTAGAGCGTGGCTAAGTAGTTTCCATGATGATACATGAAGTCTGATTGCTCACCAATGTGAAACAAGCCAATTGGTATTTCTCTAGGACATTCTGATCCAAAGATATCAATGTTAGCCAGTTTTATATGATGGCAATGGGTTAATGGATACTAGGTTGCACTAAATGGTTGCTAAGTAGTTTTAATGATATTACATGAAGTTTAATTGTTAAACTTGTTAAATTGTTAAACTAAGTAAAACAAGCCAACTGTCATTTCTCTAGGACATTCTGATCCAAAGATATCACTCTCAGCCAATTTGAATAGAAGTCAATAGGGCTAGTTGCTAGGATGCTCTAAATGGTTGTTAGGGCAAGGCTAAGTAGTTTCCATGAATATACCTGAAGTCTGATTGATCACCCAAGTAAAACAAGTTAATTGTCATTTCTCTAGGACATTCTGATCCAAAGATATAACTGTTATACACTTTGAATTGATGTTAATGGGTTATGGATGCTAGGTTGCTCTAAATTGTTGCTAGGGAGGTGGCTAAGAAGTTTCTATGATGATACCTGAAGTCTGATTGCTCACCCAAGTAAATCAAGTAAACTGTCATTTCTCTAGGACATTCTGATCCAAAGATATCACACTCTAATCTAATCATCTTATTCCTGACATATGCTATTCATGTTTTGTGTCTAATTTCCAGCACGCAGGCACGAATGTTTAGAAGGATTTTTTTGCCTGCTGTCAATCAAAGAGATGGGATTCCCATAATAACATAATACATTTGAGAACTTCATCTCTTTGAGTGTACTACTGTCGATCATTAGATAGTGTACGTCATTGGAGAAGTACATAAATCAGAGCTGGGAAAAAAAAAGAGTCTGACTGAGTGTTATTTAACCTGCACATTGCATACGAGGTTACAGGTTCTAACCCATCCATATAAAGCTATATGTTTTAATTAACAAAGATTGCATCTGCACCTCAGTTGATGTATATATTGAGTGGGGACACATTTGTTTGCATTTTTCTATGGGATTCGACTGGAAAAGAGCTCAAATGCGGGGTTAGTTGTCACAAACATGGTTTAAACATTTTCACACATGCTGGTAAGACGAAACTTCATTTGTTTACTTGTTGCCATATCAACACTGTAGATAAAAAAATTAAAAAAATGAAACTAGCAGGCCAGTTTCCAGGGAGGTCTGAACAGCTTAAAAAAATGTCTGAACAGCATAAAAATACAAAAAATAAACCACAGACAGGATTAAAAATGGGTTTTCTTGTATTTTTACATTTCAGTTGATATTTTTACTATATTTTATTTACATAAAATTTAATAAATATGTTTACTAACATTCAATTTTAAATTCAATTATGCCAAATACCTCAAAACATTTAAGATATCAAGAATACCTTCGTAATTTAAAATGTGCAAGGCCTTGACATTAATCTGTATATTTTTAAGCAATTCAGGTGAACATAATAGGGATTTTTCAACGTATGTTAAAAGTGACAGTTCCTTCCGACAATTGGTGGCACTATGACTGTGACCCACATTAGTTACATCAAAGTTATCAGCCCGCAAGGACATACATTTGGCTCAATTTTGATATTTTAAATTTTCTGCATACAGAAGATGACTTTTCCTTGTTCCATTTTTTTTACGTTATTTTGTAGCTTCGCAATGGCAACACCGTTCGATATATCAAAAAACCCTTCGCATTTTAACATCATCAGTGTCTTGGCATGATGTCATGACATCAAATTTGGTACCTGTACCATTAAATCCCTGGTAGGAGTATATAAAATTCCTCAGCATGCATTTTTCAAACAATCCAAAATGGCCAACTTCCTTTGGGGCAGAGCTGATGACTGTTAGCACGAAGTCCGGCTTGATGAGATCTATATGTGTACAAAGTTTGGTGACTGTACCTCAAAAGGGATGTCCTAGATTGCCCCCCAAACACGCCCATGTTCTAGGTGGTGCCGAAGAGCCCCTTCTGCACCCCCCCACCTGAAACTCTGCCACGCCCTAATGGCCAGTGACTCTGATGTGTGTGCAAACTTTCAAGAGTTTTCACGCATTTTATGTACCCCAAAAGTACTGAAAACTTTGAAAATAATAATTATAATAATAATTAATATAGCTGCAAGCAGCGATGATGAGCCCAAGCACCATGGGCCCATTTCCACTCGGTGGCTTTCGGAAACAAAGCATGATGAACACAGCAACAACTCAACATTAATGTAAACTTGGACCCTAAACATACAATATGTATTATATATATATATATATATATATATATATATATATATATATATATATATATATGTATTATATATATATATATATATATATATATATATATATATGCCACCATTCAAGTTTGACTACAATTTCATGTAATTTAATCCATTGCCATGACAACACTAATAAAGCTTTCAAGTATCCCTTCAAAATTTTCCATCAGCAGTGTCTAAACAATTTAAGCAATTTGGGAAAATGTAAGAGAACATTTTCAAAGTCTGTTGTAAGTACCACACTTCCTACTGACAGCACTATGACCGTGACCCACAACAGCTGCCTCCATGTGATTAGCCCTCAAGAAAAAACATATAGCTCAATTTTTCTAAATCCCACATAAGATATGAGACACTTCCTGTTTGCCTATTTTCCATTAATTTAGTGAATTGCCATGAAAACACAGTTCGTTATTTAAAAATCTGAAAAATCTAAATTAATATAGGGCAAATGAGGACATAACTTAGTTTAGAATACTGCATTGTCACACTGACCACATATTATAATATAGATTATAATATTAGATATATATTATATGTAATATTTCTTTTTCTGTACATAAGAAATACTGAACCATACCAAAACAGTGACTCTAAAACCGTGATACAAACAGAACAGTAAGAAATTTGAAGCATTACACCTCTGTAGTCACCTCTGTAATTGTCAGTTTCCAATTGGTAGCCAACAGTGTGTTCTTCACAAATCCATACACTGAATAGTCACCAAAAAGGTTTGCAGACTAACCAGAATGTCCAACTGCAAACAGCTCTCTCACACTTTCCTTGTGAACAGGAAGCTACACAAAATCTAAAATCATGTCTGAGTGATGAATGAGTAAGGCTATCAGCTAAACTACAGAAAGATATCTACCATTTTAGATGGTCGTTGAGTGAGTGACAGACGAAGAACATCTAGGTTACTGTTGTAACCTCCATTCCCTGAAGGAGGGAACAACACGTTGTGTCAACACTAGGGGTCCCTATTCAATCATGCCATGTGCTGAACCGTGTACGTTAGCTGCTGATGCAGGTGCGGGCAGGCAGTTGCATGTCAAAGCAGCAGGCTGCGTCAGACTGCACGTACCCTTCCCCAACGACCCATAAAAATCATAATAAACTTTTTAGGTTCCCGGCATCCTGGAGGGAAGGAACAAAGCGACATGCCAAGCATGGGAGTAGGCCACACCAGCCACGTCTTTTCTCTCTCTATGTTTCTCGTATAGAGTTAAAAGTGTCTAGGGCCATTTTAATGCTATCACATGCATTGAGGAAGGCGTTCTTTTCCAAATCTTATTCATTCAGGGAAAAAAAACCCCGCAAAGACCACCACCTGCCCAAGCTGGGGGGAGGTAAAGTGTGGGGAAATACGTCACATGGGTTTTCAGGCCACATGTGGAAATACCGGTGGTAGATCCTACCTGCTGGGAGGGAGGAGTTGCTATAAACAGGAAAATAAACACAGGGAAGTAATCCACAAAGGCCCATCCTGTGGATCACCTATTCCAGTACAGAGTAATTTTAGTACCCATAGTGGGTCTGGTCGGGGAATTGCTCCACTGAATTCGTGAACCAGAGGGCTAGGGAGGAAGAACATCCAGAGTGTGTGAGTTTAGTGGACTCTCCTTGGCAAAAAAGCGTACGTGATCACCTAAGTGGAGAGGAAGGGTGCTATGTGCAAGCGGAACACCCGGTCAGACGTTCCGCATTCCCGAGTTCTACGTGCTCGGACCTGAGAGAACATGGGATGAGACCGACTCAACCCTGAGATTGTAAAATCTCATAAAAGTCTTGGGTGTTGCCCAGCCCGCTGCTCTGCAAATGTCTGCTAGGGAGGTGCAGTTGGCCAGTGCCAACGAGGATGCCACACTTCTCATCCAGTGTTCACTCCCTGGTCCCTGAAGGGGGTCGTAGGAACCTTGGGCATGTTAGGATGAATTGGGTGTCTGCCGGATCAAACTCCATGCAGGTGTCGCTGACAGTGCCGCAAACGCTTGCAGGTCCCCAACCCTCTTGATGGAAGCGAGCGTGATCAAGAGGGCCATCTTCAAGGAGAGGACTTTGAGCTCGACTGATTCTAGCAGCTCGAAGGGGGGTCACTGAAGGCCTGAAAGGACCATGGAGAGATCCCATGAGGGGAACAGGCATGGCCTGGGAGAGTTCAGCCTCCTGGCACCTCTAAGTAACCTGATAATCAGATCGTGCTTCCCTAGGGCCTTACCGTCCACTGCGTCATGGTGAGCTGGTATGGCGGCTACATAAACCTTCAAGGTGGAGGGGGACAGCCTCTCCTCCAGCAGAAATGAGAGCATTGAACCGACTGCACATCTCTGCGGGTCTTCAGATCGGGAGGAACACCAATTCGTGAACAAGTTGCCTGGTAGAGGGAGCACTGGCTTGGTTGATCATGTCTACGACAGCAGGTGGTAGGCCACTTAGATCTTCCGCATCCCATTCAGGGGCCAGATGTGGAGGTTCTAGAGGTCTGAGTGCAGATGCCAGAGGGTGCCCCGTCCCTGTGGAAGAAAGTCCTTCCTCAGGGGAATTCACCAGGCAGGGGCTGTCGCAAGGAGCATGAGATCCGAGAACCAAATCTGTGTGGGCCACAGTGGGCCACAAATAGGGAGCCACTAGAGTGACTTGTTCTTCATCCTCCCTGACCTTGTACAGCACCCGTGGAAGTAGGCTCACTGGGGGAAATGTGTACTTGCGCAGCCCCTGGGGCCAGCTGTGTGCCAGCGAATCTATCCAGATGGGAGCCTCAGCTAGGGAGTACCAGAGTGGGCAATGGGTGGTCTCCCTGTGCTTTGCCGAACTGCTCCCTAAACAGCTGGACTGCCTGGGGGTGGAGCCTCCACTCTCATCTGAGTCGCTGCTGGCACCAACGGAGGAGATGGCGGGCGAGTTGCAACATGTGACGATAGCGCACAATGCCATGGAAATGTATGTACACTATCATGATGGTGCAGTCTGAGCTGTGGTGCTGTCTGAGCAGGAGAAACCATCACAGGGCAAGGATTACAACCAGCAACTCTAAGCAGTTGATGTGCCAACCCAGCCAGGGCATCGTCCAGGAGCCGCATCTGTGGTGACCAGAACGTGTCGGGACACCTGCTGTAGGGGGACTCCTGTCTGCAGAAAACGGAGGACTGTCCAGGGGTTGAAAGTTTGGCAGGGTTGATGAACACGCGGTATGTGCCGTGGCACCATGCCCATCTCGGGACTCGAGTCTGAAGTGGTCTCATATGCATCAACCCCTTTGGCGCGACCGCCGCGGAGGATGCCATGTGCCCCCAGGAGACTCTGGAATTGTTTTAGAGGAGCCACTGTGCCTGGCTTGAGTAAGGTGAGGCATTTCAGCACCGACTGTGCACACTCGTTGGTGAGGCGCATCATTGAGACTGAGTCTAACTCCATGCAGAGAAAAGAGATGCTCTGAACCGGGGCGAGCTTGCTCTTTTCCAGTTGACCTTAAGTCCTAGACAGCTGAGGTGCCTGAGCACCTGGTCCCTGTGGGCGCACAGTGACTCTCGAGAGTGGGCTAGGATGAGCCAGTCATTGAGGTAATTGAATATGCGGATGCCCACTTCCCTTAGCGGGGCAAGGGCTGCCTCTGCAACCTTCATGAAGACACAAGGGGACAGGGACAGGCTGAAGGGGAGGACCTTGTACTGATATGCCTGGCCGGTGAATGTGATCCGTAGGAAGGGTCGGTGTTGAGGCAAGTTAGAGACGTGGAAGTATGCGTCCTTCAGGTCTACCGCTGCGGACCAATTTTGATGCCAGACGCAAGTTTTGTACGTGTCTTTGCGTGAGCATCTTGAACGGGAATTTGTGCAAGGCCCGGTTGAAAACTTTCAAGTCCAAGTTCGGTCGTAAGCCAGCGCCATTCTTGGGTATGATGAAGTAAAGCTGTAGAAACCCGTGTCTTTGAGTAAATGGGTCGCGATCTCTGCACGTAGGGTGTTGCCGTCTTCGCCGCGCACCAAGGTAAAGCAGATGCTGCTGAATGGGGGCGGGGGCCTGGCAAACTGAATTGCATAGCCGAGTCAGATGGTCCTGGCCAGCCAGCGTGACAGGTTGGGAAGTGATAGCCACGCGTCAAAGGCGTTGATCGCTTTTAACGTAGCTGGCGAGGCTTCGCAGCGGGGTGGAGCAGTTAGTGTCGTGTCAGGAGGCAAAAGCGGGTCTCGAGGCTTTGGTGCTGAGAGAAGGCTCGAAGCACTTACCTTGCTCTGCGCTCCCGGCAGGGAGCGGGTTAGTGCCTGAGGAGAAGATCCTGTGTAGGGAAGTCATAGGGAGGTGGGGGGGGGGGGGGATTATTTATCAAAATATACCACAGTCAAGTCGCCTTTGAACTCAGACAAACTTTATTACTATTCTAACATAAATCTAATCTAACACATACATGAGACAGGTTGGTGAAAAGTGACAGAATGTGAAATAAGTGATCAGTACAGTGAAGATGAACTTTACGGAGTCTGTTGACAATACCTTAAGAACCATTTCATCCTTCTTTGAGTCTACATCGATTTGTAATCAGATTACTCAAAGTATTTAACTAATACACCAGCACTTTGAGCACAATACTGGAGATGTACTGGCATGTCTTTGTGTTTCCTTGCGTCGTTTGTGTTGCTTGGTTCTTGGCTCTTGGTCACAAGTTCGTTCCATCGATGTTTTGGACCTAAGATCTGATAGTTATTGTCTGTATGAATGATGAGGTTGGCTTTGAAGCGAGGCCTTCTCTGAACCATAGAGAGTGAGGGTTTCCTCTGGACTTCGAGTCCCGAGCTTCCTTGGACCTCACATGGCATGGATCTGGTTCTGAAGAGATCTAGAGAAGACCACGAGGGTAGAGTCAGAGCAAAGTCTGAGCAGTCAGAAGAGCAAAAGAAGAAGAGGAAAAGAGAAGAGCAAAATAAATATTTGAACTAAAATTGGCTGTATCCCCAAAGGTGTCCTGCGGCAATCAGAAGTGACTTTTCAGAGTCACGTGGGTTGTCCTTTCCGACAGTTGATTTTAGGATCCTTTGTTTCGGAGTCTTACAAATTTCCCGCTCAAAAATAGTGCATGTTTTAATCATTAACTTTTATATCTTGTAAATGGTACAAGAGGCATGATATTCATTGTCATCAGCTTCCTCTATGTAACCAAGCGAGCATTTACATTCCAAATTTGACATTCATTCATGAATATTATACATGTAGGTAACGAAACATGAAAATCCCTCGTTACAAATCATACTGGTTAATTCCTTGGTTATACAACATGGATAAAATATTACACACATTTTAAAGAGGTACATCAGGCTGTAATCATTAATTTGTCAGTTATACAAGTTATCAGCAATTGTCAGAATTATCTAGCAAGGCTAGATATCCTGTGGGTCCATGCGATCTTATATATTTCTAGGATTGATTCAGCAAAGTACTGTGACTTTGTGTGAGATGTTTCTGGATTAACATGAAATTTCTCAGTATCCGAGTCGTGCAAATCTGTTGGTCTTTTGGAAACCTTTCAAAGAAAATCTGCTTTAAATCTGTGTGGAAATTCAGAAGGTCATGCTGAGGGGGCCTTGCTCGGACTGTTCTTGGGCCGTTTAATTTATGACGTTGAAGAATTCCAGGATTGCAAAGTTTGGGTTTTACCCAGATTCAAATCATATGGCTGCAATTCTTTGCATGTATAATACTACACATTGTTGAGTACATTTATTGAACACTTTGACACTCACCTGAATGAAAAAATGTCTGGAACACACTTTTAACGATCTGGGATGCTGGAAAACTTGATGTTTGTACGTCTTGCGGCTGATATCTAAGACAACCATCGTGTTTTTGTTACATCAGACACATTCCTTCCTTAGACAATCCATTGTCTAATTTATTACATTGTTGGTCGTGTGAACAGAAATTACAACCATCAACACAAGTTCTTCCCATGATTTTAAAAGTAGTCGAAATGTATCTGTATGCGTTTGTTTAGTGAAGGGCCTGTTTCATGTCTGCCGGTTTAACGCCAGTACCACGATAGCATCTCAATATTTTGACTCTACCCATCAGCCTAGCTTGTTTTTCAGATGGCAATTGGCCCCAATACCTATTCTTTTGTATTGTCTTAGAACTCATTCATGTCACTAGCTTATTTTTTCAGATGGAAATTGGCCCCAATACCTGTTCTTTTGTATTGTTTTAGAATTCATTTGAGCCACTAGATTATTTTTCACTCCTGCACATACAGAAAATTTTGACAATTTATCAGAAAACTTCTATTGCTTCGTCTTTACTACCCTGCTGGCGACTTTTGTAATTGTTGATGAGACAAGTTATTGTCTTGATGATTTCTCTCCAGTTTTAGTTTTGAGCAGAAAGAGTGGGAAAAGAAAAAGGCTGTGAATTAAACTTTTTAATAAATGAATGGATTTGCTGTTTGTATGTTTTTTTGCTTCAAAATGACAAAGAAAACAAACTGTTTCATGTTGTTGTTTTTTTTGTTTTTTTGTATCTGTATGCTATATATTTTATTAGAGTACATTTACTGTAAATTATATAGTATAATGTTTTGGTGTATTTTGACAATATGTGCAGAGTAAAGTATAACAGGTCTTTTTGTCATTTGGTTGCGTTATGAACGTGAAACACAATAGGTTCTTGTATATGAATATCTAGCAGGATTAAATATAGAAGTCATATTTAAATTACAAAATTAATGAAGATGACATGACACATTTGCTTGACACATAGGTGTTTTATGTTGTTTGTGTTATAGGAAGTTACAAAAATGCCATAGGAAATGTTGAAAGTATGCAAAAAGTTTCTGTTTTCCCTTTTGAGTATGATGATGTCCGTCGTGTTTGTATAGGTTTTTGAGTCTGGTGGTGAATGTAAAACACAAGGTGAAGGTGTGGTTACTGTGGGAGAAAAGGAGGATGATGATGAATAAAGAAGACAATATTTATGGTTCAAATGCATCATGGGTGAGTTTGAGTCCTGGCTCGAGGTCCTTTCTTGATCCCATACCCACTCTTCTCCCTCTCAAAACCTGTTTTTCTTCTCTATTATAAAGCAAAAGTCCTCAAAACAATGTAAAAAAATAAGATATTGATTAAATCTATTTTTTTGGGGGGTGGGGGGGGGGGGCTCCTTTTGGTTGGCAAACGTTAGCAAATGCAACAACTTGAACACACACCTATCACTTAACATGGGCCTTCTCACTGTTCCCTCTTCCTTTCTACAATTACACTTATGGAAACTATAGAAAGGGAGACAACACATACAGTTTCCTTTGTTGAGTCTCTGGTTGTTAGCTAGCAGTTTGCTAACTGTACGACTAACAAAGTTTGCGCTAAAAATGTTAGCGTTACATGAGAAATCACTTACATTGTTCCCCAATTTCTGATTAGGTGGGCATGCATGATAAATCTTTAGACGCATAACAAAACCAAAATCCATACCAACAGACAATAGTTTTTTCAACCTTACCTGATATGAAGTGTACGCTGCAAATGCAAGCATTTTGGATTATCGTTTCGGTCCAGTCGACTTGTTTTATTGCGTTTAACCTTAGCTGTTGTCCTTTTTTTTGTCTGGTATGTGATAAATTTTAAACTAGAGCCTGTACTCTGTCGATTCTGGCACCCAACAACACAACAAGATGACATTTTAAGCTCCTTATGTAGCCGAGTCTGTGTTGGTTTGAAATGGCCGCCTTGTTTTCCCTTTGTTTTGACTTCAGCTAACACCATGACGTAATTGTGAAGTCGGCACTACAAATCATTACACAACCAAGCTCCCAGTTACTTGTTTGTCTTATTACATCCTTACAATCCACCTAGAAGTCTGAGATCCTGTGATCAATATCTCCTCGATGTCCCACGCTCGAGGCTAAACCTTTTAGGTTTTTAAACCTGAAGGAGGGAGAGCCTTTTCTGTTGTGGGTCCTATTTTATGGAATAGTTTGCCATAAGTATCAGATTGTAACCTTCATTATCTGTTTTTAAATCTTCTCTTAAAACTCTATTTTCACTGGCTTTTAATAGCCAGGTCTTAAATTGTAGTGTTTTTATAATTTTGTATTTGGTCAGCCTTGATGCTGTTTTTAAATGTGCTATATAAATAAAGGAAATTGAACTGAAACAATTATAGATTAAATATCTATGAAAGACCATAAATTACTCATTTAAATGCATGGAAGATTGCATCAAATTAAACAGACGGGATTTTTCTGCTTCGGTAATGTCAGTTTCATTGCTGTTGGTGATTTCTTTCAATTGCCTCCTGTAAAGGGAAAACCATTGTTTGTAGATATTTCAGGAGTGAATTTATGGATGAACTGCTTTAGTGTGGTGGAGTTAACTCTTGTAGTTAGGCAAAAGGACAGCAATTTTGCTGAACTTTTAAACAGGTCAAGGAAACGACAAGAGAATTCAGTTGAGCACAGAAGACTTGAAGATGTTAGCCAGCTGTGATAAAGGTGAAGATAATGCATCTTTGCACATTTTTGCAACAAATGATGAAGTGCACGAGCACAACCTGAAGCAAGCAATTATTATCTGCTCAGAGGTTGAAAGTATAGAGGCTCAAGATTTTGCACATAAATCAACATCTATATTTTTAATGAACATAATACGTGCATTTACCCCCAAAAGCAACTTTGATGGCAAGAATGTGTTGTAAACCTTTGCATGATGACCAGAATTAACTATATTTGTGCAAAATGGTGTTTGTGGCACAGTTACACAAATAGTACGCTCAGGCACAATAAGCTACCTGAAACTGTCTATGACCATTTTGATGATAGTCATGTGGGATTGAAAAGTCATAAAAAATTATTCTTTCAGCCAGCAAATGTGCTTAATTTTACCCCAATTCATGTAGAAGAGGAAATGTCTCTAGGAAAGATGGTTGTCTTTGACAATTTCCATTAAAATTATTGTGGGCATGCACGGTTCATAAAGTAGTGTTTAACTATTGATTGCACTGTTAGTTTAAAAAACATTTTTGCAGCTGGGCAAGCATATGTAGGTTTGAGTCGTGTAAGGAGTTTGTCTGGGTTGACAATCAAAGACTTAAATGTTTTTTTTTATTTTTTATTGTAATGGCAATATCTCTGAGGCAGTTAAGGAAATGCCTTGTTTTATGGTACACAATGATTTATACTTGCATCCACAAAATAACTCATTTTCTGTGTTTGTGCTCAATGTACAAAGTTTGTGTTGTCATATACAGGATTTGAATATTTGTGTATAACAGTTAAAACCCACATGTATTGCTGTAACTGAAATGTGGTTGCCTGAAACGTAAATGTCTGAAAGTGTGCACTTGGAAAACTACACTTTTGTTGGCGTTTCTCAATGTGTGGCATTCAGAAGTACCTGACCTCCTTTCAATTATTTGAAAATGCAACAACATGGTGGGAGTTGGGTTATATACAACATGTGGTATATCAAACAGCACTGTAACATTTCCAAATCTGAACTTGGAATGCATGTTGACACACTTCACTGAACATGACATATAGCTTGGTGTTATTTATAGGCCACAGTAATACCCTTTGTCTATTTTTAAACAAAATGTAGGCCAATCAATGACCTTTGTGTCTTCAATTTGCAATAAAGTTGTGCTTGTAGGAGATTTCAATAATGATGCATTAAAATCAAAATCTACATACTCTTTTATGGCAGACAAGGGCTATATACAACATGTTAAAGAGCCAACAACAGAAAAGGGAACCTTGACTGACCATATGTAAAAAACATGGAAGAGTTTTCAGTCCACACAAATGTTGTGTCACTTAACTTTAGCACACATGAGGGAGTTTTGTGCTTGTTTGAAGATTTAAGTATTTGAACGTGTTGAACAACTTGTTGGAGAACAATGACATCTGTTCAACTACAACTAATATCTGTGGTTTTAATTGTTTACTTGGTGATGGACACTGACCAGAAATCTTAAATAAAACATTCTCTTGGATAATTTTTAAGCCAGAAACAGATTAATTCATTTATAATGTCAGTTCAATGTTATGTGAATATTATTTGTTTTTAGAAGATGAATAAATACAGACAAAGGCATAAATATATACAATTAAACTCTGTTCTGTGATTACTGTTCCAGTTAATTTGGTTAGGTACAGGTCTGGTTACTTGGTGATGGAGGCAAGGACCAGGAGATCACACTTTTCTTCTACGACTATTTTAAAATATGTGGTAAAATATCTTGTAAACGCTTCCTGTATTAAATATATCAAAATAAATATTCATATTATTTTAAAATATAATTTATTGTCACACAACATGTATTTATCACAATACAAATAACTGCAACACATTGGGCTAGTGAAGGGTGTGTTTGGATGATAAGTGTGTGCTTTGTGGAAATCAGGAACAATCTGAAGATAGTCTGTTGAAGCTGGTGTTGTGTGAAGCAAAGCACATATGATATAGTCCCCAAGACATGGTCAGAGATCGCTGGAATTACAAAATGGCTGAATTTACTGCTGCTTTTCTAAAATTTTGCAACACAATTTGCTGCATTTTTTGGGGGTTGTTTTGCATTGAAAACTCACAAATCATAATTGTATACCTCTGTGTTAATTACATTTTAAATTCAATTACATGTAAACATTTAATGCATAATAACGGAATATGCAGTTAGCAACCACACAAAAAAAAAAAAAAAAAAAAAAAAAAACACACGAAAATACCATAGGCTACATTTAGGTGGAAACTGTGGGTATTGGAAAGACCCATTTTTGCATAAAAAATTTGTGCCTCAGAGAACGCAATAAAAGTTGTCTAAGTTAAAAATAGACATACAAAAAAATCATCTAGGTTACGTATGTAACGAGAACGAGACGTTGTGTCGAGAAGCGGCACTAGGGGTCTCTCGAGCACCGAATATGCCTTTGATGCATGAAAAAAGTCCAATGACAGTATTTGCATACCCCGCCCCCTGACATACGGGTATAAAGGTGAGGAAATACTATGAGTTAATTCAAGATTTTTCTGAGGAGCCGGGAGTGTCCGGCCACCTCAGTGGCTCGGCTCGTTGACATGGCCGTGAAGACACGATGTCTCGTTCCCTCCATCAGGGAACAGAGTTTACATACGTAACCTAGACGTTCCCCGTCTGTCGCGAAGAAGCGACACTAGGGGTCCACAGGAGCGGGCAGGTATTTCACGTGCCAGGACGACCAGCTGTGTCAGACTGCCCGTATCCTTCCCCAATGCCCCATAAAAGACGTCGGAATCCTTCTAGTTACCCAAGCAGGGGAACAAGGCGACGCTTGCCAACCTGGGACGGCCGAGCCTAGCCGGGCCTCTTTTCTCTCTATGTTTCTCTCATAGAGCCAAAAGGCTGGGGCCCTTACCGCATCGTGGGCAGGGGGTCTTACCCATTTTCCTATTCTTTCAGGGGGAAAAGACCCTGCGGAGACCACACCTGCCCAGGAAGGGGGAGGTAAAGTGGCAAAATACATCCCATGGGCCTCTTCGGTCAAATGTGGGAAAGAAAGGCGCGGTGGTAGATCCAGCCTCAAGGAGGGGGGAGTTGCTACAACACGGCGACCGGAGGGCAGCGGGAACTGCCTAAGGGAGATGCGGGTCCGCTCATAAAGGGACCGTACCACGGAAAATACACACAGGAGTCGTCCGCGTAGGAGGCCTGATCTGTGGAGCACCTTTCTCAGTGCAGGGTAGATTTGAGATATTTGCAGTGGATTGGGTCGGCAAATTCCTCCGCTGAATTGTGGACCCACAGGGCTAGGGAGGAGTCATCCAGGGAGCCGAGTGAGTGGGATCTCCTGGGAGGGAAAAAGCGCACTGTGCTGGGTGCAAGCGATTCACCCAGTCAGACCGTCAGCATGTACCGAGTTCTACCAGCTCGGACCTGAGAAAAACACGGGACGAGACTGACTCATCCCTGAGGTTGTAAAAACTCGCAAAGGTATTGGGTGTTGCCCAACCTGCAGCTCTGCATATGTCTGCCAGAGAGGAGCCCCTAGCCAGTGCCCACGAGGATGCAACACTCCTTGTTGAGTGTGCTCGGTCCCGCAAGAGGGCGGGCATGGCCTGGGTGTGGTAGGCCAACAGGATGGTGTCCACCAGCCAGTGGGAGAGCCTCTGTTTGGAGACAGCGTTCCCTTTCCGCTGTCCACCAAAGCAGACAAAGAGCTGCTCAGAATGCCTGAAGTCATGCGTGCGGTCCACGTAGCCTCCTCCCGGGGCAGTGCTTGCAGGTTCACTACCTGGTCTCTACCTGGTGTGGTAGGAACCTTGGGCACATAGCCCGGTCGTGGTCTTAGGATCACATGTGTGTCTGCTGGACCAAACTCCAGGCAAATGTCGCTGACAGAAAACGCTTGCAGGTCCCCGACCCTCTTCATGGAGGCGAGCGCGATCAGCAGGGCCGTCTTTAGAGAGAGAACACCAATTTGCAAACAGGCGCCACTTTAAGGCGTAAAGTTGCCTGGTAGAAGGGGCCCTAGCTTGGTTGAGTGTGTCTACGATGGTAGGTGGTAGACCAGCTAGATCTTCCGCGTTCCATCCAGGGGCCAGACGTGGAGGTTCCAGAGGTCTGGGCGTGGATGCCAGAGCATGCCCTGTCCCTGAGAAAGAAGGTCCTTCAGGAGGACCGCACGCATGAGGGAGGGACTGTCGCGAGGAGTACAAGGTACAAGAACCAGGCCCGGGTGGGCCAGCAAGGAGCCACTAGGGTGACTTGTTCCTTGTCCTCCCTGACATTGCACAGCACCTGTGCAAGAAGGCTCACTGGGGGAAATGCGTACTTGCGCAGCCCTGAGGGCCAGCTGTGTGCCAGTGCGTCTGCCCTGAGGGGAGCCTCTGTTCAGGCATACCAGAGCGGGCAGTGGGAGGTCTCTCTGGAGGCAAACAGGTCTACCTGGGCCTTGCCGAACCAATCCCAAATCAGCTGTATCACCTGGGGGTGGAGCCTCCACTCTCCGCCAGGCAAGTGTTGTCGTGACAGCACGTCCGCTACCACATTGAGGTTGCCGGGTATGTGAGTGGCATGCAGCGACCTGAGTCGGTGCTTGCTCTAAAGGAGGAGACGACTGGTGAGTCGTGACATGTGGCGGAAGCGTACGCCGCCTTGGCGATTTATGTACGCTACTGCGGTGGTGCTGTCTGACCAGATTAAGACATGTTTGTCCCAAACTAATGGGAGAAACTTCCGCAGGGCAAAGAAAACAGTCGGCAACTCCAGGCAATTGATATGCCAGCGCAGCGGGGCCCTTTTCCAACGGCCTGCAGCTGCGTGCTCGTTGGACACGGCGCCCAAACCCAATTTGGAGGCATCGGTCGTGACCAGGACGCGTCGGGACACCTGCTGCAAGGGTACTCCTGCCCGAAGAAAGCAGAGGTCTGTCCAGGGTTTGAGTGTTCCGTGGCAGGCGGGTGCGGCTATCACACGGTGCGTGCCGCGGCACCATGCTCGTCTCGGGACTCGAGTCTGAAGCCAGTGCTGAAGCGGTCTCACATGCATCAACCCCAGCGGCACGACCGCGACAGAGGATGCCATATCCCCCAGGAGCCTCTGGAAAAGATTTAAAGGAACCGCTGCGCCCGGCCTGAAGGAGGCGAGGCATTTCAACACTGATTTGGCACGTTCATTGTTGAGTCGTGCCGACATTGAGACAGAGTCTAACTACATGCCGAGAAAAGAGATGCTCTGAACCGGGTTGAGCTTGCTCTTTTCCCAGTTGACCTGAAGCCCCAAACGGCTGAGGTGCCTGAGCACCTGGTCTCTGTGAGCGCATAACTCTCGGGAGTGGGCCAGGAGCCAGTCGTCGAGGTAATTGAGTATGCGGATGCCGGCTTCTCGGAGCGGGGCAAGGGCTTCCTCTGCGACTTTGGTGAAGACGCGAGGGGACAGAGACATGCCGAAGGGGAGGACCGTGTACTGATATGCCTGGCCTTCGAATGTGAACCGAAGGAAGGGTCGGTGTAGAGGCAATATTGAGACGTGGAAGTACGCGTCCTTCAGGTCTACCGCTGCGAACCAATCTAGATGTTGGACGCAAGTTAAGATGTTTTTGCGTGAGCATTTTGAACGGGAGTTTGTGCAAAGCCCGGTTGAAAACTCGCAAGTCCAAGATCGGTCGTAAGCCGCCGTCTTTCTTGGGTACAATGAAGTAAGGGCTGTAGAGACCCTTCTTTGAGTAAAAGGGTAGCGATCTCCATGCGCAGGGATTTGGCATGCTCGCCGTGTACTGCGGTAAAGCGGACGCACGTGTAGGAGGGCAGAGGCCTGGCAAACTGAATTGCGTAAACAAGTCGGATGGTCCGGGCCAGCCAGCGTGACGGATTGGGAAGTGAAAGCCACGTATCCAAGCTCCGTGCTAGGGGCACCAAGGGGACAATTATTTTTGACATACCTAGTGGGGCTTCGCATCGGGGCAGAGCAGGTGTTACGGCATCGGAAGGCGATGACGCGTCCCGAGGCTCTGGTGCTGAGAAAAGACTTGAAGCACTTACCTTGCTCGGCGCACCCGGCAGGGGCGGGTTCGTGACTGAGAAGGAGGGCTGGTAGAGGCGTCCTCTGGACTCGTCCGAACCGGCCAGCTGGGGAACAGTTGTGGGGCTGAGGGCGGAGGGTCCGTATCCAGCGTGCCGGGACTGTTGAGGTGTGGCGGCAGAGTGCCGTGAGAATGGCATTTGTGGGCCAGGTGACCCAGAGACAAAGGAAATAGCTCTGTTATTGAGAATGTGAGTACCCTAGTCGGGGCTGCGGCAAATGAAATAAATTCAACAAAAGGATTCTCCTCCCGGCCCTCCACCGGGGAACGGAGTGTTCTGCATACCAGCTCCGGAGCTAACGTCTTGGTCCCTGGGTCGTCCGTCTCAGGAACGCCTGGGAGACTTCCGGGTCCTCGAGGGGGTCCTTGACGGGTCCTCGATGGGGGGGCATCTGCTTCCTGCGGGTCGCTCGACGCGTGGGCTGAGAGCTGGGCCCAGGTTGAGGCAGAGCAGCCTGGTGTTTCTTCGCAGGGGGACGCCCTCGGCGAGTAGACGGGGCATGGCCCATGGCGGCAGGCTTGCGGCGGGGCAGGATGTGAGAGATCGCCTCCTTCTGTTTCTTCAACGCAGAGAACTGCTGCGTAAAGTCCTCGACGGTGTTGCTGAAAAGGCCGAACCAGGAGACAGGGGCGTTGAGAAAGCGAGTTTTGTCGGTTTCACGCATCTTGACCAAGTTCAGACATTGATGACATTCCTGGACCACGAGCGTGGCCATCGCCTGTCCGAGTGACTGCACTGTGACCTTCGTGGCCCTGAGGACGAGGTCGGTCGCTGAGTGCAGTTCCTGCAGCACGTCGGGATCAGGGCTACCCACGTGCAGATCTTTAAGTGCCTTGGCCTGGTGGACTTGCAGGAGGGCTATGGCGTGCAGGGCAGAAGCGGCGTGTCCAGCGGCGCTGTAGGCTTTAGCAGTCAGTGTAGATGTTGTCCTACAGGCCTTGGAGGGGAGCACAGGGCGACCCCGCCAGGTGGTTGGGTTTCCGGGGCACAGGTGTAGCGCAACAGCCCTATCCACCTGGGGGAACTCATAGTATTTCCTCTCCTTTATACCCCTATGTCTGGGGGTGGGGTATGTAAATACTGTCTGTAAACTTCTCATTGGCCTGAGAAGCAACAGACGGGGAACTGTAAGCTAAAAACACAAATGATGATCCAATAAGTATGTATGTTGCCATTAATACATTATCTGATATTAACATTTGGTATAGGACCATATACAAAAAAAATATATATGTTTTTTATATATTCGAGCATTTATGTACACATTTCAATTCCATCATATTGTCATATTCTGTATATTGCATATATCTACTATATAGAATTGGTATTTTTAAATGAGTAAAAACATTTATAAACACTTACTTTCAGCATACAATTATTTAGCATATACTGTACTGCCATTTTCAGAATCTTAGCCTAGGGGAGCACGGGGCACAAACTAACGTGGTGTTAGTTGTCACACACGTGGTTTAAACGTTTCCACACAGGCTTAATTAAGAAACTTAATTTGTTTACTTGTTGCCATATCAACACTGCGTAGACAAAAAAAATGCAGTAAAATTCGAAAAAAGTTCATTTTAAAGTAGCAAAATAAAAATTCACATGAATACATTTTCATCTTTGTTTTTACAGTTTATTTAAAATGAGGCAAACTTTTTAATCCCCAATCTTTTAGACAGCATTTTACATAGTCTTTTAATTCTCAGAGAGACAGCAGAAGTGATCAGCCTTGTACTGCATTACAATGTGCCCCAATTCCAAAAATCTATATGCAGTTCCATGCAGTCAGATATTTAAATTTACATAATTCCACTTAATGCATGTGTGTTTTGTCATCAATCCATGCATTATTTCGGTCAATCCTGTGGCTTTGTTTTGTATTTATTGTCAAGTGTCCAAATTATTGTAAAGTTAATATATGGCTTTTATTGACATGAAAATGTAGTTAATCTTCCAAGCTTTTTAATTAGATCAGATACAGATGTTATAGGGGGGTTTTAAGCTGTTATATGGTCTTGTTACAATGTGCCCCTCTCCTATTTCACTAGATTGTGAAAAAAGTACAGGCTGTATTCATGAATCAAGACCCCATATGTGTAACGGACTCATGTGAAATTAACGTAAACAAAGAAAAATACATCAAACCCCAAGTATATTTACACAAATGTAAGAAAACCAAAAAGTGTTAGTTTGTGCCCCACTCTCCACTACTGTATTAATAACACTTTTAATTATAATCACATTTCATTACACAACTAATGGGGATTTAAAGTGAATGTTAGGGATTCTTTGTATAAATGCAGGTTTTGTGTCTCATTCCCAGCACGCAGGTGCAAATGTTTAGAATGATACACCGTTAATATTTACATTATACAAACAGCTGCTGTATATTTGGTAATGTTGCTTCAGACTTTAAGCATTTTGTTTTGCCTGCTGTCAAAAATAAAGAGATGGGATTCTCATAATAACTTAATACGTTTGAAAACTTAATCTCTGTGTGTGTACTGCTGTCTATCATGAGATATTGTATGTCAGTGGAAAAGTATATCAGTTCTGGGAAAAAGAGTCTGACTGAGTGGTATTTAATCCAACCATTGCATACGAGGTTCTAATCCATCCATATAAAACTTTATGTTTTAATTAACAAAGATGGCATCCGCACCTCAGTTGATGTATATATTGAGTTGGGGCACATTTGTTTGCATTTTTCGATGGGATTCGACTGGAAAACAGCTCAAATTTAAACGCGGGGTTAGTTGTATATTTTTCGAAGATCTCATGCAAGGTTGCCAGATTGCACAAATTGAGTATGACAAAAGGCGAAATATTTCCTATTTGTGCAAGTATAAATGTCTGCTTGGGGTGTTATCTGGCAACCCTGAGCGAGAGCCCATTGCTTTTAAATCATTCAACAATGGAGCTTGGATGCCCTCTATTGGACATTTCTTGTAATTGCCAGTCAGAGAATTAACAGACATGGGTTTTCTTGTATTTTTACATTTCAGTTGTTTTTACTATATTTTATTTATATAAAATGTAATAAATATGTTTATTAACATTAAACTTGAAAATTAAATTATACCAAATACCTCAAAATGCCTTGCCAATGCCAATGCCAATGCCTTGACATTAATCTGTATTTTTAGTTTTTAAGCAATTCAGGCCTACATAATAGGGATTTTTCAACGTCTGTTAAAAGTGACACACTTCCTTCTGCCAGTTGGTGGCGATACGACTGTGACCCACATTAGTCACATCAAAGTGATCAGCCCGCAAGACAAACATTTGGCTCAATTTTGATATTTTTATGTCACAGAAGATATGAGACTTTTCCTTATTTCATTTTATTGACATTATTTTGTCACTGTGCCATAGCAACACCATTCGATAAATCAGAAAACCCTCCGCAATTTAACATCGTCAATGTCTTGGCATGATTTTGCCCACATTTGGTACCTGTAACATTAAATTCCTAGGAGGAACATTTCAAATTCCTCAGCATGCATTTTTCAAACAATCCAAAATGGCCAACTTCCTTTTGGGCAGAGTTTATGACTGTCAGCGGGAAAGCTGTCCGGCTTGATGAGATCTAAATGTGTCAAAGTTTATGCCCCACCTGTAACTCTGCCACGCCCCTGCCATATATATATATATATATATATATATATATATATATATAAACCATCTTTCCATTAACCGTCAGGCAAGTTTCCATCTAAACATGCAGGTGGACAATTACTACATAAAAATTAAGACATAAAAACAATTATAAATGTAAAAAAAATAATTATTATGATGATGATGATAATAATCACTGAAATATAAACCATGGTTCGAGGTGAACATGTTTTAGTATTATTTTATATATTTTGCATTATTTTACAGGCTGCAGAGTTGTGTTCACAATGAACTGCTCTGTGAAAATAAAGTGAACTGAACTCACAGCACCTCCTGAGCTGAGATGATCTGAGGTCATTTAGGCTACAGCACTCTCATAGATGACTCTATTCTTGCAACAAAAAAATTCAGAAGACAGAAACAAAGAAAGAGTGAGAACGTTTTACATGCATGTGTACCATGTGACTGCATGCCTCTGAACAAACATAGATGCTTTTCTGTCATCTGTTCTTAATACAATAAGGTGTGTTTCTTCAAGCGTGTTGTCTGTGTCTCTACGGGCAAATTATTTGTAATATTAATTTCATAATAATAATAGCCTAATAATAATAATAATTTAATACATTAATGGGAAAATTAACCAAATATCGTCTTGACATCAAAGTCATCATCTGTTGGCACAACCCTAATGTTCATTGCTCTCTATAAATTAACTAAATATTCAGACAGTCTCCTTGCTGGTTTTTCCGACACATTCAGAGTCGTTACTACTTTTGTGGTGTCGCTGTGGCTCACTTTGTGCGTGCGCTTGTCAAATTTATATTTTAAAGTCTCATTATTATGGTTTAGTATTTCTCTGTAATGTAGAATAGTTAGCAATTTTACTTATAACATTCTTTCACAGCCCTGGAACTCAACCCCCCCCCCCACTAAAAAAAAAATATACATTTAAGTAATTAAATTATGAACTAACGACTAGTCCACTAGGAAAATATTTGGTCGGGGGCAGCCCTAATCTGGCCCTTGTCAAAGTCGCTCAGATCCTTACGCTTGCCCATTGTTCATTAGCAGCCTAATATATCCCACCCCTTGACAGGTGACATTGTAACGATATATAATCAATGTTATTCTTTTCACCTGTCAGTGCTTTTAATGTTGTGGCTGATCAGTGAATATATAATATAGCAATGCAGCTTTTAATTGCATTAATTTAGCAGATTGCAGATTGTAATGTTTTATATTATGAATTTGAAATCATAAAGAAGGGGAATCGGGGCAACCTTTATATTTTAAGATAATGCAATTTGATATAATGCAACATTTAATTTCTGCCAACTGCAATAAATCAAGTTTGATTTTTGGCCCTTTGGAGGAAAAGTTTGGGCACCTCAGCTATAGAGTTTGTGCCAAAGGCCTCAAATTTTATCTGGGGGCTATTCATACACACTGCTATCAAATTTGTGCCAAATTTTCTAATTTTCCTATGTATGGTTCATAGGGCTGCCATATACTTCCAGCCAGAAGTTGTGCATGCTAACATAATTTAATAAAAGGAGTTCATAATGACAATGTTCAAAATGCTTTTTAAGATTCAAAGGTTTGATCTCCACTCACTTTAACAAGCATGACTAACATTCATTTTATTAACTCTTTATTGGCATAATGATGTCTTGTCAGGGGGCAATAAGCATTTAAAATCCAAATGAATTTCAGCAGATCCATTTTATCATGATCCAGCTTTGCTCTTAATGCACATAAATCTACTGTGCAATCAGTCCATATCTTTTTGTCCTTCAAATTGTCAATCAATTTGTTCTAACACAAGTTCTGTGCCTGGATATTGTCCCACACTCGCACCACATCAGGGCAGTCATTGAGCGCCTCCAGCAGGGTGGATGCTGTCTCGAGTTGACTCCGAGTTAAGAGCGATGGACTATGAGGAACAAACTCCAAACCAGCTGAAAGTGTGTGAACTCCCAGACTTTCAAGAGCACTCCGCACAGCCTTCATGGACGCCATATCACAGATATACTAAAATAAACAGAATGGTAGTTATTACAGTTTTTCTCTATCGCTTTGGCTCAAATCTCAAAAGATAATTCTTTTTTTTTCAAAACATTAAGTTAAAATCTCTGAACAATTAGATTCTTTTTCACGGCAGATTATAACTTCTTATTCATCAAGCAAATTGCACATGTTATGGCATGTGTAGGAGAGTAAGTTCAATTGTCTACAATTTGCACAAAAACTAAATGCACATGGTTTGCTGATCAAAACTTATAAGTTATGTCTCAGTGAAACTGTCATACTCTTCACAACTTCTAAACATTCCTTCATCGTGTGAGCCATCACACGCAAAATGATCCATTCAATTATCAAATTCTGTCAGCGATACATGTATATTCCATAAATATCTATGACTTGGAATATTATTTCATTGTTGCAGGGTCTTTTTTGCATGGATGCAATTTTGTGGCAATTTTCTGTTCACTATATATATATGACTTTACATGTAAGAAATGTGTGAAAATGGATATGCAAATGTGAATTTTATGTTTACATGTAACCACACACTGCGAAATGAAAATGAAAAAATGAAATTTCTATATAACATACATTACCAGGGTTTACTGCCTTGGTGAAAAAAACATCTAAACATTTTGACCAGTACGGCTCACACGAGACATTTTGATTGGCCAATTTCCTGACACAATAACTAGGGTTTGAAGCATGAATTAAATGTTTTGGGTGAGTTACTACATTTTGCAGACATGCAATAGAGTTGCAATGTCCCATAAAACGGTTGTGACAATTGCACTTATAATTTAGAAAATGTTAAGACTGTTTCAAAAAATTTGCCGAAAGTGAAAAAATCTGTTATATCGTGATTGATCTTGAAGACGTCCACGATCTACTTTTTAAGCGAATCATAGAGATTTTTTATGTCATCATAATAATGTTAAAACTAAAAAAAAAATGACTGCATACTAGATGGCTGTTCTGCTTGGCCAAATTATACCACGGGTCTCTATCATGCAGCCCTCTACATTGCAAGTCACTCACATATGTGAGTACATTTTGCACTATGCAACCAAAAAACGACTGTCATTCGTGACAGGCAAGTAAATATTAATATTTCACTCGCCAGTGATAGAGTTGTGTAGTGTTGAAACACTAAGTGGCAGGTTCTAACAAGTCTAGAGAATGGGGTTGTGGCACTATATGCAACGGGCACGCAGCCACCGGCACCTTGACGGGGCCCTGGATGGGTTGGCACAACAACTGCCTAGAGTTGCTGGCTGTAACTCTTACTCTGCAGAGGTTTCTCCCGCTACTTCGGGGCAAGCACATCTCAAGCACAAGATGACTCAGGTCGCTGCATGCCACTCATATCCTGGGCAACCTCAACACGGCAGTGGACGCGCTGTCACGACAGTGGAGAGTGGAGGCGCCACCCCCAGGTGGTCCAACTGATTTGGGTTGGGCACCTGCAAGAGTTCTCTTTCAGTGACACTTGCCTGGAGTTCAGTCCGGCAGATGCCCATGTAGTCCTAAGACCTCGACCGGGCTATGTGCCCAAAGTTCATACAACCCCCTTCAGGGACCAGGTAGTGAACCTGCAAGCACTACACCGGGAAGAGGCAGACCCAGCCTTATCATTGCTGTTTCTGCATGTAGAGCTTTAGATGTTCTGAGCAGCTCTTTGTATGGTTTGGTGGACAGGGGAAATGGAAAGCTGTCTCCATACAGAGGCTAGCCCACTGGGTCGTTGACACCATCGCTTTGGCCTATCACACCCAGGCCATGCCCGCCTCCTTGCAGGTTCGAGCACATTCAACGAGAAGTGTTCTTGGGTCTTTTCCTCCTGAAAGAATAGGAATTGTAAAAGAACACCTTCCCCAATGTGTGTTATAGTGTTAAATGGCCCCAGCCTCTTTAACTCTATGTGAGAAACATAGAGAGAGAAAAGGCGCGACTGGCATGTCCTGCTCCCATGCTTGGCACGTTAGATGATACCGGGTACCTAAAAAGTTTGACGTTCTTATGGGGCACTGGGGAAGGGAACGTGCAGTCTGATGCAGCCTGCTGTTTTGGCTCGCAAATGCCTCACGCACCTGCGTCAGCAGCTCACGTGCACGGTTCAGTGCATGCCGTGATTGAATAGGGACCCCTAGTGTCGCTTCATTTGACACAACGTTGAGTGAGCGACAGACGGGGAACGTCTAGGTTACTATTGTAACCTCCATTCCCTGATGGAGGGAACGAGACGTTGTGTCCCCCCGGCCACGACACTGGACCGAGCCACTGTAACGGCCGAACCTTATTCTCAGCTCCTCAGTGCAAAACCTGAATAAACAGATGCATGATACCCTCCTTTTATACTTCTATGTCAATAAAAAAACTGAAGTAATCTTGTAGCAATATTGTCACATTTTAATATAGGTAAAATGTTTCTTTCCACGTGGAATGTTAACGGGCTGGGGCACCATATAAAAAGGAGGAAGGTTGTATCTTTTAATTGTAAAAAATATGATATAGTGGGGTCACATGACACCATGCGAGGAGCGGACGTGTAAATGGCGAGCTCTGCGCACTTTGCTAGTTTTTAAGATTCAATACACCCCGCTACATATCAGTTCTTTGAAGTCAACATGGCAAAGACATCAAAATCCTTGGAATCTGGAGATATTAAAAGACACTTACGTGCTCAAGCTGATACCTCAGATGGGCACCTCAGACCAGGGACTCGGTTTGGAAGGTGCAGCGGGAGAAATTTAGCGGCAACTGGCGAGCATGTCTGTGATACTGACGAAGGTTGTTGCTGACTTAGAGGATCTTGCTATAATACGTCGATCGATTACTACGATGGAAACTAAATTCTCTATGTTGGTTAAAATAATCGGGGACATCGAGACAGATCGGGTCTTCCAAGACGGAATTAGCTGCTAACCCGCTAGTGACCAAGATAGATTTGGAACACGTTTGGGGAAAAACTGGAGAATTTGGAGTATCGTAATCTGCGAAATTACGCCCGAATTTCTGGAATTCTTGAGCATGAAGGAGGCAGAGATTTGGTGAAATTCCTAGACAAGATCTTCCTGAGTCTGCTTGACAGAACAGGCCACAAGCTGGAAATTGAGTGAGCTCACAGAGTCCTGGCTCACAGATTCACTTATGGAGACAGGCTCCGATTAATTCTAAGATCACCCGATAAAGAACTCGCATTGCGTGAGGCGAGGAGCAAAGGAAAGCTTGGAAGACTCACAGCATTTTCTTGTTCTTGTTCCCAGACTTTGCAAATTCGACAAGACAGGAACGTGATTGATTCAAGGAATGCAAGAAACTCTTACATCAATGGAGGATCGCTTTAGCACTGATGTTTCCAGCCAAATCAAGATACTAAGATAGATAGGCCACAAAATATTTACATGCCCACAACAAGCGATGTTTTTCATCAAATCAATGGACTGAGGAAGTCATAGTGTGTTTCTCATGCAGCCTCCAAGTGAGATCATATTGCTGAACATACACTTGACCATCCAAGGAAAGTGGGCACCTGTGTTGTTTCCGCCTGGCAGCTGGAGTTGTTTTGTGGAGTAACACTCCTTCGGGTCAGTTGTGGATGATCTCTGCCTGTTCTTTGTGCTTGTGCCTCCTGTTGGCTGGAGTTTGTTTTGTGTAATATTTTTTGTAGGGTTAATGAGCACATTTTTCTGTTTGGTTGGTTCAGGGTCTAACTGTTGCACTAATGTTGGAATGTGGTCTTTATAATTTTATTTGACACACAATCAAATTTTTCTGATATGTCAAAATGTCAAATGTTAATACGAGTGGATTATCCCTCCACATGGAATGTGAAAGGGTGGGGCACCCCATAAAATGAAGGAAGGTTATTTATTTTCTTAAACATAAGAAATTTGATAGTGTTTCTTCAAAAAAACGCATCTTCACCCGCAGGAATCTGAAAAATTTGGGAAGATATAGGGTGGACATATTTTCTTTAGTGCTGGCTCAAGTAAGAGCAGGGGAGTCATTACATTGTAGAAGTAAACTTCGAAAATTCAAATGTCTCAAACAGATTAAGGATAAATTCAGAAGAGTCACCATTGTTTTTGAAATTCAGGGGCATAGGTTGATTTTGGCTAATATTTATGCACCTAACGCTGATGACCAGCACTTTTTTATACATCTTGAAGGGATATTGCAAGCCGCATTATTTCAATCTAGCCCTATATAAATTAGTAGGGGTGTAAATCGGATGTTTCATCAGGATTAAATCTTATATCGATTCTCTTGGCCTATGATCTAATATGTGCAGATACTTAGAAGTCTGCCGCAATACGATTTCGATTTGATTCAATTCAGGTCGCTGCGATCGATATTATGTGCCTATTTTACACAATCAATTATACTTTTTTTTTTGCCCTCAAATGCACCCAAAATATAATTTGAATATTTTATTGAGCTCTCTGAAAAGTGCAAATGTAGTATCCACATTGGGAATTCCATAACAAAATAAGGTACTTCAGATGTTGAAAAGAATTATAGAGATAATAATATAAAAAAATAACGTCACACAGAAGTGATCAATCAATCATTTGATTACAGTTTATTTTTCAGTTTAATCCGATTCAAAGTACACACCCATGACTTGTTTCCAACTATCTGTGCTATCCGCTGTTTTCTTGGCTACAACTTCCACAGCTGTAATGAAAAATTCTGTTACAGTTAACTGGGATAAATATTAGTAAGGGTATTGATGTATTAAGTCTTATAACTGATGCTAATGCTTGGCAGCAGATGATTTCTCTTTCCGTCATTAGTGCTGTTCAGAATTTTGGCAATGTCAAGACGTTTCACATGATGGTTGAACTGCTCCATGGTATTTTTAACTAGCAAATTCTCATGTAAAATTAAAATGGGTCGCATGCGCACCGATATCGATGGAAGCCTTACTTAATCAGGCATTTGTCACGAGAGCTCGTATTTTAAGGAGTACCCGGTTGACGTGCTTACACTGATCTGGTCACTGGTCTGGAGCATGTGTTACGTGGAAAGCTTGATTGACGTGCACACGGATAGCAGAGCGCATTTTGGCTTCACAGACCATGCGCACATCCGAAAAGCGTATTTAGCGTTCATAAAGTGAAATGAATGTAATAAGGTTGCTTCGTCGCCTTACGGAAATGCATACAGACATGGCTGACATGAGAGTATTAAAATAAAGGTGCATCTTAAAAAAAAATAACGTCTATCGATATTTACGTGTTAATATAACATTGGATAGTTTGGATTGATGTATCGATCCAGATTGATGAATCGTTACACCCCTAAAAAGTGTAACTGTTCTGGAAACCAACAAGTTAACATTTGCTTCCCAATTTAAAATATTTTACTGTCGAATGTGCATTTCATTGTGACAAATATGCAAGCACACATAAAATGTAACTTATTTGTGCAATGCAGTAACATCATCACATATTTTTTATTTGTTTCTGTTCACCGGTGAAAAATTAATCAGCGTTATCAAATCAGGTGCTGGTGCTACCATCAGTGGAACTTTCTGGCACCGGTGCCACTGCTCTAAAATGTTAGTATGGAGCTCTGGAATGTAAGTTAGCATGAAACAGGGAGGTCTGCTGCAACAGCCTAAAGTATTTTTCTGATTGGTCAATTACAAATGACAACTGCTTTCCTGTGATATCATTGGTTGAAAAATTATATTATCTTATTTTAATATACATTTTTAACTATACATTATGTATATTTAATGTAATGCAGTTGTCATCCAGACAATAGCTGAGACAATTGTGAATGAGCGCATGGTGAAATAATTCCTCTAGTAGAACAAAACTTCTTACGATATGAATGCGCCCCAATGGAACTGAATTGCTTTGGATTTGAATTTCTTTAAATTAAATTTCTCTTGGTGTCATCCAAAACCACCATTCTGTGGTACTTGGCCAATTTAATACAAATTCTAACTCGTGAAATTAAAGGGAGCAGATCCTTATAATCTGGATTTTGACGAATCCCGCAAAAAAAAAAAAAGTGTGTGCTGACACCTGTAGTGTGGGTCTCTCCTCCTCATCCTCGGACTCCTGCACATCTTCAGCTCCTGCCTCAATGGCCAGTTCTAGAGCTTTCTCAGAGGACATCCCATCTCTGGATGCGGATACAACACCTTTCCTTCCAAAGTTACGCTGTGCTCCTTCACACAGTGTCCCCCTGTGGACAAAGAGTAAAGCAATAGATTTAATTGGTGGCAAAGTAACATACAAACATGTCACTTCATGGGAGTACTTCAGTGTAAATTATGTAGATTATCTTCAAGAGCATTATATTCATAGTTTGTTATCTTTCCTAAGCCTTTATTATACATTAAAAAAGTTAAAATAATGTAATCACATATACATTACGTATACTTAAGTAATATAGATTAAGTAAAACTGATTTAAATTGGATCTCTAATTAAGTTCTTTTTCCCCCAGAGATCACTCATCAATACTAACCCATGTTTCATCATGATACGTTTTATTTCTTGATGTGATCGTGTGTTGTTGTCAGACAAAACCTCGATAAGTAATGTGCAGCCACCAGGCCCTCTAGCCTCATAAAGATACGGTTCACCTGGCTTTGACTTCTGTTAAAGAAGGGAAAGGACAAAGAGTGTGTCATTTATTGCAATTTTTTTTGTTTTAATCTCACCAATATACAATTAAAGGGATAGATGAATTCTGGATAATTTTATTCTCTAGAATTTGTTAAACATATCGGTCATGCCAAAAGGCTGGGGGGGGGGGGGCAGGCGACATAGCATCATAAAAGTAGTTCATACGACTTGTGCTCTATGACAGTTTTGTTTGAGTAACAAACCAAAACCAAGTCTGTATCCTCTGCAGGTCTCAAATCTCATTCTTCAATCTGCATATCCAAACTGGAGAGTGTGTTAGCTTATGACACACACATGAGAATCAATGCTGTTTTGGTGTTAAAGTATAACTTCAGAAAACGTATTTTGTTTAAAACGTATTTAACATGTTGTATGGACTAATTTTTATCACATTTTATGGTATTATTTTTTCTCACAGCAATGGTCATTTTTTTAGAACAGCAATGGTCATTAAGAACTGTTATTGTATGGAAAAGAGATGCATGAATATGCTTAAATATGTCTAATTTTGTGTCCCACAGAAGAAGAAAAAAAACAACGACATGTTGATATAATTATAATTTTTCAAAAGTTTGGGACGGTATCTTCTTGTGAATTTTTTACGCACTCAGTCATGTGAAAAATCATGACTGAGAATGTAAAGTCCCATGATAATGCCATAGAGATGTTGTTTGTATAAAAAGAGCGTAGATATGTTGACTTTCACACACTAAGGGAGGCCTGTGCACCTCTTCCATAAATCCACGTTATAAAAAGTAACATAAGTCTATCATCGGAGTGCGGATCATCACATCATTGTAATATGATAAAATAAAATTACAATTTTTGGATGAACTTTTCCTGTTAATCTTGTTGAAACATAATCCCTAATTATTTACGATTACGCACACCCATTACGATTATGAAATTTCTTGTCATTTCATGAACAAATAACATACTAATCCTGACCATTTAACCTTTTATCAAGAGCTGTCATAACTGGTTATATGTAAGCTTTCTATTCACTGTCACTGTTAACTGAATGTCCCTGTTGCTAATGCCATAGTTGTTGTCTACTAATGACAAAAACACTGTTGGTTTATTAATAAATTTAAAAAAAATTAAAAGTTTATTTCTTTTTTTTTTTAATAGGACTTTAAAACAAATACGCTTACACACAATATTCTCTATTGACCTGTTTCAGTGACATCACTTCCTCTCAGTTGCCATATTTGTGACCATCAGCAGGAGGAAGCAATAGAATGGAAAAACAGCATGGAAAAACGTCACAAAATTGCTTAAGATCAAGTTCCAAGTATACAGGTCTAAGTTCAGCAAAAATATTGTCAAATTTTACTTTAAGTATATTTAATCTATGATTATTTTCTGTACACCGGCGAGTACATGTCTAATGGTACATTACCCTAAACATCTCTCATTCAAAGGTAACAAATGTTTTTGTGTTGTTTTCTGGCCCGATTTGGTCACAGTATTTACAAAACATTTGTTATGATCTCGAATGTATAACATGTAAGAGCTTTATAAACCAAAAAGGGACTTATAAGAAGAATTTTAAAATAAATTATGAACTTAATAGATTACAAGTAAAGAGAACACAGTATGGGGAGGATACACTGTATGATCCCTCTATTTTTGACCCTGTTAAAAATCTGGCAGTGGCATTTTCAACATTCTGTAAATGTAATAAGGCAGTCACATTTTTTAGGAGTCAAAAATTACTCTTTTGAAACGCTTAGAAATGTTGGAGGAAAGAGCTGTGCTTCAAGGGCAGTGAAGGACGTGGGAGAGCCTTAAAATTATAACTTCAGTTTTACTCAAATTTAACTGCATAAAGTCATCCAACATTTGATGTCCTCTAGACATTGAAAGAGATAAACAAAAGAGCAGCTACTGTCTGCCATAACTGATTGTATCCAACTCGATTATGTTATATAAATATAACTGATATACAGTGCATCCGGAAAGTATTCACAGCACTTCACGTTTTCCACATTTTGTTGTTACAGCCTTATTCCAAAATGGATTGAATTCATTATTTTCCTCAAAATTCCACAAACAATACCCCATAAATTACAATGTAAAAGAAGTTTGTTTGAAATCTTTAGAAATTTATAAAAAAAAAAAAAAACAACACACAATGTACATAAGTATTCACAGCCTTTGCCATGACACTCAAAATTGAGCTCAGGTGCATCCTGTTTCCACTGATCATCCTTGAGATGTTTCTACAACTTGATTGGTGTCCACCTGTGGTAAATTCAGTTGATTGGACATGATTTGGAAAGGCACACACCTGTCTATATAAGGTCCCACAGTTATCAGTGAATGTCAGAGCACAAACCAAGCCATGAGGTCCAAGGAATTGTCTGTAGACCTCCGAGACAGGATTGTATTGAGGCACCGATCTGGAGAAGGGTACAGAAAAATGTCTGCAGCATTGAAGGTCCCAATGAGCACAGTGGCCTCTATCATCCGTAAATGGAAGAAGTTTGGAACCACCAGAACTCTTCCTAGAGCTGGCCGCCCAGCCAAACTGAGCAATTGTGGGAGAAGGGCCTTAGTCAGGGAGGTGACCAAAAACCCAATGGTCACTCTGACAGAGCGCCAGCGTTTCTCTATGGAGAGAGGAGAACCTTCCATCTCTGCAGCACTCCACCAATCAGGCCTGTAGAGTGTCCAGATGGAAGACACTCCTCAATAAAAGGCACATGACAGCCCACTTGGAGTTCGCCAAAAGGCACCTGAAGGACTCTCAGACCATGAGAAACTAAATTCTCTGGTCTGATGAAACAAAGATTGAACTCTTTGGCCTGAATGGCAAGCATCATGTCTGGAGGAAACCAGGCACCGCTCATCACCTGGCCAATACCATTTCTACAGTGAAGCATGGTGGTGGCAGCATTATGCTGTGGGGATGTTTTTCAGTGGCAGGAACTGGGAGACTAGTCAGGATCGAGGGAAAGATGAATGCAGCAATGTACAGAGACATCCTTAATGAAAACCTGCTCCAGAGCGCTCTGGACCTCAGACTGGGGTGAAGGTTCATCTTCCAACAGGGCAACGACCCCAAGCACACAGCCAAGATAACAAAGGAGTGGCTAATGGACAACTCTATGAATGTCCTTGAGTGGCCCAGCCAGAGCCAAGACTTGAACCCGATTGAACATCTCAGGAGAGATCTGAAAATGGCTGTGCACCGACGCTCCCCATCCAACCCGATGGAGCTTGAGAGGTCCTGCAAAGAAGAATGGGAGAAACTGCCCAAAAATAGGTGTGCCAAGCTTGAAGCATCATACTCAAAAAGACTTGAGGCTGTAATTGGTGCCAAAGAGGCTATAACAAAATATTGAGCAAAGGCTGTGAATACTTATGTACATGTGATTTCTTAAATTTTTTATTTTTAATAAATTTGAAAAAGTCAAACAAACTTCTTTCACATTGTCATTATGGGGTATTGTTTGTAAAATTTTGAGGAAAATAATGAATTTAATCCATTGTGGAATAAAGCTGTAACATAACAAAATGTGGAAAAAGTGAAGCGCTGTGAATACTTTCCGGATGCACTGTATGTTCAGATAACTGGCATGTCTGAATAAATGAGCAAATAGCCACAAATGTTTTATTCCTGCTCTCCTCCTTTATTGCTATTTGACTTTGGCAAAATGTAGCCGTGTCACTCGAAAGATATAACTTAATTGAAAGAAAAATAACATTTAGGCTCTGTTAAGTAAACAGCAGTATCACTTCTCAAGATTTATAAATAGAAAACAGAAATAAAGACCATTACATAGCACGCTTATTTCCCCGTGCCGTTTTGGGTGTGAAACGCCATATACTGTACATAAACTTTTCATATCTGCCATTCCTTTCATACTGCACTGTTGAACTGCTGAATCAAGTTTGTCCTTAAACATTCTGCCAGTGCTCCCCACACTCTCATGATGACATGAGTAGGCGTTTTCCAAATGTCAGTTTTGTGCCCTTAAGGGCACTGCGGGAAGGGGACGCCACTCGAAGGTTCGTTCCAAACTAAAGTAAAAAATGTCTCTTTATTGTGAATGTACCCTTTTACAAGAAAGGGTACATTCAAACAGTACTTTCATACTCCCTTCAGTGTGGCCATATCAAGATTTCTGTCCATTGAAGTGAGTAGAGAATAGGGACGATCACTTTCATTTGGAATTCAACCAGTGATGTTGATTGCTAAAGTCTTAAGGAGCTGCGTGCGTCTTTTGCGACATGGGTGACCAGTTTATGCAAACAGTCAAATAATGATACCAATGATCAACTTAAAAAAGTGAATATCGGCCGATACCAATCAGTGGCCGATCAATCGGAGCATCCCTAAAATCCATGAATATAGGAGTTTTCAATTACAAGATGGCAAGTTTCATTAGTAGAAGATATTAGTAGTTGTAGTAGACAATGGAAATTTGTCTTACGGCTCCTTTTATAGCTCCATCTATAGTGGCTTTGGGTAGATTTTTGTTCCGACACTGCTCTAAAAGTTGTGCCAATGCAATATTAAATTCTGGATTGGGTCCTCCCTCTGAAATTAAACAGCACAGGTTCAAGTCAGCATACATACTCAAAGCAATATAGTACTAGAGGTGGTACCATGGTAGAGTTAAGGTGAAAGATGGTAATACTATGATACTTGGTACATCACAGTACTAAATGATTGCCTTATTCATATTCTACCAAATTAACACAATAAAATACAATATTATACATAAATATTTAATGTTCACTGCAAGCCTGAACATAATGCTTAGATTTTTGAAGGCTTGTGAATCCCCTTGCAGTATGAAAATACATTTCATAACTTATACACTTTTGATCAAGCAATGGTTCACAATTTTACACATGTATGCATTTAATTAATGAACCACAGTATTGCCATGGAACAAGGTGATATGGTATTACCTAGGGGTGTAAATCGCTAGTTTCATCATGATACAATCATGTATCAGTTCTCTTGGCCAGCGATCCGATGTTTGCGAATACCCCAAAGTCTGCCGTGATATGATTTAGTTTATATTCAGGGGCCTGTTTTACACAATCAGTTACATTTATTGTCTTAAAAAACTGCAACGAAAATATGATTAGAATATTTTAATGAGTTCTCTGAAAAGTGCAAATCCAGTATCCACATTGGGACATCCACAACAAAATAATACTTCAGTTAATGCAGAAAATAATAATAATATAAAAAATGAAGTCATACAATCACATACAAGTGATCATCAATCATTTGATAACAGTGCATTGCTTTGAGGAATGAGGTAAACACTACAGTGGCAATTCTTCTTCCAACAGTCAAACAAGCCTTTCAATCCAAAATACTTACACACGACTGGGGTGTGTGTGCTATAATTGTTTTCTCTTGGCTACATCTTCCACGGTTGTATTGAAAACATCCGTTACAATTTACAGAGATAAATTTAGTAATGGTGTTGATGTAAAGATGTAAAAGGTCTTGTAATTGATGTCGGTGCAGCAGGACAGGCGTTTTTTTCCTATCCCTTGTCAGCGCTGTTCACCATATTGGGGCTAATTTGTCGTGGTTGAATTGCTCCAACACGAATTAAAAGTGACGCATGCGCCACAATATTAGCGAGGTTAAGATAATTTAGTTTTTGATATTACAGACACATTCAGGGATTAACGGCGATAACTAAACAGCTTCGAAAATATTTTCCAAAATATTATTACTGTAAAACATGTAAAGCTAATAATATTCTTCAAGCTGTTTTCATTATTTTCGCTCGATATTAGAGCATTTGCCTGCAAAATCCGTCGCAATGCGAGTTCCCAGCAAACAATTTTAGGTTCTGGGAACGTTAGTTTTTGGTTCCCAGAACGTTCCCAGAAAGTTCCCAGAAAGTTCCCTATTGGTGATCCAGGAAAGTTTTCTTAACGTAAATAGAACGTTCCCTTAAGGTTAGGGGAACGTTCTGGAAACTTTATGGGAATGTAAAAAAAGACTTTGCCAATCAATGAGCGCTCTCTACTGCCTGATAATGGTCATGTAATTAAGCATTTGATCACTGCTGTTAAAGCAAACATTTGCAAACTTTTAATTTGTTTAAGAAAAATAGAACCTAAAATAACCTACAGGGAACATTCCCAGAACGTTCCTGTTTGGTTCCCAAAAAAATAACCAAATGGGAAGCATACGGGAACGTTCTGTGTTTGCTGGGTTACCCCGGGAAGAGTTCCTCAGTCGCAGCGGAAAGTAAGGGACCGTGGAGAAAGTGCAATTTTCCTTTTTTATTCTTTGTAATAGCTTGTTGTGTGAACGGCATGTCCAATATAAACCTTATATATATATATATATATATATATATTGTTAAAGAACATAAGACACAAAATCAACATCATTCAATAGAGGACAATGCGCAACTTCCACAACCATTCGTTTCACCCCTAGTGATTGAATAGGGAACTGCAGGCCCAAAATTTAATTTATTTTGTAATAGCTTTATGTTGAAAAGCATTGAGGCACAAAACCAACCTCATTCAACAGACGAGGACAGTGCACAACTTTCACAACCTTTTGTTTTACGCCTAGTGGCTCACTCCGCGGCATTCTTTGCAATGTAAACAATGTATGTAACCTGCGCATGCCTGTACAGCTCCTAAAATCTGACTATACTGGTATAATAAATTGGGCTTCTTTACCTCAGATTATGTTTAAAAATAAAAAATGTTTAATTAATGTGCATGTGCGTTCTCGAGTTGACTGGCTGCAATGTCTGTATCTAAAAGGTGAATGGCTCTTTTACTTGAAGGCAGAACTTCTCTTCTACATCTGTTGACATTTGGGTGTTCCAATTTCTCCCATTCATTTTAATAGAAGTGACTATTTAATGACTATAAAGAGTCTCTGGACTTGCAAACCACAAAAACCTAAACACCTCCTAAAGAAGAGTGCATTATATATTCACTTCCTGGTAATTATTGTTGCAGGCTGCAGTGAGATGCTGCTTCTTTATCCCTTGCCTGTACGCGTGTCTGAAATTGTGGCATGTCAGGACTTTAAAATTTGCCAAAAATATACAAAATTAACAAAAAGCTAAATCTAAAATTTAGTTTAATAAATCTCTTATCAAATGACCCTCTGGAGAGCACTCTCCAAAAACTTGCTTATATTTCAGATTTACGCATTTCAATTTCATAACAAATCTCCCTGACATTTTAAACAAAATTAAATGAATAAACTCCTCAATATATTTAAATTATATTCATTTTTTTTTTTTTTATAAAACTTTCTATAAAACAAACAGAATTTTGTAATACACAACTTCACTTAGATCCATTAACAAAACACAGCAAAAGGTAATAAACAGCTATACTCACAATTAGAACAACTGAACGCACGGAGTGCTGGTGTTAAAACTCTTGTCTTGAGGGCCGCATCTCTCCGCTTATGTAGCCATTTTTTAGTTACATCAATTACATCATTCATCCTTATCCTAGGTAAAATTCTTATCTTCAATCCATTTCCTTCTTTTAGCCTTTGAGCTCTGACTGAATTACATAGCAGAAAAAAATTCTAATTAGGAAAAGATAGTTAATTGGCCAGACAATGTAACTCCTGTCCCCACCATCCACCTGAAATGTTCAATTACTCACTACAAATAGTTTAAAGATTTATTTTGTTTATTTCATTTATTTTGCCATTTTGTTGAAGAGGGGGGTAAAACACATAATAACAAAATTATAAACAAAGTGTTCAAATACAACATTTTGACAGAGAGGGCACAGGTTGTCTGGCTAAGGGGGCACTGTTAAAACTAAAATGACCATTCAAAAGTAATTTATTGTTACTCAATATTATGTCAAGAACAGCTCAAAAGTAATAAGCAAAAACAAATGACATTTCATCATTATTTCTACGACATAAAGGTCAGTCAAACTGGAAAATTGTAACTATTTTGAGAGTATTTTCAAGTGCATTCGCTTAATCCATAAAGTGCTGTTATTAAGGTCTCATGAGGACCGCCACATGAGAGTAATTTCCTGAGTTAAAACTGCTGCAGAGGATAAGCTCATTAGACTTACCTTGCCTCAGAAATCTGAAATTAAATTGGATTGCATTAAAAATAAATGTTCCAGAGTTAAAGGGCAATGGACATTAGACCAGTGGAAATCTGCACTTTGGTCAGATGAGTCCAAAGGACAAAGATATTTTAGGATCCATCCACCTTGTGTTAGTGAGACAGAGTAGGAGACGGTATGATCTCTGTATGTGTGGTTCACAACTTAAAGCATGGAGTAGGAGGTGTGATGATGTGAGGGTGATTTTCTGTTGACACGGTCAGTGAATATATTTAAAATTCAAGGCACATTAGACCAGTTAGGTTACCACAGCATTATGCAGCAATACGCCATCACATCAGGTTTGTGCTAAGTGGGTCTATAATTTATTTTTCAACAGGACAATGATACAAAACACAACTCTAGGCTGTGTAAAGGCTAACTCAGCCTCAGGAGAGTGAAAGAGGGCTGCATTAGTTGACCTGGCCTCTACAATCACCTGAACTCCACCTAATTTGAGATGGTTTGGGATGAGTTGTACAACAAAAATGACAGAATAACAAGATTGTGCAATGCTATAAATCATGGCAATGGGTGGCTACTCAGAAAAAATAAAAATAAAATATATTTGGATGTCTTTAAAAGGTCACTTTTTGCTACTACATGATTACATATGTGTTATATCATAGGTTTGATGCATTCAATATTATTGTACAATGTAGAAAATAATAAAAATAAATATAATAATGATTATTACTGCCCAAACCTTTGACTGGCACTGTATTATGAACAAACATTCATATCTCCACCATACTGTATGCTAAATATATCAGTCATTTTAAATGCTCACTGTCCTCCTATTACAAAAAGAAGGTACATTTTGGGTGTGCAGTTCCCCGTTCAACCACTAGTAGTAAAACTAATGGTTGTGAAAGTTGTGCACTGTCCTCTATTGAATGACGTTGGTTTCGTGTTTCTATGTCCTTTAACAAAAAAGCTATGACAAAAAGAATGCTTACATTGGAGGGGAAAGGAATTGCACTTTCTCCACGGTCCATTACTTACCGCTGCAACAGGAGGACCTCTTCCCGGGGTTACATTGCGACGGCTTTTACAGGCAAATGCTCATAATGAAGTGCAATAATGAAAACATGCTTGAAGAATATTATCATCTTTCCAAGTTTTACAGTAATACAATTTTGCAAAATATGTTCTAAGCCGTTTAAGAGTTATTGTCGTTTACCGCTGAAAGTGTTTAGAATATCATCATAACAACCCTCATAACCACGTTGCTTAGGAGCGCAACTTCAATCACTTAAACATCCGTGTCCCACATCATTAGAAGCATTATTTCGTGCTTATCAAGCAAGATTAATATCATAAGGTTGCTATATCGCATGACGGAAATTCGTACGGAAGTGGCTGGCATTATTAGAGCTTTAAAACAAAGATGCATCATCCAGATCTATGGATCGTTACACCCCTAGTATTACCATGATAAATGTGCAACTACTTCTTTTAGTTATTGCCAGAAGGCTCATCTTAACATTTAAAATCAAATCATATAAATTAGTGGGCATATACATTACCTCTGACTGCAATCCTTATCATCATGGTGTACTTTGCAATCATCCGGGCTCGAGCCGCATCTTTGGGTATCTTAATATCTTTCACTTTGGACCATTTGTTGTGTCCTGCCCACAGCGCAGGGTTTGAGTACAGTGTTCTGTGGGAATGGAGGGCTGGATACTGGCAACTCTTAACCACAGCAGACACTCTCACTGCCAGTCTGAAAGCCCTCTGCATCATTTCGCCTAACAGCGTCCTTCACTCACTAAATAGAAAACAGCACGCGTAGGCATGTAAGTGTGCTTCGAGAATGACTTTGGTTGAAGTCTTAAGTCTTAAGTCTAACATTTAAGAGTTTTCACTACGATGATTTTAAGACTTCGACAATAAATTTTCGGGCATAAATTAATATATTTCGTGCATGATACTTACGAAATAAAAACAATGAAATTGTCCAATTTCACCATAGTTATTTCAAAACCAGTGCTTCTGTATCCAGAACGAACGTTATAGCCAGCAACACCACCTTCTTCTTCTTCTTCTATTTTATGGACGTATAGCAACTTCACATTGCATTACCGCCACCTGCTGTTGGCATGGACCAGAAACTCTAATCTCCTCTCAAACACCTCTCCCTCTGTCCCTAAACATGGCAAAGATAAAAGATTGTTAGATAATCTAAGACCTATTATACTTATTAATACTGATTATAAATTATTAACCGGAATTATTGCAGCTAAAATGAAAAAGGCCTGCCCCGGATAATAAATGAAACTCAGTCTGGCTTCCTTGCTGGAAGATCTATGCATAATAACATACGACTGGTACAAGACTTAATTGACTACAAGCATACATTTGTAGAACAGGGTTTCATTGTATTTTTAGATTTCTACAAAGCATTTGATTCGGTAGAACATCCTTTTATATTAGAAACATTAAATCATTTTGGTTTTGGACAAAAATTCACAAATTTATTTAGCCTACGTTACAGTGATATTACAGTTTTTCTCAAATGCTAAAACACAAAAGCCAATCCTCTAAACCAAATGACCAGTTGTCTAAACACATTTACTAAATCTTGCCATCATTTTCCAATATCATAAACACATTTCACATGAAGACACAATTCACAAAACACAATCCTCCGTTCTCATAAATCTTAACACATTTTTCCTTGCTAAAACACAAGTTGCAAAAGAACTCTGCTCATATTCTCAAATGAAAGGTCATGTGATGCAAAATGCTTGCCACAGTCAGCAATATTTGAACACAATGAACACACCTGGCGTCATTCATTACACACAAAGACTCAAAATTGAAGACACTTGTTGCTAATGCTGTGACCACATGTATAAAAGCAAGTTCAGAGTGCACAGTTTGCTGAAGATTCCAAACAAACACAATGGATGAAGGCAGAGTCAGGGGAAGAGGAATTCGAGTCAGAGGAGGGAGAAGAGCTGGCCATGGAAGAAGAGGAGCAGGCCAACGAGGAAGAGGAGGAGGCCAACAAGGGAGAGGAGGAGGCCAACAAGGGAGAGGAGAAGGTCCAGGAGGGAGAGCAAGACAACCTCGCACCATCATTACGGACGAGATGCGAGCAACAGTCATTGACCATGTCATTGTCCATGGCATGACAATGGCTGAAGCAGGACTGAGAGTCCGTCCAAACCTGAGTAGGTTCACCGTGGCCACCATTATCAGGGCATTCAGACAACACAACAGGTATTGTACTCTATTGCTTTCTTTGTCACAATACAATTTTACAAGCCTGTGAAAGTAGTCTATTGGTTTCAAATCAGTTGTTACTGTATTGTAAAACATGTCAATTGACAACACATGTTTCTTTCTTTAGAGTTGAAAGAATGCCACATAGAGGTGGGAGGGTTGCCATATTTACAGCGGCACAAGAAACCCTCATTGTGGATATGGTTCGTGAGAACAACCTCATCAGACTCCGGGAGATCAGAGACAAAGTCATTGGCGATAATGTCAACTTTGAGAGCATTGATGATGTCAGCTTGGCCACAATAGACCGAGTTCTCCGGTGCCAAAAGATGCGGATGAAACAGGTCTATAGGGTTCCCTTTGAGCGCAACTCTGCACGACACAAAGACCTACGTTACGAGTATGTGCAAGTATGTACACATCCATGTTCACAGTACAGTTAGTGGACATACTGTGTTGCTCAGTGGCCTACATTACTTCTGGACAATACTGTGCTACCTGATTGACTGTTGTTCTGAACACCTGTGCACTTTCACATTTTCACAGAGGATATTACAGTTGGACGCGATGGCCAGACCTCATGAGTACCTCTTCCTGGATGAGGCTGGCTTCAACCTGCAGAAACGAAGGCAAAGAGGCCGTAACATCATTGGCCAAAGAGCCATCACTGAGGTTCCTGGCCAACGGGGGGGTAATATTACTCTTTGTGCGGCCATGGGTTTGGAGGGGCTTGTCCACCGGCATGCTGTGAGAACCTTCTCACAAATTGAGCATTGTGTTTTCAATTGTTTTGCTGTAGTGTGTAATGATGTGTATAGTGTTTACATTTTTGAAAGCTTCGAGCTGCTCTTTTGGTGTGAAAGTTTGAGTTTTGAAGTGAGAAGGTGTGGTTGTGTTTATGTAGCTTTAGAAAAGGGTGTTGTGTTTAGACATTGGGGAACATGGAGGAAACGTTTGTGAAATGTGTTTTAGCATTTGAGAAAAACTGTAACAGCTGTGTATCTCTGGAGCATGGCACATGCTCACGATTCTTAGTCAAGAGGGGCATTAGACAAGGCTGCAACAGTTCTCAAATATTATTATTTATAATGGTCGCTGAACTACTGTCTATTATGAGTAACTCTAATGGCTTTAACATTATGGGAAAACACATCATAATAAGTCAATTTGCGGATGACACAAATTTATTTCTAAACGATGAAAAGCAAATCTCCACAGTGTTAGATTCAATCAGTCAATTCTCGAAAGCATCAGGTGTTAGATTGAACACTAATAAATGTGAAATTCTTGCTTTACATGATCAACCAGCTCGCTTAATTGATAACATACAGGTTAAAACAGAAGTCAAATATTTGGGCATCATGGTCACCAGAAATAAACAAATAAGGGAAAAAGAAAACATTCTTAGAAATATTGATAAATGTAAAGCAATATTGAATTCCTGGCTACAAAGGGATATAACAATTTTTGGCAGGGTTTTACTTACCAAGATGGAGAGTATATCAAGAGCTATTTACCCTGCCTTTTCATTAGAAATTTCAGACAACATGATCAAATTATTAAACAAGATAAATTTCAACTTTATTTGGAAGGATAAATGTCATTACATTAGAAAAACTGACATGATTAAAAGTATTGAAGATGGGGGCATGAATGTCATAGATTTTTCTGTGATGAATGGTGTACTAAAACTGAAGTGGCTGAATTCCTTTGTTTGTCACAAAGATTCTTTTTGGTTTAGTATACCGAATGCAATTTTTCAAAAGATGGGTGGAATTGATTTTCTATTGTGTTGTGACTATGATTTACACAAATTACCTGTAAAATGATCTGATTTCCATCAGCAGGTTCTTCTGTACTGGAACATAATGTTTAAACACAATTTTACACCACATAATACACCCCTGTGGAACAACGGGTATATTGTGAGTAATAGAAAACGTCTCGGTTACTGTTGTAACCTCCGTTCCCCGAGGGAGGGAACGAGACGTAGTGTCGAAGGAAGTGACACAAGGGGTCTTCTCGGACGCCGAATCGTATCTCTGAACCTGAGAAAAGGCCAATGTCAAGTTGGCAGACAGAATTTGCATGCCCCGCCCTGGACATACGGGTATAAGGGGCAGCGAATGCCAGTCAGGATTTTGCACTGAGGAGCCGAAGGATGAAGCACGGCCATTTACAGTGCTAGGTCTTGTGCCGTGGCAGGAGGGACACTACGTCTCGTTCCCTCCCTCGGGGAATGGAGGTTACAACAGTAACCGAGACGTTTCCCTTCTGTCACTCTCTCGACGCAGTGTCGAAGGAAGTGACACAAGGGGTCCATATAAAAACGCAACGCACTGACAGTGTGACGTGACTGTCGAAGCAGGGGCAAAGCAGGCTATTGCGTGTTAGAGGCACCTGAACCGAATGCACGTCGCCCTCCCCAACGCCCCCTCAAAGAGTTTTAGCATATCCACCTTAGGTTTTCCCGCACCCCTGGGGGAAAAAGGTATTACATGCTAGCATGAGAGCAAGCACAACAGCCGCGGCCTTCTCTCTCACTATGTCTCTCACATAGGATGTAGAGCGGCTGGGGCCCAACCTATGTCAGGAGAGCCTGGGCGGTGCTGAGAGAAGACTCGAAGCATTAACCCTGCTCCACGCACCCGGCAGGGGGCGGCTTAGAGACTGAGGAAGAGGCTTAAGGAGGCATCTTCAAAACTCGTCGGCGCCGGTGTGCCGGGCGCTGAGGCAGGACCGGAGGCAAGGTAGTTGTCCGGCCTGCAGATTTCCTATTCTTTCAGGAGGGGAAGACCCTGCAGAGGCCATACCCTGCCCAGTCAGGAGGAGGTAATGTATGGCAAATACACCACGAGGGTTCTGAAGCCGGACGTGGGAGATGGCGCGGTGGTAGGTCCAGCCTAATGAAGGGGGGACTCTACAGACACGGGGCCGAGGCAGCGGGGCTGCCTGAGGGGAACACGGGTCCGCCGAGAGGGGGACCGTACCGCGGAGAATACATCACGGGGAGTTAGCCTGAAGAGGGAACTATGCCCGTAGAGCCCGACCCCAGTACAGAGCCCTAAGACTCGTACTGGGTCTGGCCGCGAGTTGCTCTGCTGAATTTGCGGGCCAGAAGGCTAGGGAGGAAAAAGCATCCAGGCAGCGACACTCAGTGGCTGACCTGGGACAGAAGGCGCACTGTATCACATTGGTGAAGGGTGCAAGATGCAAGCAGAACACCCGGTCGGTTGTGCCGCGTTACCGAGTTCTACCGGCTCGGACCTGACAAAACACGGGACGAGACCGACTCAACCCTTAGATTGTAAAAGCTGGACGTCACACTTCTAGTGGAGTGTGCTTGGACCTGCAGGGGGGCGGGGCACACCCTGGGCGTGATAGGCTAAGGCAATAGCATCAACGACCCAGTGGGCTAGCCTCTGTTTGGAGACAGTGTTCCCTTTCTGCCGTCTGCCAAAGCAGACAAAGAGCTGCTCAGAGTATCTAAAGCTCTGTGTGTGGTCCACATAGGTACGCAAAGCACGCACTGGACACAGCAACGAAAGGGCTGGGTCTGCCTCCTCCCGAGGCAGTGCTTGCAGGTTCACGACCTGGTCGCTGAAAGGGGTCATGGGAACCTCGGGCACGTAGCCCAGTCGGGGTCTCAGGATAACGTGAGAAAGTGCCGGACTGAACTCCAGGCAAGAGTCGCTGACAGAGAACGCTTGCAGGTCTCTTACCCTCTTGATTGAGGCTAACGCGATCAGGATGGCCGTCTTCAAGGAGAGGGCCTTGAGCTCGACTGAATCAAGTGGCTCAAATGGGGGTCTCTGAAGGCCCAAGAGGACCACTGAGAGATCCCAAGAGGGAAACAGGTTAGGCCGGGGAGGATGTAGTCTCCGGGCGCCTTTCAGGAACCTGATAATCAAGTCGTGCTTACCAAGGGACTTGCCGTCTACTGTGTCGTGGTGGGCTGCGATAGCAGCTACATACACCTTCAAGGTGGAGGGGGGCAGCCTCCCCTCCAATCTCTCCTGCAGGAATAGAAGCACTGACCGAACTGCGCATCTCTGTGGGTCTTCGGCTCAGGAAGAACACCAATTCGTGAACTAACGCCACTTTAGTGCGTAGAGTTGCCTGGTTGAGGGAGCTCTGGCTTGATTGATCGTATCTACGACAGCAGGTGGTAGATTTACTAGATCTTCCACGTCCCGTCCAGGGGCCAGACATGGAGATTCCAGAGGCCTGGGCACGGATGCCAGAGGGTGCCCCGTCCCTGAGAAAGAAGGTCCTTCATCAGGGGGATTTTCCAGGGAGAGGCTGTCATGAGGACCGTGAGTTCCAAAAACCAGGTGCGGGTGGGCCAGTAAGGGGCCACCAAGGCGACCTGTTCCTCGTCCTCCCTGATCTTGCACAGCACCGATGCAAGAAGGCTCACTGGGGGAAATGCGTACTTGCGCAGCCCCTGGGGCCAGCTGTGTGCCAGCGCATCTGACCCGAGGGGAGCGTCCGTCAGGGAATACCAGAGTGGGCAATGGGAGTTGTCCTGGGAGGCAAAGAGGTCTACTTGTGCCTTGCCGAATTGGTCCCAAATGAGCTGGACCACCTGGGGGTGGAGCCTCCACTCTCCGCTGGGCGAAAACCTGTCGCGACAGCGCGTCCGCCATCGTGTTGCGGTTGCCAGGGATATGAGTGGCGAGCAGCGACCTGAGTCGCGGCTGACTCCAGAGGAGGAGATGGCGGGTGAGTTGTGACATATGACGAGAGCGCACGCCGCCCTGGTGATTTATGTACGCTACCGTCGCGGTGCTGTCTGAGCGAATCAGAACGTGCTTGCCTCGGATTAGTGGAATAAACCTCCGTAGAGCAAGAATAACAGCCATCAACTCTAGGCAATTGATGTGCCAACACTGCCGGGGACCTTTCCAGGTGCCAGCGGCAGCGTGCCCATTGCACACGGCGCCCCAACCCAGTCGAGAGGCATCTGTGGTTACCACGACACATCTGGACACCTGCTGCAAGGGAACTCTGGCCCATAGGAAGCAGAGGTCTGTCCATGGGCTGAAAGTTTGATGGCAGGCAAGGGTGATTGTCACACGATGCGTGCTGTGGCGCCATGCCCATCTCGGGACTCGGGTCTGTAGCCAGTGCTGTAGCGGTCTCATATGCATCAACCCGAGCGGAGTGACCGTGGCTGAGGATGCCATATGCCCCAGGAGCCTCTGGAATTGTTTTAGAGGACCGCTGTGCCAGGCTTGAAGCGAGCGAGGCACCTGAGCACTGACTGGGCGCGCTCGTTGGTGAGACGCGCTGTCATTGAGACCGAGTCTAACTCCATACCAAGAAAAGAGATGCTCTGAACCGGGGTGAGCTTGCTCTTTTCCCAGTTGACCTGAAGCCCTAGACGGCTGAGGTGCCTGAGCACCTGGTCCCTGTGAGCACACAGTAACTCGAGAGTGGGCCAGAATGAGCCAGTCGTCGAGATAGTGGAGTATGCGGATGCCCACTTCCCTTAGGGGGGCAGACGCGAGGGGACAGGGACAGGCCGAAGGGGAAGACCTTGTACTGATACATCTGGCCGTCGAACGCGAACCGTAAGAAGGGTCAGTGTCGCGGCAAAATAGAGACGTGGAAGTACGCGTCCTTCAGGTCTACCGCCGCAAACCAATCTAGCTGTCGAACGCAGGTGAGAATCTGCTTCTGCGTGAGCATTTTGAACGGGAGTCTGAGCAGGGCCCGGTTGAGAACTCGCAAGTCCAAGATTGGTCATAACCCACCACTTTTTCTGGGTATGATGAAGTAAGGGCTGTAGAGACCCTTCTTCATCTCGGCTGGAGGGATGGGCTCTATCGCGTCCTTAAGGAGCAGTGTAAAAATCTCTGCTCGGGCCGCGCACTAGAGTGGAACGAATACCGCTGAAACGAGGCGGGAGCCAGGCGAACTGAATCGGAGAGTCGAATCGGATGGTCCTGGCCAACCAGCGCGATGGGTTGGGAAGCGATAACCACGTGACCAAACTCCGTGCGAGGGAGACTAAGGGGACGATCACATTTGACGTACCGGGCGGGGCTTCGCGGCGGGGGGGGAGCAGGTAATAATGTGTCGGGAGGCAAAAGAGTGTCCCGAGGCTGAGGTGCTGAGAAAAGACTCAAAGCACTTACCTTACTCCGAAGGGGGTGGATTAGAGACTGAGGAAGAGGTCACGAGAGGGCGTCTTCAAAACTCGTCAGCGCTGGCCTGCCGGGGTTGGACAGTCGCGGGGCCGGAGGCGAGAGAGCTGCGTCCGGGAAACCGGGACTGGAGAGATGTAGGGCCGGGGTGCCATGAGAATGGCACACACCGGCTGAATGACCCAGGGAGTGAGGGAATCGCTCTGTAGGTACCGCAGCCCGAAGGCGGAGCAGCAGGTGAAAACAAGGATTCTCTTCCCGGCCCTCCACCGGGGGACGGAGTGGTCTTGAAACCATCTCCGGAGCGAACATTCGACTGCCTGGGGTGTCCGTCTCAGGAGCGATTCGGTGCATTTCTGGTCCGAGAGGGGGTCCTGGAGATGGGGGCATACGCCGCCTGCGAGGTGCTCGACACTGGGGCTGAGAGCTGGGCCCAGGTTGCGGAGCTACCTGTTGTTGTTTTCTCGTCGCAGGGGGGGACGCCCTCGGCAAGCAGGCGGGGCATGGGCGCGCTGACTGGGTGGCGCCGCGGCATGATGTGAGAAACTGTCCCCATCTGCTTCCTCACCACCGAGAACTGCTGGGCAAAGTCGTCGATGGTGTGGCCGAAGAGGCCGAGCTGGGAGGCGGGGGCGTTGAGAAATCGTTACTTGTCAACGTCATGCATCTCGACCGTGTTCAGCCAGAGGTGGCGCTCCTGGACCACGAGTGTGGCCATCGTGCACCCGAGTGCCTGCGCTGTGACATTCCTAGCTCTGAGAGCGAGGTTGGAGCAGAGCGCAGTTACTGTAGCACATCGGGGTTGGAACTACCCAGGTGCAGATCTTTGAGTGCCTTGGCTTAGTGAATTTGCAGGAGAGCCATGGCATGCAGGGCGGAGGTGGCCTGTCCAGTGGTGCTGTAGACTTTTGAGGTCAGTGATGACGTCATTCTATGGCTCTGGAGAGTAGTACCGTTCAGTCCTGCCTGGTGGTGGTGTTCCGCCATCCAGGGTAGTGAGAGCGGACAAGCGAAGGGCGGTTCCGACTGCGTTGGCTCGTCATGCACTTCCGGGAACGACGGAACCAGGGGGGGGGCATGGCTATAAGCGGCACCGTGACCCGAGGAACCGATCGAGTAGCCGAGAGGGGGGGACGGAGATCTCCAGCCTCACGCTCGCGGCGGCCCGGGAAAGCATAGCGGACATCTGCAAATCAGCCTCAGACTGGGCGAGCAGACCCGGAGGTGGCAGCCCAGGCGAGCCATCAGCATTAGATGCCGCTGTGACGCTCTCCGATGCAGCGGCAATGTCGTCATCCAATTCCGGGAGCTCAAGGGAAAATGCCGGCTGGCCAGGAAGCGAGCCGCACTCTTCCCGAGCTCAGACGGAAGCAAACAAGCATGCTGGGGGGGCGGGTGGTTCGCGGGGATTTACCCGGCGAAACCAAGCCCGTGGTCATCCCCAAATCGTCTTCATCGCCAGACGGGTCGACCTCAATCCCGTGGGAAGAAGGAACGACGCGGGGGGCGGCTGAAGTGGCTTTCTCTCATGACAGAAAGCGCGACCGCAATGTTGCCATGGTTATGTTCTCGCACTGAGAACATGAACTATTCGTAAAACGCTGCCTGCGTGTGATCGCAGCCCAGGCACACAAGGCAGCTTTTATGACCGTCAGAAGTGGAGAGAAATCAACCGCATCCAGGAACTACACAGAGGCGGAAAGACATCTTTAAAAAGACGCGTCCTGAAAAGGACGTTCAACGCCTGCTGTGTATTGCTCTTTTATGAGTGGGAACTCAAACTCTTATAGAGAAAATATACTCTTTTAGGAGGAGAACACTCTTTCAAACAGAAAGTAGCGCTGTCGAAGCGCCCAGGGCGTGGACTGCACAGCGTGCAGAGAGAGAAACGCCAGCTGGAAATGCGCCGTGCGGATCCAACAGCAATGCTTTTCGCTGATAGAGGTGAGTGAAACAGGTGTGTGTTTCAGCTGCTTGCGGTACAACCATTCGGCTCTGAAGAAAAATTCTGACTGGCATTCGCTGCCCCGCTTCCCCTTATACCCGTATGTCCGGGGCGGGGCATGCAAATTCTGTCTGCCAACTTTTCTCAGGTTCAGAGGTACGATTCGGCGTCCGAGAAGACCCCTTGTGTCACTTCCTTTGACACTACGTCGAGAGAGTGACAGAAGGGTAATCATGGTTTTTAGGGACTTGGATGGAAAAAGGAATATGGGCAGTAACACATTTGATGGATAATTTTGGTAATCTGTTGTACTACGGAGATTTCTGTGATAAATTTAATTTCCAGTGCCCAATTAGAGATAGAGTGATAAAGAACATTCCAGCACCCCTGAAAACAATGATTCAACAGTTTTTAATGTACTCTAACACTTTACCAGAAATGAGACCACTTTGTATTGAAGGTATTAATTTAAATTGTAAACAGTTTACAAATAAGTTTATTAGAAATGTGTTATCCAAACAGTATTACCCTAGTCAACTGAAAAGAAAATATGTTCTTCGAGATTTCAGTGATGAAGAGGCAAAAAAGTAAGGAAGCGGTATTTATTTTACCCAATGTTTCCTAAGGCCAAAGAAGTGACATCTAAAATCTTAAATGACGTTTATCCATCTAATTGCTTTCTACATGAGAGATTTAATTGGGAGAACAATTCTTGTGGATTTTGTGAGAAAGAAATCGAAACGGTAGAACATATTTACTTTCATTGTGAATTGGTACACAAATTTTGGCATTCATTTCAAATTTGGATTCAATCTAAAGGTATATCGATACATCCTTTGAATGTGGTCTCAATTAAAGTTGGAGTGTTTTTGAATGATAAAAACCTAGAATTTTTTATAAATAACCTGATTGTTTTAGGTAAACACTTTATACACAGATGCAAATACTTAAAGATTAAACCCCATTTCAACGGATGGAAGAATGATCTGAAGCTATTTGCTAAATCTCTTCAATGGATGACAGACAGAAATGCCCTGAATCTTTTTTCTGCCTTGAACTTGTTTATGTTAATAGATTAAGATCCCTTTAAATTATTATGATGAAGAAGAAATTGAAGATATGATGGCAGAAACTGCCAAAACAAGATGTGACCATACACCTCTGCCCAGCCCGAATCCCAAGAAAATGAGAGCAAAGACAAAAGACGAAATAAAACAAACCGATGGAATAACAAATGAAGTGATCTTCGATGCAATTCAAACTCTAATTAAGAGATTTGATGAGTAAGATCAACGACTGAAAAAAATTGAAAAAACAATGGAGGAAAATGCACATGCAGTTAAAAAGAATAAAGAAGACATCGGCGAACTGAAAAAAGAAGTAGCAGACTTGAGGAAAGAGAACATCTCACTGAGGCAGCAGTGTTTGGAACATGCTAGATACAAGAGAAGATGGGATCTCAGACTGATCGGTCTTCCCGAAAAGGAAAATGAAGATACAAGAGAAACGGTGATTGGAATCCTTACCAGGGTGATTCCATGGTCAGTGGAGATGCTCAGGCAGTCGGTGGATACAGTGCATCGGTTAGGAAGAAGAAACGACGCTACTACTAACAAGTTACCCAGACCAGTGATCATTCAGTTTGAGATGCGAACTGTGCGTGATGATGTGTGGAAAGAATCAAGAGAGGCAAGAGTGTGTAAAGAGATGAACATTAATTTCAAAGAAGACTTTTCAAAGGAAGATCGCAAAGCTCGTGCTAATTTGTGACCAAAAGTCCAAGAAGCCAGGAAAAAAGGGAAGAGAGCATTCCTAAAAGAGGACTATGCACTGATTGATGGACTAAGAGTTGACCCGTAACTGATTGTAACCCGCCTAAAAAGGGGTTAACCAGTAAATTGTAATTAATTATTATCATTATTTACCCATACGTTACGTTATGAGAAATGGGGGTTTTATTTTGAAAAATACATTTTATTTTGCGGAAACCGGAAGTAGCGCGCTAAAAATACTTCCGTTGGATAACACTGTTCAAATCAGATGGAGCGCTGCTTCGGGTTCTCCCACGAGTTGGAAAAGAAAACTGATAAGAAAAGAAGTTGGAGAGCCATCCAGAAAATCGCTTTTATCTGTCCTGGCTTCTCATACTGAAAATCCTCTCTTGGTCAGGTTTTTTTTTTATGAGGCGAGCAGAAGTTCCAGATGATCCAGTCCTTGAATCATACCAAGTGAACCATTGATCCATAGATGGCGAGCCTTCCCAATGAGCCGTGAACCTCCACCACAGCATTCCGGAAGCCTGTGGTAGGATTGTGTCAGTTCACCACACTGGCACCAACGAGATTGTTCCTTTCGACTATTTACCCTTGACATTGACTATTTCCCTTTGACTAACTGACTCGAACTCTGGATTGAACTCTGGCATTCCTAAGGACGATTTCCAAGGAACATTTTCAAAAAGGACATTTTATTTTATTTTATTTTATTCTAAATTTATTTGGGCCCATAGCTAGTGTGCACATAATTGTTGTGAAGTGTTTGAAATATTTTGTTGAACTAAAAGTTTACACATTTTAAACATTACCTTGGTGTTGCTTGGTTATTACTGTACTTATCAGCTCCTACGAACCTAGGGTGTACATACTGTGAAGTGGGTTACACGGTAAAACTTGGCGAGCCAGCCAGGAGCTTTGAGTAAGTAATAACCAAGTATTTTTACGGTAAAGAAAAAAAAAGTATCCTTAAATCGTTTATTTCCGAAACTGGATGTGATTAAGAACAAAGGCATTAAGGTTCCCAATGCCGTCATTGTATCAGGTTTGACAAATACTGAGTTAGACGAAGAGATTTATGAGGATTTAAAGCAATTTGGGTCTGTTAACAGAATTGTCAAGGTTTTAGACAAAACATCTGAGTTCTATGGTAAAGCCTTTGTAGAATATGCATCTGGTGCTGCAGTGGAGACACTTGAGAGGGATTTACCTTTTGATAAAACCAGTGATACAGATGACAATGTTGTCTTCCACGTTGAAGCTTTATCCAGTTTATACTCAAGTGAAAAGGGTACTGATCTTACCAAAACATTGCTGTCTGACCTCCAAAATATTGTAAAACTAAGTGGAAAATCTTTTGGAAACCTGCTACATGACAAGTTAGCATGAATTACTGGATTACTGAAAGAGCGAGGTGAGTCTGGCAGACCTCAGGGTACAGTTGTGGCACCTGCTGAAACAGCCACAGATTCCGTCTTCCCTGATGCCACTCAAGTGGAATCAGACAATGATGAGCAACGTTCTCTTGACCCCCTTAGCCCTCCTTTCAGACCTATGGCAAATGCGATGCCCATTCAATTGCCAGTATCTTCCTTCTTGCAAACTGCTGAACAACTTACTCCACCTGAGGTGCAGCGTGTAGTGGTCGAACACATTGTCAAAAGTTCTGACCTCTCTTCGCAAATACATGCATCAGTAAAAGTTAGACCTTTTTCCGGCAAAGTTCCTTGCTCAAACTTTGAAGTCGATTGACCTGGAGGAACAGTATTGAATGTCACTTGGCTGATCCTACTGTTTCCAGTGCACAGCTGGTAAGACGCATTGTTGATAGTTTGCTTCCCCCTGCTGCTTCGGTTGTCAAGTCGCTTGGTTACCAAGCAAACCCAAAAGCTTTCCTCAATCTACTTGACTCAGCTTATGCTACAGTGGAAGATGGGGACGAACTTTTCGCCCAGTTTTTAAATGTTAATCAGAACTCAGGCGAGAAACCTTCCAACTATCTTCAGAGATTGCATCACCCTTTTGAATAGAATCGTGAAAATGAAAACCATTCTGCCTCAAGATTCAGACAAGCAGCTCTTGAAGCAGTTCTATAGGGGCTGCTAGAACAATGTGCTGATTAATAACCTTCAACTTGAGCAACGCAAAAAGAATCCACCCACTTTTCCAGAGCTTTTACTCCTTTTACGCACTGAGGAGGACAAACAAACTGCGAAAGCGAACAGGATGAAGCAACATCTGGGATTTCAAAAACCAAAAGCTCAAGGTGCAGCGCAAGTGCACGAGGCATATATGGGAGACACGTATGATTCACCTCAGTCTTTCTCTTCCGAACCACCAGCTATGAAACGACTTCAAAAACAAATTGTCGAACTGCAAGCTCAAATTCCTGCCCTATCGAGTCCTAAACAACAGACACCACCTACAAACAAACCTGAAAAGAAAAAGGAAAAGGAGAAACGACAAGAGAAACCTGTTAACAAAAAGACATCAACATCAAAACTTACTTCAGAAGCCACATCTGCAACAGTTAGATCAAAGCCAAAACCATGGTACTGTTTCAGTTGTGGCGAGGATGGGCATATTGCCATAAACTGTGATGATCCTCCCAACCCCACTTTAGTGTCTGCAAAAAGAACTCTGCTAAAAGAGAAACAACAAGCTTGGGAAAAAGACAATCCAATGTCCGATAAACATTTAAACTGAACAGTGTTTCTATTGAGGGACAAATGGAAACAAATCAACCTGAAAGTCCCATAATTGAACCAAAAACCAAATGGAAAGTCAAGTTAAAAGAGCACAAAGTGACAAAAACCAGACCCTTGCCTAAAGGGCTAGTTGGTAGCCGGAGCACCGCTGACGTAAAAGTTAATGGGCTTGGGTCTCAGGTGACAACTATGTCGCTGTCGTTTTACAACCGTTACCTTTCAGATCAGACCATTCATCCAGTAGCTGATTTACTAGAGATTGAAGGGGTGAACGGTCAGTCAGTGCCCTACCTGGGGTATGTTAAAGTTACACTCCAGTTTCCCAAAGAGTTCATTGTTAGTCAGCCTGAATTAGAGACACTTGCCCTCCAGATGTTAGGTCCAACAGTCTCACCCCGTTGTTAATTGGGACTAACACTCTCGATCCACTGTACGAACAGTTTTGTGATGATAATACATTTCGAAAGAGTGCTTACTGTGTCTACCACCAAGTCCTGAGAACTTTACAAGTTAGACACAAGCATAGTTTAAATGGCAGACTAGGTCTCGTCAACTTGAGAAATAACGAGCCAAGTGTAATCTATGCTGGTGAAAAGATAGTGCTAGAGGGATATGCAAATATTGACAAAGTAAGCAACGAAAGATGTGTTTTACTTGAGCAACCTACCGTGTCATCCTTACCTGGAGGAATTTTTGTTGAATGCTGTCTCATAAATGTCCCAAGAGACACCCCATACAAAATACCTGTAGTGGTAAGGAATGAAACTGATCGAAACATTTGTCTTCCTGTTAGGTGTATCATTGGAGAACTTAGTGCTGTTAAGGAGATTGTTCCAACTCAGAACACCGCTAGTTGCAGTAGCCACCAGCAGCTCACTAGCCAAACAAACAAGCCGTCAAGTTCAAACCTAACCTTCGACTTTGGAGAATCACTTCCCGAGGAGTGGAAAGTTCGTATGACAAATAAGTTAACGCATTCTCAGACATTTTCTCTCATCACGATCTTGACTACGGACATGCAACAAAAGTGAAACATTCAATCAAACTCAAGGATGAGACACCTTTCAAGCAACGCCCACGTCCTATTCATCCTCAGGATTTTGACGCAGTGAGGCGTCACCTGCAGTCTCTCCTTGAAGCAAGGATCATTCGCGAATCACAGTCTCCTTTTGCATCTCCAATAGTTGTAGTCAAAAAGAAGAACGGTGATGTCAGATTATGTGTAGACTACCGGCGATTAAATATGCAAACGATCAAAGATGCGTATGCACTACCGAATCTTGAGGAATCTTTCTCAGCCCTGAACGGATCTCAGTGGTTTTCAGTAATGTACCTGAAAAGCGGCTATTATCAGATTGAGATGATTGAGAGTGACAAAGACAAGACAGCGTTCGTATGCCCTCTTGGGTTTTGGGAGTGGACTCGTATGCCACAGAGGATCACAAATGCGCCCAGCACTCCAGCGTTTAATGGAAAAGTGCATGGGGGACATCAATTTGCGTGAAGTGCTCGTGTTCTTAGATGATATTATTGTCTTTTCCAAAACGCTAGAGGAGCACGAAACCCGTCTCACGAACGTCCTGTCCCACTTGCGAGAGAACGGTTTTAAAGTTATCTCCTGAGAAGTGCCGTTTCTTTCAAACTTCGGTTCGTTACTTAGGCCATATAGTATCACGCAACGGAGTTGAGACTGATCCTCAAAAGACAGAAGCACTTAAGACCTGGCCAAGACCTCAGACCTTAAAAGACCTTAGGTCATTTCTTGGGTTCTCCGGATACTATAGGAGGTTCGTGGAGGGGTATTCTAAGTTAGTGAAGCCCTTGAACAACCTCACAGCTGGCTACCCTCCCGTGCGTAAAGGTGCAAAGATTTCCAATGTAGCCGCCCAGTACCATAATCCCAAAGAACCTTTCGGGGAAAGGTGGACCCAATCCTGCCAAGACGCTTTTGATCAGATCATTGAAAAGTTAACATCCGCGCCTGTCTTAGGGTACGCAAATCCAAGATTGCCTTATGTTGTTCATACTGACGCGAGCACAACAGGCCTGGGCGCAGCGTTATACCAAGCACAGGACGGCCAGACCCGCGTCATTGCGTATGCGAGTCGGGGTCTCTCGCAGTGTGAAGCCCGCTATCCAGCTCACAAGCTGGAATTTTTAGCTTTAAAGTGGGCCATTACCGAAAAATTCCATGACTATTTACATGGTAACGTGTTCACAGTCATTACTGACAATATTCCCTTGCGGTACGTTCTAACCAAAGCCAAACTAGATGCTACTAGTTATCGATGGTTAGCAGCCTTGCCTACATTCACTTTCGACATCAAATATCGAGCCGGCAAGCAAAATCAAGACGCCGATGGCCTGTCAAGGAGGCCACATGGTGAACTAATCAGTGACAGTGCATCTCAAGAAGAGAGTCAAAGAATACATGACTTTACCTCATACCATCTTGCACCTGTGAACGTTGTCCAAGCCACATGTCAACTCCATACTATTTTTCAAAATGACACTGAACTGTCACTCACCGTGCATCCAGATGCTATTCCCTCAGCATTTTCTGATGAAGAAAATCTTAGTGGTCTTTCAACCATCCCTAAGTACAATGATGCTGAGATAGCTGAGTTGCAACGAGCTGATCCGGTAATCAGTGTAATCATACAGTCATGTGAGTCAGCAGAACCTGTCCTGAACTCCAACTCATGCTCAAAGAAATGAGTCGATTTGAAATAAGAGACAGTCTGTTGTATTGGAAAAGACAGTGTGACAACAAAACCATCTACCAGCTTGTCTTACCCAAAACATTGAGAAATCCCGTGCTCTACAGCTTACATGATGAAATGGGCCATTTAGGAGCCGAAAGAACTCTTGAGCTAACCAGATCTCGGTTTTATTGGCCAAAAATGTCTTCCGATGTTGAGTCCAAGATTAAAAGCTGTCCAAGGTGCGTTAAAAGGAAAAGCCAACCCGTCAAAGCCGCACCATTAGTCAACATCCAGGCAAGTCGGCCGATGGAACTGGTCTGCATGGACTTTTTGTCCATTGAACCCGACAGTCATAATTATAAGGACATTCTGGTCATAACTGACCACTATACTAAATACGCAACTGCTATTCCGACTCGAGACCAAAAGGCCTTAATGGTAGCCAAATGCCTTTGGGAACAGTTCTTTGTCCATTACGGATTTCCTGAACGTCTTCACAGTGATCAAGGCCGCGACTTCGAGTCACAGATCGTCAAAGAGTTGTGCGTTTTGGTCGGTACTAAGAAAGTAAGAACGAGCCCCTACCATCCTCGGGGCAACCCCGTCGAGCGGTATAACCGCACGTTGCTCAGTATGTTGGATACGCTCAAGGACAAAGAGAAAACTAGGTGGCGTGGGAACGTCCGACCCCTCACTCATGCATACAATTGCACAAGGAGTGACGTCACTGGGTTTTCGCCTTATGAGTTAATGTTCGGGCACCAACCTAGACTGCCCATAGACATTGCGTTCGGTTTACCAGTTAAGAACAGTCCGGGCATGTCACACTCGCAGTATGTAAAAAACCTTAAGACATACTTGAAAGAAAGTTATCAGTTAGCATCCGCTAATGCAAAGAAAATCGCTGACAAAAACAAACGCAGATTTGACATGCGCGTAAGGGAGTCAACACTTGACACAGGCGATAGAGTTCTAGTGCGAAATCTCCGTTTTCGTGGCAAACATAAACTCGCCGATCGGTGGGAGTCCACGATTTATGTTTTACAAAAGAAAGCTGGAGATATGCCTGTGTATATAGTCTGTCCTGAGGATCAGGAAGGACCCTTGCGCACACTCCACCGTGATTTACTGCTCCCTTATGGATTTCTGTCTGAAGAGGATGAGAAAATGGCAAAGTCAAAGAAAGCCTCAAAACCCAAAACAAGGCAAACTTTCAGTTCTCCAGAGGAAAATACCCTTGATTTTGACAGTGATGATGACTATATTCAGAGCTATTACCCCACAACAATCAGGACAACCACAAGGGTTATTCAACCAAACAATGTGAACTCCAACACAGATGCTACCCAGGAGAATCTCCCCACTGTTGAGGAATCTGAAAATTTGCATATGGACTTACCTTCTGGAAACTTGGATCAACCTGTGGAAAAACGGAGGACAAACCAAAATAGAAACTTAGCGGAAGTGACACAAAATGAACTGAAACCTGAAAATGAACAAGAGAGTGGACTTACCGAAATGGAACATGACCCACTGGACAATTACTCTCATACCAAAACTCATGAGGAAGTCGAACAGTCTAAAGACATTGAACAGAGACAATCTACTGAAAAGGACAATGCTGAACAAGATGCTAGTTCTCTTGAGTTAACAGATCCTGATGCTCCAAACAATCAGACTGCTGACCAAATACGCAGATCTGAACGGTTGAGAAAGCCACCTGCTAAGTTTACTTATCCACAGTTTGGTAAACCTTTGATTTCATTTGCACAAACTATACTAGACGGGTTTAACAAAGTTTTGGTTGAAACATTTGAAGGAGCTCCTGTCCTAGTACAAACATGAAGGGACTCATGTTAATTTAGAGGAGGAGGATGTAAAACTCTGTAGTTTTTCACGAAGGGGATACAGAAGGCCATTGGCTAATGATAGCAGTATAAATACATGACAAATGTTACATATTACTTTGTATTTATGGTTATAATAGCAAAGGGGCTAATAGAGAAATGTTTGAAAAACTTGGAAAATCGGTTAATGAATAGAAAAAAAAGTATAAGGCAGAAAATGTGATAATAGGTGGTGACTTTAATGTTGTTCCTGATTCATGGTTAGATAGACCTCAGAGAGCTTCACATTCTGTGTATAATGATACTATATTGAATTTCTGTAAAACTGTAAATATGGTTGATTACTGGAGTGTATCCAACCCAAACAGCATTCAGTATACATGGTTTAACCCCTCAGGAAATGGTCAATGTTCAAGATTAGATTATTGGCTTATTTCTTGTGAACTATCTAAAATTGTCTCTGAGTGTAAAATTACAGCAGCCCCACTTACGGATCACTGTATGTGTTATGAAGAGGCAGCAGATGAGGAGTGGGGATCTAGATGCAGCTTTATTAGAATTAGCAAAAGACAACAAAAACACAGGAACAAACAAAAGGTCCACAATGGGAAAACGAAAGTAAAAGAGGAAAACATAAAACAACTGGAATAGGCAGGAACACAGGCTGGAACTCTGGTAACAACATTCAACGATCGACACTGAGTGGGAAAACAACACGGTTTAAATAAACAGGGTTAACAATGAACAGGTGCAAACAATGAAGGAAGGTTGGATGTGATGAGGGCCGGGAATTGTGGGAAACGTAGTGTAGAGTGAAGGTGAGGGAAAAACACAAAGCAGACAATGGGAATCGTGACAGAATCCCCCCTCAAAGGGGCGGATTCCAGACGCCCCAAAACAAAAAAAAACGGGAAAAAAGGACAAAACAACCCAGGAGTGAAGGGGGCTCAGGGTGGGTGGGCAGACCAAGGAGGGCACGAGGGGCAAACGGACAGTCAAGGGGGGCTCAAGGGACAAACGGACAGTCCAGGGGGGCACAAGGGACAGACAGGCAGACCACAGGGACCAGGGAGACCAAGGGGATGACCTCGAGGTGGGGGCTGGGTCAGGAGGTTGGGGAGGCAGACACCGGATGGGTAGTGGGTCAGAAGGCCGAGGCAGAGGCCACAGGACAGGGACAGGTTCAGGGAGCCTAGGAGGTGGCTGCAGGACAGGTTAGGGGGGCCCTGGAGCGGCTTCAGGGCAGGGAAAGGCTCAGGAGGCCTGGGAGGCGGCCACGGGACAGGGGACGGATCAGGAGGGTCAGGAGGCCTGGGAGGTGACCTCGGGACAGGGGACAGGTCAGGGGGCCAGGGAGGCGGCCTCAGGACAGGGAAAGGTTCAGGTGGCCTGGGAGGTGGCCGTAGGACAGGGAATGGCTCAGAAGGGACAGGGTCAGGAGGCCTGGGAGGAGACCACAGGACAGGTGATGGGTCGGGAGGCCTGGGAGGTGACCACGGGACAGGGACAGGGTCAGGAGGCCTGGGAGGAGGCCACAGGATAGGGACAGGGTCAGAAGGCCTAGGGGAAGGCCACAGGACAGAGTCAGAAGGCCTGGGAGGAGGCCACAGGACAGGGTCAGAAGACCTGGAAGGTTGCCACAGGACAGGGTCAGAAGGCCTGGAAGGAGGCCACAGGACAGGGTCAGACGACCTAGGGGAAGGCCACAGGACAGAGTCAGAAAGCCTGGGAGGATGCCACAGGACAGAGTCAGGTGGCCTGAGGGGAGGCCACAGGACAGAGTCAGGTGGCCTGGGAGGAGGCCACAGGACAGGGATCAGGTCAAGTGGCCAAGGAGGCTTAGTGGGCGGTGCCGTAGATGGCGAAGCTGTGGAGGACTTCAAGGGCGGATCCGTGGAAGGCAGAGCCATGAAGAACTTCTGGGGGAGAGCCGTAGAAGGCGGAGCCGTGGAGGACTTCAAGGGCGGAGCCGTGGAAGGCGGAGCCATGAAGGACTTCAGGGGCAGAGCCGTGGGAGGCAGATCCATAGGAGGCGGAGCCATAGAGGGTTCAAGGGGCGGAGCCGACTTCAGAGGCAGAGACGTGGTAGGATCCAGGGGGAGAGCCGTAGAAGGCATTTGGGGCGTGGATAGCTCCGGAGTTGTGGTAGGCTCTGGAGGCGTGGAAGGCTCCGGAGGCATGGAAGGACCGAGGGTTGGTGCCGTGGTAGGCGGAACCATGGAAGACTTCAAAGGCGGAGCCAAGGGAGGCTCAAGTGGCGGAGCCATGGGAGGCTCGGGAGGCGGAGCCCTGGCTGGTTCGGGAGGTGGAGACCTGGGAGGCTCAGGAGGCGGAGACCTGGGAGGCTCGAGGGGTGGAGCCTTGGGAGGCTCGAGGGGCGGAGCCCTGGAAGGCTCGAGAGGCGGAGCCATGGGAGGCTTGAGAGGCAGAGCCGTGGGAGGCTCGAGAGGCAGAGATCTGAGTGGCTCGAAAGGCAGAGCTGTGGGAGGCTCAATGGGCGGAGCCGTGGGAGGCGCTGGCTCTTGGACGGTCGAGGCTACAGGCGCTGGTTCTGGCTCAGGGACGGTCGAGGCTACAGGCGCTGGCTCTGGCTCAGGGACGGTCGAGGCTACAGGCACTGGCTCTGGCTCAGGGACGGTCGAGGCTACAGGCGCTGGCTCTGGCTCAGGGACGGTCGAGGCTACAGGCGCTGGCTCTGGGATGGTCGAGGCTACAGGTGCTGGCTCTGGCTCAGGGACGGTCGAGGCTACAGGCGCTGGCTCTGGCTCAGGGATGGTCGAGGCTACAGGCGCTGGCTCTGGCTCAGGGACGGTCAAGGCTACAGGCGCTGGCTCTGGCTCAGGTACGGTCGAGGCTACAGGCGCTGGCTCTGGGATGGACGAGGCTGGCAACGCTGGCTCTGGGACGGATGAGGCTACTGGCTCGTTGGCCGTGGCAGGCGTGGGCGTTGGCTCGTTGGCCGTGGCAGGCATGGGCGTTGGCTCGTTGGCCGTGGCAGACGGGCGAGTTGTGACATAAGGCGGGAGCGTACGCCGCCTTGGCGATTTATGTACGAAACCGCAGTGGTGCCGTCCGACCTGACTAGGATATGTTCGTCCCGAATTAACGGGAGAAACTTCTGCAGGGCCAAAAGGACGGTCAACAACTCGAGGCAGTTGATGTGCCAACGCAGCTGGGCCACTTTCCAATGGCCTGAGGCTGCGTGCCCGTTGCAAACGGTGCCCCAACCCAATCTGGAGGCGTCGGTCGTGACCAAGACGCGTCTGGACACCTGCTGTAGGGGTACTCCAGCCCGTAAGAAACAGAGGTCTGTCCAGGGGTTGAATGTTTGTCGGCAGGCGGGGGTGATTGTTACCCGGTGCGTGCCGCGGCGCCATGCTCGTCTCGGGACTCGGGTCTGGAGCCAGTGTTGGAGCGGTCTCATATGCATCAACCCCAGCGGCGCGACCGCTGTGGAGGATGCCATATGCCCCAGGAGCCTCTGGAAAATTTTTAAGGGGACCGCTATGCCTGGCCTGAAGGCGGCGAGGCAGTTCAACACTGACTGGGCACGCTCCTTGGTGAGACGTGCGGACATTGAGACCGAGTCTAACTCCATCCTGAGAAAAGAGATGCTCTGAACTGGAGTGAGCTTGCTCTTTTCCCAGTTGACCTGAAGCCCCAGACGGCTGAGGTGTCTGAGCACCTGGTCTCTGTGGGCGCATAGTAACTCTCGCGAGTGGGCCAGGATGAGCCAGTCGTCGAGGTAGTTGAGTATGCGAATGCCGGCTTCTCGGAGCGGGGCAAGAGCTGCCTCTGCGACTTTCGTGAAGACGCGAGGGGACAGAGACAGGCCGAAGGGGAGGACTTTGTACTGATACGCCTGGCCCTCGAACGCAAACCGCAGGTAGGGGCGGTGTCGGGGCAGGATGGAGACGTGGAAGTATGCGTCCTTCAGGTCTATGAACCAATCTAGATGCCGGACGCAGTTTAAGATGTGCTTCTGCGTGAGCATTTTGAACGGGAGTTTGTGCAACGCTCGGTTGAGAACTCGCAGGTCCAAGATTGGTCGTAAGCCTCCGCTTTTCTTGGGTACGATGAAGTAAGGGCTGTAGAAACCCTTCTTCATCTCGGTTGGAGGGACAGGCTCTATCGCGTCTTTGGCCAGAAGAGTCGCGATTTCCGCGCGCAGGGAGTGGGCGTGTTCGCCGTGTACTGCGGAAAAGCGGACGCCCATGAAGGGGGGCGGGGGCCTGGCAAACTGAATTGCGTAACCGAGTCGGATGGTCCGGGCCAGCCAGCGAGACGGGTTGGGAAGTGAAAGCCATGCGTCCAACCTCTGCGCTAGGGGCACCAAAGGGACGGTCAATTTGGACATACCCGGTGGGGCTTCGCAGCGAGGCGGAGCAGGTAGGGCACCGTTGGGCGGCGACGAGGCGACCCGTGGCTGAGGTGCTGAGAAAAGACTCAAAGCACTTACCTTGCTCCGCACACCCGGCAGGGGGCGGGTTAGCGACTGAGGAGGAGGTCCTGGGTAGGCGTCCTCTAGACTCGTTGGAACCGGCCGGCCGGGGGACAGTCGTGGGGCTGAAGACGGGTGGTCCGTGTCCAGGAAGCCAGGACTGTTGAGATCTAAGGGCAAAGTGCCGTGAGAACAGCATTTGCGGGCCAGGTGACCCAGAGACATAGGAAATAGCTCTTTTATTGAGAATGTGGGTACCGCAACCCCATCTAAGGGGGGGCGGCAAAATAAATTGTTTGAAAACAAAAGATTCTCCTCCCGGCCCTCCACCGGGGGACGGAGTGGTCTTACCATCTCCGGAGCTAACGTCTGTGTCGCTGGGTCGTCCGTCTCAGGACCGCCTGGGAGCCTTCCGGGTCCTCGAGGGAGTCCGGGAGACGGGGGGCGTCTGCTTCCTGCGGTGTGCTCGACGCAGGGGCTGAGAGCTGAGCAGATTTCTTAGCCGCAGGGGGACGCCCTCGGCGAGCAGACGGGGCGGTGGCCTTGGCGGCAGGTTTGCGGCAAGGCAGGATGTGAGAAATGGCCTCCGTCTGTCTTCTCACCGCAGAGAACTGCTGGGCAAAGTCCTCGACGGTGGCGCCGAAGAGGCCAAGCTGGGAGACAGGGGCGTCGAGGAAGCGAACTTTGTCGGCTTCACGCATCTCGACCAGGTTGAGCCAAAGATGACGTTCCTGGACCACAAGGGTGGCCATCGCCTGCCCGAGTGCCTGTGCGGTGACCTTCGTGGCTCTGAGGGCGAGGTCGGTCGCTGAGCGCAGTTCCTGCAATACATCGGGATCAGGGCTACCCTCGTTCAGATCTCTGAGCGCCTTGGCCTGGTGGACTTGCAGGATGGCCATGGCGTGCAAGGCGGAGGCAGCCTGTCCCGCGGCGCTGTAGGCTTTGTTGTTCAAGGAGGATGAAGTCCTACAGGCCTTGGAAGGGGGTACAGGGTGCCCGCGCCAGGTGGTAGGGTCACCGGGACAAAGATGGAGCACAACTGCCCTATCCACCTGGGGAATCGCCGTGTACCTGTGGGCCTCTCCGCCATCGGGGGTAGCGAGAGCGGACGAGCAGGGCTTTTGACGAATGGAAGACGTCAGCTCGTCATGCACCTCCGGGAAAAACCGGGGGGGGGGTGTGGCTGTGAGCGGCGCCCAGACCCCAGGAACCAGTCATCCAACCGTGACGGGTGTGGGGAGGGTGGAGGTTTCAAGTCCAACCCCACCCTGACGGCGGCCCGGGCAAGCATGTCGGACATCTGCGCATCCGCCTCAACCTCGGACTGCTGGCCCGAAGGCGGCAGTCCAGGGGAGGAGTCAGCGTCAGATGCCGCACTCTCCGATGGAGTGGCGAGCTCATCAGCTCGAGGCTGGACGGAGGTAAACGAGCGTGTCGGGGGGCGGGTGGTCCGAGGGGACGTGCCCGGCGGAAGCGCACCCGCTGCCCTCCCCAAATCGCCTCCAGCGCCAACCGCATCGTCCTCAATCCCGTGGGAAGAAGGAGCGATACGGGGGGCGGCCCTGATCCATGGTCATGGTCAGCTCGCAGTGAGAACATGAACCATCCACAAACGCTGCCTCGGTGTGATCGGCGCCCAGACACACGAGACAGCGCCTGTGGCCGTCAGAAGCGGAGAGCACTCTACCGCATCCAGGAACTACACAGGGGTTTAATGGCATCTTTATAAAGACGCGCCCTGAAAAGGGCGTTCAACACCACTGTGTATTGCTCTTTTAGAGAAATAAACTCTTTATAAGAAATATAACTCTTTTGAAAGGGAACTCTTTGAACTCTGCGCTGTCGAAGCGCCCAGGGGCAAACTGCACGCCGGTAGAGAAGAGAAAACAGCCGCTGTAGTGCGCCGTAAATCCAACAGCAGCAGAGAGTCAGAGGATCAGAAGCAGGATCAGCAGTGTTACACGCAGCTGTCAGCATAAACACGACCATCGGCTCCGAAGAAAATTACGGAATGAACGAGCATATTTCTCTCGCCTTTATATCCGTATCCGGAGGCGGAGTATGCAAATACTGTTCGCCAACTCTCATTGGCCTTTTTTCATAGATCAGAGGTATCTTTCGGCGCTCAAGAGAGACCCCTAGTGTCGCTTCTTCGACACGACGTCGAAGTGAGCGACAGATGGGGAACCTATTTTTCCTACAAACTTTTTACTTTAATTCATGTGTAATTTTCTTTTAATATAAGTAATGCCCTCTTTCTTTTTTCTTTCTTGTTTATTATTTCAGTTACTTTTTAGTTTTGTTCTTTATATTTATTGTTGTGTATAGTTGTACCACACTGTAAACTGAATGTTCACATTAAGAAAAAAAATAATATATATATATATTATTTTATTTTTCCATATATTTTATTTTATCAATTTAATTTGTGCCACATATTAACCTTGAAATATTTTACAAAAAAAGTGTATTTATATCAAGACAATCACTATTTAAGAACTCAACACAAATCAGATACAAACATTTATGGCATAATATACCCGTTGTTCCACAGTAGTGTATTATGTGGTGTAAAATTGTGTTTAAACATTAGGTTCCAGTACAGAAGAACCTGCTGATGCAAATCAGATAATTTTACAAGTAGTTTGTATAAATCATAGTCACAACACAATAGAAAATCAATTCCACCCATCTTTTGAAAAATTGCATTCGGTATACTAAACCAAAAAGAGTCTTCTTGACAAACAAAGGAATTCAGCCACTTCAGTTTTAGTACTCCATTCATCACAGAAAAATCTATGACACTCATGCCCCCATCTCCAATACTCTTAATCATGTCAGTTTTTCTGGTGTAATGGCACTTATTCTTCCAAATAAAGTTGAAATTTATCTTGTTTAATAATTTGATCATGTTGTCTGAAATTTCTAATGAAAAGGCAGGGTAAATAGCTCTTGATATACTCTCCATCTTGGTAAGTAAAACCCTGCCAAAATTTGTTATATCCCTTTGTAGCCAGGAATTCAATATTGCTTTACATTTATCAATATTTTGAAGAATGTTTTCTTTTTCCCTTATTTGTTTATTTCTGGTGACCTTGATGCCCAAATATTTAACTTCTGTTTTAACCTGTATGTTATCAATTAAGCAAGCTGGTTGATCATGTAAAGCAAGAATTTCACATTTATTAGTGTTCAATCTAACACCTGATGCTTTCGAGAATTGACTGATTGAATCTAACGCTGTGGAGATTTGCTTTTCGTCTTTTAGAAATAAAGTTGTGTCATCCGCAAATTGACTTATGATGATGTGTTTCCCCATAATGTTAAAGCCATCAGAGTTATTAATTCTAATCATAATAGACAGTAGTTCAGTAACCATTATAAATAATAATGGAGAACTGTTGCAGCCTTGTCTAATGCCCCTCTTGACTAAGAATCGTGAGCATGTGCCATGCTCCAGAGATACACAGCTGTTAATATCACTGTAAAGTAGGCTAATTAAATTTGTGAATTTTTGTCCAAAACCAAAATGATTTAATGTTTCTAATATAAAAGGATGTTCTACCGAATCAAACGCTTTGTAGAAATCTAAAAATACAATGAAACCCTGTTCTACAAATGTATGATTGTAATCAATTAAGTCTAGTACCAGTCGTATGTTATTATGGATAGATCTTCCAGCAAGGAAGCCAGACTGAGTTTCATTTATTATCTGGAGCAGGCCTTTTTTCATTTTAGCTGCAATAATTCCGGATAATAATTTATAATCGGTATTAAGAAGTGTAATAGGTCTTAGATTATCTAACTATTTAAGAACTATCTCCGGTAATGATCGGGTAGTGTCAAATAACAACTGCCGTAAATTGTTTCGACATACTTCAGACAGGAAGTAGACGCATTTTCGCACATGCGCAGTACCAATCGTGTTTCCGGTACGGATCGAGTAGTGACACCCTCCCCCAGATCAATCAGAGCCAGGGCTTCAGCCAGCTCTGCATGTTCAGCTCCTCCTGGCCTCCCCATCTAGCCCTTCACAGTCCAAATAAGGATACATGGAAATATTAATAATGATAATATTTGTATACATCCATATACCAATGCTTTCACGTATACACATACTTCACACACACACACACACACACACACACACACACACACACACAGTTGATGTCAGAAGTTTACACCTTGGCCAAATACATTTAAATAATTTTATTTAAACGCCGGCTCGTCCTGCTGGATATTTTCGTCATTACAGCAGAAACAACTTAAAATACTCCATCATTTTGGGGCATACAGATACGTGTAAGACATCATTAGAGACTATAAAGGGTCTACTTTTATTTGTGTACACTCATAATAACAATGAAACATTGTGCTTTTGTAAAATAAAGAAAATAAAAAGAGTGAGCTTTCAGCAGTCTCTGTGTTCACAAGCATATTTCTGAAACATGTCACAAAAATGAACTGAAACTCTGTGAATACTTATCACACAAACATGAAACATATGTCTAAAGAAAGCTTAAAATGTCTACTTTTTAATAAACCAATTCAAATTTAAAAACAAATATTCTCCTGCAATGTAATCTGTATGAAACAAAGCGCTGTACAGTTTTTACCGGTTCATCTAATTATCTGTAATGTGATCCCACCCACTAGCAGAGTGCGCCATTCATACTCTAATGTACTGAGACAATCAACGCAAATGTACGCGCCCCCCGACAGTGTTCAGAGGTTTGATATAAACAATTCATTCATTTTACTGTGCGTTTGTAACGATACACAGGCGATGAAACTTCTGGATATTAAGGAAGAGTTAAGTTTTTCCTCAGAAGAAGAGAGGGACTCTGATGAACGTTTGTATTTTGAAGAGAGAATTGATCCAGCTGAGGATACAAATTCAGACGAGTAAGTCAATTAGTTTTAATTAGCTGGCATGCTATTTTATATAAACTTGAACATAAATTATGTTTTAGGACTAGGTGAAACAATCCCATGTTTATGACCTGAGGTATGGGTGGTGACGATGCATCCATCGGAGTGGTTTCCTCTCTGTGGTGGTGACAGGTTTTAGATAACAATGCATCCATCGGAGTGATTTCCTCACTGTGGTGATGGTTTAGTGGGATGAGCATGGGGGTTTTTTAAGCTTCATTGGGGTCATCAGGTGGGCACCCCCCTTCTCTGGTGTTTCAATGATAGGCCCACGACACCTCCAGAGGGCTCATCGGCAACACCTGGCGTCCCAGGTGTGCCCCCCTCTGCTTTCAACCCTTACATGCCCCAGGTGGTATTAGGGGCCCAGCTGGAGTCTCCCCTTTTCACCCATATCCATCAGCTTGCTTCTTCTGCTGCACCTGAGAGGGCTTTGATTGTTTGGCGTAGGGTTTGGCCTTCGCACTCCCAGTTCCTTAAGCAGCCTGATGGTTGACTTGCCCACAAAGCCTCTGCAGCCGACTTCCACTGGGCAAACCTTGGATTTCCATCCGCGTTGCTCAGCATCAGCTGCCAATTCAGTGTACTTAAGTCTCTTGCGCTCAAATGCCTCCTTTACTGCAGCCTCCCAGGGAACGGTAAGCTCTATTATGTACACGATGTGGAGTGATGGGGACCAGAGCACTAGGTCTGGTCTTAAGTTCGTTGGGGCAATCTCAGAAGGGAAGTAAAGCCTTTGGTTCAAATCTGCCACCAAGTTCCAGTCTCGAGCCTTTCCGAGCTGGCCAATAACCGTTGTTGTATAGCCTTTGGCTGTCTTTACCCCTTCTCGAATGAACTCCCTTACATATGAAGGATGGAATGATGGAGGAGGCAGGGCATTGTTCTTTAGTCGTCTGCACTCCAAGGTGGCTGCTATGCACTTCAGGACATGGTTGTGCCACCATGTATAGCGGCCTTGTGACAAGCTTGTCTTGCATCCAACCAGAATGTGTTTGAGGTTTGCGGGGGATGGACAGAGGGGGCACGTTGGGTCTTCTCCGTACCACTGGTTGAGGTTTGAGGGGGAAGGCAGGACGTCGTACGTTGCTCGTAAGATGAAGCTGATGTGAAATGCTTCCATGCTTATCAGCTCCCTCCAAGAGAACTTTCTCCTCTCAACTCCCTCCCATCTCATCCACTGCCCTTGCTTGGCTTGTGAGACAGCCTTTGCACTCCTCGTTGCCTGCTCGTGACGTCGCACCTCCTCGACAACCAGCCGTCGCCGCTGAGCTGGAGCTGCTCTATGCCACGATGGTCTGCTCTCTCTAAATCCGAGACCTCCTCTCCCCTGTTGGACATTGCCAACGATGTCTCTGTGCCTGAGGTCTGACTTCGCCTGGTGAGTGGCTTCAGCTGGGTTCCATTTCCTTCCGGTCACTAGGGTAGGAGCTGTTTGGGAAATGCATGGATCACGGGACTCTGTTAGTGTCATTTCCAGCCTTACTTTAGAGCACTTGAACTCTTCAACCATGCTGGAAACAGGAATCTCCAAGATGCCTCTTCCATACAGTCCTATGTTAGTAAAGCATCTGGGCAGTCCCAGCCACTTTTTGGCAAATGAGCTGATCACTCTCTCCAGCTTTTCTACCTTTGAGACTGAGACCTCATAGATGGTAAGAGGCCACATCATCCTAGGTAGTAGCCCAAATTGAAGGCACCACAGCTTTAGCCTGCCAGGGAGCATGGTCTTGTCGATACTCTCAAGGCCGTGCATGGTATCTTGCCTAAGCTGGTCTACCTCCTCTGTGTCCTTGAGGGTGGCATGGTACCAACGTCCAAGACTCTTGACTGGCTTCTCTGCCACTGTTGGTATAGGCTCCTTGCCCACATAAAACCGCTGTTCCGACAGCTTTCCCTTGACGACTGAAATGCTCCTGGACTTGCCTGGCTTTATTTCCATATGAGCCCACTGGATGTTCTCCTGTAGCTTGTTCAGCAGACGCCTAGCACAAGCCTTGGTTGTGGTGAGGATGGTCATATCGTCCATATAGGCTCTGATGGGAGGGAGACGAAGACCAGATTTGAGCTTCTGACCTCCTACTACCCACCGAGATGCGCGAATGATGACCTCCATAGCCATCGTGAATGCTAAAGGTGAGATGGTGCATCCTGCCATTATTCCGATTTCTAAACGTTGCCATGCTGTGGTATACTCATTAGTAATTAGGCATAGCTGCAGGTCTTGAAAATAGGATTTGACGAGGCAGGTGATTTCTTCTGGGATGCTGAAATACTGGAATGCAGTCCAGAGGAGATTGTGAGGAACTGACCCAAAGGCATTTGCAAGATCCAAGAACACAACATGGAGATCTCTTCCATTCTTTTTGGCGGTTTGGATTTGATTCCATATCATGTTTGTGTGCTCTAAGCAACCAGAGAAGCCTGGAATCCCAGCTTTCTGCACCACGGTATCGATGTAGTTGTTCTTTTCCAGGTAGGCTGTTAGTCTGTTAGCCACTACACTGAAGTTACTAGTGGGACTGTTTCCAGACTTGCCAGCCTGGATTCAGAGTATTGACATTTGAAATATGTCCAAATAAGCAAGTTTTAGTTACATTTAAATACTGTTTCAGCTAAAGCGGGCATTTAAATTGTATGCTATATGATACAAATATGATATGTAATATGAAATAAAAATAATATTAATGTTTAGATTATATTTTAACTAGTGTTTATGCTGCCTCATTATCATAAACAAAGCTTGTGCTTGGAAATATCTGTTCAGGTGTAAATGAGTAAAATGCACTTTAAATATGCCCATATTAGAAAAACAGCATCTTATAATGATTTCTGAAGGATCATGTGACACTGAGGACTGCAGTAATGATGCTGAAAATTCAGCTTTGATCACAAATTGCATTTTACAATATATTCAAATAGATCACTGTTTTTACTGTATTTTGGATCAAATAAATCCAGTCTTGGTGAGCAGAAGAGACTTCTTTTAAACAGTAGTGTAGGTCTAAAATTAAGTCTTTATTTAAAGAAAATGTACAGTCAGATTATTTCTTTTAACTTAAAACTTGATTTTGATCATCAAGTCTCCTCACATTCATTCTCTCTCTGTCACATTCCTCATTGATAGGCTCAGGGGTGGGGTCATTGTCTCTCAGGTGTAAATCACCTAAATATTCATGATCATTCACGCCTCCTCGCCCACTCGGTCCTCAGCCAGCTGGTCCACCTCCGTCTGCGATGCCAGGCGATGGCACTGGTCTCACTCAGCTGTCCCTTTTGGTAGTCTGCTGAAGAACCTGTTGCGTCTCACCAGATCATATGTCTGTGTTCTTGAGCCAGTAGCAGGGACTCCAGGACAGCATGATCTTCCTACAATTTTCCCAGGTTTCAGCACCAGTGTAAGGAAGTTCTTGGAAAAGGAGGATGCTGGAGCCGGCCTGACAAACATGTAGACATCCATTGTTGCACTGCTCAGTCGCACACAATAAGGCCGCTTTTCAGCAGTACACAAAAGGTTTTCTTTTCAGCTTCACTACACATACTCTCTGTTGGCTTTTCAGCTCAACGCTACACATAAACAACTTCTTTGAGTCTCTCTCTCCCTGTGTCTCTCCCCAACTGCAGCTCTCACCATGGCTTTATCTCTCGCATTTTAACACTGTAATCAGCCACAGCTGGGCGAGATAATTTGCTGCATGTGTCCAACCCTGCCTGCTCTCGACATCTACGTTATTTTTTTTAGGGAAGCAATTGCTATCCTCATCCTTGTCTTATTAAGCTTGTTCTGACTGGTTATGTTTTGTCACAGTGTTATATAATTCTCATATTTTTTCTTAGGTCTAGTTCTTCTTGTGTTATATTTGCTTTTTATGTCTTTGTCAATTATTTCTTAAAACTGTAGAGGATTTCAAAACATTCTTAAACGAAAAGCAGTTTTATTTATCTCTTAAACGTTTTTCATTCGGACTTTTTCTTTCCACAAGAATCTCATTCAACTTTACAGGATGTTATTTTATGGAGGTCACAATGGGGGATAGAAATGTGGATGTCTCATGTAACTGAACATTCTGCCGGTGATTGTACTATAAAAAATCTCTTTAAAGGGACGATTTTAAATTCTGACATTGATATTCACAGCCATTACATTGTATTGCCTCTTCAATTTGCAAATTTGACTTGTACTATTACCAATATTGTACTCCATAAGCTGGAGACTCGCATACTTCATATGTTATCTAAATATCCAAATTCTGCTGAACAGTACCTTGGATAATTGGCCTTTCCAGCTCCTTAATTATTTATTTAATATGCTTTATCCAAAGATTTTCCATAGCTGACTTGTGGAGAGAAGCTCAACCTTTGCGAAATCTTTTACATAGAACAATACTTTCGAGTCAGTCTCGACTTGATTTTTGGCTTATATTTTTTATTTAATATAGTTTATTTTTATATATCAAAGTACTTAGTTAATCATTCAGTTAATAATTGAATTAATATGTATGCAATAATCTAAAAATGATCATGTGTTTTCAATGTACTATGAATAACTGCATTATGAATGTTAATCAATACAGGTATGTTAGATATTTAATCATTTTATCGATTTAATACTCTGATTTACTCTTATGCAGTTTGAAACTGGAAAACAGCTTAGCTTGCAGTCTCTCTCTGTGTAAGGCCTTTCTGTGTATAGGGAAAATTAGTTGATGTGGTACAGACACTGAGAGACCTTGGGAAACATGAGGAGACGGGATGCAGGTGTCGAACAAATGAGTCGGTAGTTTTAAGGATAAGGAATAACATCTGTAGCAGATTGCCTTCTCTAGAAAGAATTACAGCCTCTTTCTATCAAAGATTTTATGACCCAAAGGGAGGTATGCATGTGGATATTGAAAGGAAAATTTAATGAGCAGAGCTGGTGCTGGTGCCAATGTCGCCAAAAAAGGCATTGAGATGAAACAGCAAATTAGGGTCAGGATGAACAGCTGGAAGATAGACGGTGATGATGAAACTAGGGGGATATAAGATGATTTTATTAGATTAAATAAATCTCAAGGAGAGAGGGTGGAACAGAAGCTATATAAAGGATGCGTGATTCTGTAGTGTAATTTCAGATGCTAGGTGATCAACTGGCATCTTGGCTTTGTTGCTTTGTTCATTAAAGTCTAATCTTTGATATCTGGAACCCCCGGACTTTGAGAGATTTCTTGCTAAGAGTGAAAGAGACTCCAATATTTCTCGACAACCTCTCCTGAACTGTCAAATATATAAACAATATACTTCCGTCGCCGTTCTCTGACCATAAGGCAATAGTCATTTGTATTCCACCTTGTGTAAGAAATCCTAATACTGGAAATTTAACAACTCGTTATTTCAACTCAACAAGGTTCTGACTGAATTTTGAGGACCTGATCTCTTTTTATTGGGATAAAGCGAATAAGGAGGATAGGTATAGGGAAACTTCTTAAAAACGAAATTGTAAAATGTTGTAGAAAGTTTTGTAGTGCCTTAGCAAAAAGAAGGAAAATTGATGAAGATAAAATTATGGCTAGAATAATTGCTCTGGCACACAAAAAAATTAGAGGACCTTTTAGACTCGGATAGGATTGAACTCATTTTCAGAAGGATCGATTAGATAATTGTAACACGTTCAAGCTTGGAGATGTAAGGGAGGAGACAGAGAGCAGTGATGCAGTCAAGAAAGGGTCTTTATTTCTCTGCCTTCAACACTCTGCGTGCACTCTTCTCAGTGCTTTTCTCAGTTTAATCAGATCAGTGTAACACAAACATTGTCAACATAAACTATTCTGAGTCTTCAGCTTTACAACAAGTAATTTGTCAACATAAACTTCTCTGAGTCTTCAGCTTCACAATAACTTAAAACACTCAGTAAGTCATGCAAGTTACTGGTCACTCGAGTCATTCTCTCTCTCTCTCATCTGGCGGTGGTGTGACCGTTTATATGCCGCTCTCCCCATGCTCACTGGAATTAGATAGGTGTTAGACATAATTTAGCCCAGGTGCAAGCGCCCTTACTGCTTTCTCTCTCTCCGAACAGGTGCTCGACTATGCCCCCACTGCCACAAGAATATATATAAGCAAGAGGCTGAAGGAACCTTCATTAGATCTGGCATGAAATGGCTTGAGGAGGGTGAGCAGAACTCTGCCTTTTTTTTTTTTTTTAGATTGTAGCAACAGCAAGTTAGGAAGACTCATAGTCAGCAGCTATGTATTAATCCAGGGTTCCTAAATAGGCAGCCTGCGGGCCAGAAGAGACAAATGTTTGTCCCACGCTAAAGACCTGTTCACACAAAATCCTTTACAATTTTGTGAGACAAACTTCATATGAAAGGTCTATACACAGAGTATGTAAAAAAAGAAAAAGAAAAAACAATATCACCCCTGTACATTAGGCGGCACTGTAGCTGTTCTACAAACATTTATACCAACCAGTCTCCAGCCCAGCTTTCAATGCTAGAGATTAATATGTTGAATGCTGTTAAAGCATTTATTTACCTAATTTGGCATAACTGTTTCATTATGATCTTTCTATGGTGTTGATGCATTCTGAGTAGTATATAATCATGTTTTTATGTGAGTGAGATGAGTAAAGCTCTATTTAGATTTGCATATGTATTTTGCAATGAGTATATTCCAAATGGACTCCCGAAGCCAACTACTCTTTTTTTTTATAATGCCTGGATTAATGCCTGGATCGTATAACACAAGGTACTGTGATACAAATACACGTGGAATACAGCACAATAAGAATTACGCTGTACAAAAAAAAAAAAAAAAAGGCTCACAGCCTTTTATTTATTGAAATTATTGCAATACTTTGTTATATTATCCTTAAGAAAGGAGGCGGGACATGCAAATTCTGTCTGCCAACTTCTCATTGGCCTTTTGTCATAGATCAGAGGTATATTTGGCGCTCAAGAGAGACCCCTAGTGTCCCTTCTTCGACACAACGTCGAAGTGAGTGACAGATGGGGAACGGTTTGCCAATATAAATGTAACAAAATCATCTCTGTTGCCTTTCGTATATATATTTTTATGATTAGTATCATGCTGAGCAAACTTCAAAGTTTTTTCAGAATGAAAGTACATGCTTTAAGTGTACGATGAAAAAACTGTCCTTCAACACAATTCTTATAGCATTGATGTTTTAAATTTTAATTTAGTTCATTTAGTTTTAATTCATTTTCAATTTGAATTAAATTAAACTTTATTTAGTTTTATTTAAAAAGATCTATATCTAAAGAAATAATAGTCTATATTGAGATTTCTTTCTGAATCTTTTTTCTCTATCTGCCAACTGATTTGGTAAAATACATACGTTGTGCCGATGAAGTGACACTAGGGGTCACTCTTGGGAAACAGAGACGTCTCTGATCTTTGATAAAAAGGCCAATGGGAATTGGCGAGTGGTATTTGTAAGCCAATCCCCCAAACATACAGGTATAAATATAAATATATATTTATGATATAAATATTATTCAGATTTTCTTTTCGGAGCCGAGCATTTGATGTTCACTGAGCTGAATTCCCACGGCTTCCCATTCATCTCTGCTGGATCTGACGGCACATTACAGCGGCTTTTTCCCCCTCTGCACTAGTGCACTGCAGAGATAGCCCCTGGGTGCTTTGGCAGAAACCAGAATATATTGATACCAAATATATACCAAATTAGTATTTTTCCAAAACTAAAAGAGTATATTCTAAAAGAGCGGCACACAGCGGAACATCTTTTTAAAGATGTGTCTTTTCAAAGATGCCCTTTCGTTTGTGAGTTATTCATGGGTGCGGATGTTATCTCTTGCCATCAGATGGCCACGATCGCTGCCCACGTGGAGACATCCTTCGTGGATGCACCATGTCCACATTGTGAGGACACGACCATGGCAAAATTGCTGTCACGGCTCACTTTCGGAAGAAAGCACTCAGCCTCAGTCATTCTACGTACGGGTATAGGTAGGCCAGAGGCCAGAGCGGCTAGCACTGGGGCGATTTGGGGACCCCAATGGGAACACCTCTGCCGGGTAAATCCCCACAGACCTCCCATTCACCAGCACGCCTGTTTGCTCCAGGTAGGCTTCCGGATGAGTGCAGAAACCTCCACTGGGCTTCCCCCTTCGGCCGTGGTCTTCCAGTCACAGGCGGATGCGGAGATGATGGACATGCTTTCCCGGGCAGCTGCAGGTTCGGGCTAGAGTGGAACCCTCCGCTCTCCCCTGAACCCTCGTGGCTCAACGATTGGTTTCTGGGCTCACGGTATGGCTTACACCCTTGCCACGCCCCAGTTCCTTTCTTCCCGGAGGTGCATGAGGAGCTGACAAGGTTGTGGGAGGCACCTTTCACTACCCGGTCTCGAACTCGGCGATGCCCCCAGTGGATAAGGCACTTGCAGTGCACCTATCCCCGCTGAGCACCACCACCTGGCATGGGAGCCCAAAGCTTCCATCCAGAGCCTGTAGGTTCACGTCATCTCTGACAGCCAAGGCCTATTGTGCCACTGGACAAGCTGCCTCTACAGATTACAAATAAATGTTTACGATTCTGCTCTATTTCTGACTCTATTTTAAGTCACTAATCAAATGTAAGCAACATTGTGACATTGACCATGTTTCTGCTTTGCTTCCATTGAAGCAAACAAGATGCTCCTTGGAACATTCTCAAATCATATTGAGATAATATGGATTACTAGATTTTACTCAAAACTGTAAAGTTCATGCTAGCGTGAGTACATGCTGTCAGTTAAGCAAAAGCAGAACAGCAAATACTAAGAACTTTTGAAAATTGTGTGAATTACTCTTTTTTTCACTTGGATTGCTATGTTAATAATATAATTTGCATCATATATCATTTATGTTATATAATAATATTAGTCCTTTGGACCCCTCTATATGCATATGTATCTGTTTACAGTCAGATAGTATTCACCAATGTGTTTCATGTGAGCATAAGTGTGCAAATGTCAGAGTTTGCCTTTGTTTGTATGTTTGACCTGAGTTGCAATAATCTGACCTTTTTAATTTTATGACAATATAGGTTTTTCCAGTAGTTCCGCCCTGAAATTGATGCAAGAGCTTTGCTCGGTGACCGACCTCACCCTCGGATTGGTGCTTTCCTTCCTGAAGGAGAGGTTGTAGGGATGGCTGTCTCCCTCCATATTGAAGGCGCTATAACAGCACACCACGACACAGTGGACAGTAAGTCCATAGGGAAGCACTACCTGATCATCAGGTTCCTGAGAGGCACCAAGATATTTAATCCCTGCAGACCGCGTGGAGCAGGTCATCCAGGTAGCACCCTACCAGCCCACCCAGACTTAACTTTCGGACCTCACACTCATCGCATCAGCCCCTCCCCTGGAAGGACCTTCTATCTCAGGGACAGGGGACCATCTGGCACCCACGACCAGACCTCTGGAAGTCTGGCCCCTGGACGGGGCATGGAAGACTTAAGTGGCCTACCACTTGCCATGGTAGACACAATCCCTCATTCCCTCCTGGGACCTCTCTGTAGTCCTTCGGGGTTTACAGGGAGCCCCCTTTGTGCCCCTGGAGTCAACTGAGCTTAAGGAACTCTCTTTAAAGACTGCCCTCCTGACTGACTTCCATCAAGAGGGTAGGTGACCTGCAACGTTCTCTGTCAGCGAAACGTGCCTGGAATTTGGTCTGGGCTACTCTCACATGATCCTGAGACCCCGACCGGGCTATGTGCCCAAGGTTCCCACAACCCCATTCAGGGATCAGGTGGAGGCAGACCCAGCCTTGACGTTACTGTGTCCGGTGCATGCTTTACCCATCTATTTGGACCACATGCAGAGCTTTAGAGTCTCTGAGCAGCTCTTTGTCTGCTTTGGTGGACAGCTTGCTCCACAAGCAGAGGATTGCCCACTGGATCATTTACGCAATAACTAAGGCATACCATGCTCAGCACGTGTCGCATTCAGCAGGGATATGAGCCCATTCAACCAGGAGTGTGGCGGCCTCCTGGGCACTGACCAGTGGCACCTCTCTAACAGACATTTGCAGAGCAGCGGGCTGGGAAACACTGTCCTGTGTCTTAGCTTGAACAAATCATTTGTGCATAGTGCCTTTCACCTCCACTGAGCTGAAGACATGTGCTGTTGACTTCCAGTAGTGTTCACAAGATTTGTTCCCTGGATGACTTCCCCCTAGCCCTGTGGCAGATGAGTTTGCGGAGAAACTCGCAGCTGGCACAGTACATGTGCTAACTAAGGCCTGTACTGGGGTAGGGGCTCCGCATGTGTTGGTTCCCCATAGGTAACCCCATGCGACATATATCTTCCACTAATTTTCATTTTTATTCCCTCTTGGTAAACTGCGTATTCCTTGGGCAGAATCAGTCACCAGTCACCATGTTTGTAGAAACTCCTACCATGGAATTCTCCACATCACTCACTTATGACAAAAAATATTCAGCAAGACCGTGTGACGTATTTCCACTCAAAATACCCCCCCCCCCCCCCCCCCCCAGGTGGGGTGTGGTCTACTCAGTGTCTTCCCCTTGGGAGTGACCCCCCCCGTGGACACTGGCGGTCCCATTGATTTTCACTCTTTTCGGGGAGAAAAACAAAAAAGAGGGAAAAGGCACAACTGGGCTAGCCTGCCCTATTCTTTCTTTGGGTAGACGACTTTTCCCCGAAGGGCTGTTCCACACTCATAACAGCGTCGGGGGGAGGTTACGTGTCGGCCTGGTGCGCTGGCTACGAGGCACACAGCAGTCTGCCCGTCACGCACCGCCAGTTCACGTAACACAGTCCAGCTAGTTGTGGCGTTTTTGTAGGGGACACCTAGTGTCAATTCATCGACACAACGTTGAGTGAGTGACAGATTGGGAACATCCAGGTTGCTTCTGTAACCTCCATTCCCTGATGGAGTGAACGAGACACTGTGTTGCTCCTGCCAAAACGCTGGACTACCCGCTGAAATAGCCGGGACCTTACTCTCGGCTCCTCAGCACAAAACATGAATGAGCGGTATGCGTGCCCCTCCTTTATACCTGTATATTTGGGGGAGTGGCATGCAAATACCACTCGCATATTCTCATTGGCCTTTTTATCAAAGATCAGAGATGTCTCGGGCTCCCAAGAGTGACCCCTAGTGTCTCTTCATCATCACAACCTCTCGTTCCCTCGGAGGTTACGGAAGTAACCAGGACATTATGTCTCATGATTTGACTGCAAATGCTACATCCAAAAACACTGTAAACAGCAATGATTCCACTGATAATATTAGTGCCATGTCGTCACAGACATGATTTTCTAGTTAATTTGCGGAAAACACACAATGCAGGGCTGTTCTGCATGCTGCTTGTGTACCTAAATGCCTGACACATCCATGTGCATCTCACAGCAACTGCTACAGAAGATAATAAAATTATAATCATTTATATTTGCTTGTCTGAAATCTGTAAATACCAACCAAAGAAAATTTCATTGAGCACTTCTTTAACCACAAAATCATGGAGAATAATTCTGAGTCATACATTTTACAGAATTGTCCTTTAAAAGTGTAAGGGATGCAGGCTAAAAAAAGACATGCATAAGTTATCTGGTGGTTTACAATAAAAAGAAAATAAACTTTTAAATAAAAATGTCATAGCCAACTAAATTGAACTCTTAACATGAAGTTTAGCTTCATACACAAACTATGTCATTGAATAATACATTTATGTTATAGTCTACAATAAAGAATGTGTTTTAAGCAGCTTGTCAATGTTTTAAAAATAGCCAACCAATAATAAAATAGGTCCTGTTCATCTGTTTCTTTATCTGAGTTGCTCTCTGCTTAACAATAACAATTTTTTCCCCTGACTATTTAAAATGTTACACAGTTAATTCATCAAGCTATTATGGACCAGTTCAAGCTGACAACACTGCGCTGACCACAAGAGACTACAGAAGCCTACATGTGTAGATACCATATCCAATATTAATACTATTTTTATGTATATTGATTTGCTGTTTTTTAGACATGATATGGGTGACTTGACTCTTGATTTTAAGTTTTTAACCACAATGAAACCGCAATGCGAGCACTGTCTCATGCAATCTGACCAGTTCTCAGGTCCCGTGTCATGTGAAACTGCCTTGTTTAGTTTATATTATATTGGATACATACCCGTCTTTATGTTTTCATCATGCCAGCCACCTCTGTAGTCGATGTTATGTTATACAGTAGTCTCTGTAGTAACATTCAAGCATATTGGTGTGTGTGTGTGTTTGCTTAAAAACAATGAAACAACTCTGGCTACGTCTATGACTTCAGGGGCTATACAACTGTGTTCATTCATTCCCAAAGGCTCGATTCCAAGTCAAGTCTTAGAAAAATGCATCCGAGTCCATGACAAGTCCAAATCCATTAAAACTGGACTCGTGATTCAAACTCGATTCTGAGTCCAAACTCGAGTACCCCAACTCTAGCTTCTCAATCCTAATATGCTAATAAATCTACTTGTAAATTGATTGATGGAATGTTGCTTAAATCTTTATGGAAAAATGAGACCAATTATATTAATACATTTTTATAGTAAGGGTGGCTTACATTTTATTGAATTTGGCTTTCTTAATAATACTTTTAAAATTAATTGACTCACTTTCTTCACAATTAAACTTCTATTTGGAATTTAATCCCACTGTAAGTTTTCTCTTGGATAGGAGGTATAAAATTTGTTTTAATGTGCAATTAATTAATCGACTTGAGCACTTATTTACAAACATAATTTTTCACCACACAATTTTTTCATTTGGAATAATTATAATATCTTGCATAACAAAAAAAATCTTAGTTTTTTTGAAAACTGGTTTAAGAATGTGCTGATGTTAGTGAACCAGTTATTTGGTAATGACGGGAACTTATTCAACCACTCAGACTTCCATATATAAAGCCTCACTTTCAATTTCCATTAACCAGGAAAGAATTCAATATATTTACTAAGGCTAACCCTATGGAATTCTGTATGCTTTTTAAAAACAATAATAAAAACTTGATGTTATCTGGTTGTCCCCCTAACCCTGAGTCTACTTTGGTTGGTTCCATTTGTTTCTCGGCACGGAAGTCCAATTATAAAATTAGATCATTATTTTCTGTTCTTGCTGTTTCTGTCACGATTCACTGCTGTCTACCCTGTGATTTGCCTCTGTCATCTGTTCCCCATGGACTACACTTCCCATCATCCCTTGCTCTGATCACCTCCAGCTGTTTCCCATTGTACCTCAATTTGTGTATTTAAACTAGTGTTAATTTCGTCAGACGAGACGAGACTAAATATGTTCGTCAACGACCTTTTTTTCCATGACTAAGACGAGACGATAACGAGACTGCACCAATGTCCAAAAACGCTGACTAAGACTAAATTAACATGCATTATTGTTGACGAAAAAAGACGAGACTAAAATGTTTTGCATAAAATAAAAACTAAGATAAAATCTCTCTTCATTTTCGTATACAATCGTCTCTACTTTTTCATCATGAGATAGAATATTCAGCTGTTACGCCTTCAAAATATTCCGAATGAGTTCGCGCTGTTGCTGTAGTAACGGTTACAACAGGTCTCATACTCCTGTGGCTGCAACACGAAACTACATGGAGCAAGAACACAACAATCATTGACAGTGGCGAACACGCGACGAGCGCCGACGACATGCTAGGTAGAAGGAAGAGGCTCGATATTTGGTCGCATTTTAGGTACAATGATATTGACAAAAAGTCCGAATGTGTCATTATAACTAACGGGAAGCACTGCGGACAAAAAATATTGGGGGAAAACACCACCAGCCTTAAGCGACATCTAAAGGCTAACCACCCACACATTCAGGGAAGTTAACTTAAATATACGTCTCATAAGCTAATGCTGATTTTAGGCATCTACGCTGTAAATTAACCAGTTAGCTATGGTGTTGTGGCACATACATTATGCAGGTTACATATATTTTATGTAGCTTATTTACTTAATAAAATACTCTTCAGAACAAGTTCATCATTTGTGAATGTGTCTCTTAAATCAGAAAACCAGACACGTTTAACAAAGTGAATTCAACATATCATTCAACAAGTGTATTTTGTCAGGTAATTATGACATTTAACCAATATTTGAGATGTGTGAAACATTATTTGACTGAAATGGTTATCTCAGAATTAATCTCAGAAATAATTTATTTAAAAAAAGACTAAAATGTTTTGAAACTTGACTAAGATATATTGAGTTTTCTTTTGACTAAAACTAGACTAAAATGACGAGACTTTTAGTTGACTAAAACTTGACTAAGATACCTTAAATTCTCTTTTGACTAAAACTAGACTAAAATGACGAGACTTTTAGTCGACTAAAACTTGACTAACAAAAAAAGATATGTGAATGACTAAATATGACTAAAACTAACAAGGACATTTGGCATAAGACTAAGACTAAGACTAAATTAAAAATAGGTGACAAAATTAACACTAATTTAAACCCTGTTGTTCAATCATTCGTTGTCAGTTGTTAGATGTATTCATGTCGTGTTCCAAGCCCTGTTCATGGTGTCGTGTTCCAAGCCCTGTTCCGTCCTGCACGCCACGGCCCTTCCTGCAACCAACGCCAGGCCAAGGCGCTTCAAAACTTGCACTTGGGTAGTCCTGTTCTTGATGTGCTGCAGGAACTGTGCTCGACGACCAACCGCGCCCCCCGGGCCACGAAGGTCAGAAGCGCCGGCACTCGAACGGGCAATGGCCACCCTTGTAAAACTGTGCGCTTTCTCTCCCTGGTTGATCCTCCCTAGCCCTGTGGGTCCGCAATTCAGCGGAGGAATTCGCTGACCCAATCCACAGCGGGCATCTCAAATCTACCCTGCACTGGGAAAAGTGCTCCACAGATCAGGCCTCCTACGCAGAATCCTCCTGTGTGTATTTCCATGGTACGGTCACCTTACGAGCTGACCCATGTCTCCCTTAGGCAGTTTTCGCTGCCCTCCGGTCGCTATGCTGTAGCAACTCCTCCCTCCTGGAGGTTGGATCTACCACTGCGCCACATTCCACATGTTGCCTAAAAAACCCATGTGATGTATTCGCCACCTTTACCTCCCCTTTTGGGCAGGTGTGGCCTCCGCAGGGTCTTTTCCCCCTGAAAGGATATGCGTGTAAGGGCCCTGGCTGTTCTTGCTCTATGCGGAGAAACATAGAGAGAAAAGAGGCCCAGCCAGGCTTGGCCCGTTCCCAGGTTGGCAAGCGTTGCCTTGTTCCCCTCTAACCAGAAGGATTCCGACGACATTTTTGGGGCACTGGGGAAGGGTACGTGCAGTCTGACACAGCTGTTCGCTTGTGCACGTGAAATACCTGCCCGCTCCTGTGTCAGCAGTACATGTACACGGCTCAGCGCATGGCGTGATTTGAAGTGGACCCCTAGTGTCACTTCGACACGACGTTGAAGTGAGCGACAGATGGGGAACGTCTCGGTTACGTATGTAACCTCCATTCCCTGATGGAGGGAACGAGACGCCGTGTCTTCCCGGCCACGACGCTGCGCCAAGCCACTGCAGTGGCCAGACCATTTCCGGCTCCTCAGAAAAATCCTGAATGTATTCTACGTATTTCCCCGCTTTTATACCTGTATGTCCGGGGTGGGGTAAGCAAATACTGTCTGCCAACTTCTCATTGGCCTTTTTACATAGACCAGAGGCATATTCGGTGCTCAAGAGAGACCCCTAGTGTTGCTTCTTCGACACAACGTCTCATTCCCTCCATCAGGGAATGGAGGTTACATACGTAACTGAGACGTTATGCAAGAACATACTGAGGTTATGTTTTTTATCTATTTGTTTAATCATGAAGCTTTTACATACCTATTTCTTATCAACAAATTTCTCCATACATTCTGCACATAAATTAATTGAGAAAAGTTTTATATGTAATAGATCAAGCAGCTGCTGAGTTTTAAAGCATAACGATACTGAGATTCATTTTTGAATTTACTTCAATTTTCTATCTACCACTTGTATATAACATATTTCCTTATGTTTATGAAAAATACACTATAAACTATAAGGTAAACTAATACTCCAATATTCTTTAAATTCCCCTTGTAATGTGAATTAAATAACATATGAAAAATAAATAAATAAATCTCAAATTAATCTGATACCCTGATAGCACAAGTACATTGCCTAGATGTCTATTTGAAGTAGGGTGACCGGATTCCTGTTTGTGGAAAACGGGACAGCCCTCTCCCAGCAAAAATGAAATTGACATATCTTTACCTAGGCACAGATCAATGCAAAGTAGAGGGTGCATCCACATCTGTAACTGTTGTCACCTTGTACTTTTTGCTGGCAGCAATTTTTCTCGTCTTTCAAGAGTTTATCGTAAAATGTAATGTTCAGTTATATATTGTTTAACTTGTCCCATAGTATTTGCTGCTAGATTTAGAGTTGATTATCAAGTGTGTAAAACTATCATTGTTTTAGTGTCTGTAAACAGTGCTTCACCCTTTTTAGAGTATTATTTATTGCTAAAGTGCAGCATAATTTATTTGCGGTGTACGGAAGTCACGTTTGTTCCGGCACTTATTTGGCACCTCGCGCGATCCTTATTTTCGGTTGACCACGTGACTAGCTTTGTTGTGCTAAGTAGCATTAAGGTGTGGCCTTCTTTTTTCCCACTGAATGGCTTGTTAAAATATAAAAACTAAAATCTAGTTATATAAAAAAGAAATAAAAAACACTAAAACCTATATTAAAAAGCAGTGCATCATTTTAGCATATTTAAACCAGAGCAGAGAGCAACATTATGACAAAGCAGCACAGCACAATGAGATAAGAGGTATAAGTATAAATAAAAGGAGAGATCAGGCACTAAGGCAGGGAGATCATGAGTCTTACAGCCTCTGGAAAGAAGCTGCATTTGATCCTTGTTGTTCTGGCTTTAATGCTTCTTAGCCTACCTGAGGGGAGGGGGTTAAACAGTTCATTTGACAGGTGGGTGGAATCCTTCATATTACAGGACACTCTGCTTCTGCACCTGTTGGTATAAATGACCTCAATGGAGGGGAGGTTGCTGTGAGTTATTGTTTGGGCAAATTTGACCACCCTCTATAGTGCCTTCTTGTTAGCAGCAGAACAGTTACCGTACCAGACAGTGATGGGAAAGGTGAGTATGCTTTCGTCATTCAAATTGAGAGAGGGGATTCTGGAGTAGAAGTGTTCGAGGCTGCTCTGAATGTCTTTCTACTCTGTTATGTCTCTCAGTAGGGTCCACTAAAGTTTTTCTGTGTTCTCCAATGAGCGGCTCCAATTTTGGAGGTAATTCATTGATGCTGAATAAAAGATTCTCACTGCACAAAAGAAGTCATCAGCTTGCATGTCACCAGCTTCAACCAGGGCATCCAACTGCTTTTTAATGTCAGAGGGTATGAATGATTCCACCAGCCTGGCCTGCAAGACTTTTCTCAGGTCATGAATGTGTAAATCTATGGCCTTGCACAACAGAATGATAAGCAGAAATTCCTTCACAACACGTGGTGTGGCACACTTACTTTTAGCAGCATCCACATGCTTTTTGTATGAACATGCTGTGCGATGTCTGTGCAGCCTAAATGGGTGATGGAAAGTCTCACAACTCACCTTACTAGGCTCTGTCTGTGACTCCTTTTATTTTTAGAAATTGTATTTTATTTTTGAAGATCCTCATTAAATGTATATGCACACTTCCTTTACATTTTTCCAGCCTCAATTTCATCTGTGTGCTCTTTCAAACTGACTCTTCAATCGGTTCACTAACTGGACATCTATTGATAGGGAATTGTGATTGGATAGTTTTATCCAATCATGTACTCTAAATAACATGGTGTGATTTTATTGGTTTTACAAGCAGTATCCTTGGCTACCTTTGATTAGAATACTCACATGACTGAGAAAGACACAAAGGTGATAGATATATTTTAGGAGGGGGGGAATACTGGATAAAACATGATTTCCTCAGAATAAGTCGGGACACTAGAAAAAGTGCTTAAGTACGGGACTGTCCTGGACATTTCACAGACATCTCTGAGATGTACATGTGCTGGAAAAATGGGACATCTGGCCACCCTAATTTGATGTATGTGTTTTCATATGTAAGACATTTGTTTCCCTCTCTGATGCTTTTGAGGATTTATGATTTAGAATGTTTGTAAATCTGATCTTTTTAAAGATGTTTTGTAGATGTTAATTAGATTGCAATGCTTTCCAGATTAAAACGAGAGATCTAAAACAGATAACTCTGAGATGTACATGTGCTGGGATAATGGATATCATGGAATACATGTTTGCCAATCTTTACATGCTTTTAACTCTTATGCTTATTGCTTAACCCTGAGTTATGTTAAGTGGTGGCTTGTGCTTTTCAAGAGTCAGGAAGCACGAGAAGGTCACGTGACGACATGCGATGAGCAGACGTGTAAATGATGAGCTCTGTGCACTTTGCTAGTTTTTAATTATTTTTGTGTCATACATCCTCTGGCTCTGGAGATATTAAAATACACTTACGTGCTCAAGCTGAAGCCTCTAACAGGCCCGCAGACCAGGGACTCAGTTTGGACGGTGTGGCAGGAGAAATTCAGCGTCGACTGGCGAGCATGTCTGTGATGCTCCAAGAAGGTTGTTGCTGACTTGGAGGATCTCGCTGTAATATGTCGATCGATTAATGTGATGGAAACTGAGTTGGTTTCAAGATTATCTGATGACGAAAAACAGATCAATTATCTGGAGTCATTGGAGTAGGAATTAGCTGCTAATCTGCTGGCGACCAATATGGATTTGGAACATGTTTTTGAAAAAATATTTAGGATTTGGAGAAACGCAGTAGGCGAAATAACATCCAAATTGTTGGAATTCCTGAGCATGAGGAAGGCCGAGATATGGTGAAATTCCTAGACAAGCTCTTTCCAGTCTGCTTGACATAACAGGCCATAAGCCAGAAATCGAGCGGCTTAGGGAGACAGGCCCCGATCAATTCTTGCCAAATTTCTGAAATCATTCAATAAAGATCTTGTGTTGCGCAAAGCGAGAAGCAAAGGAAATCTTTCTTGGAAGTATCACAGCATTTTCCTGTCCCCAGACAGCAAAATCGACAAGAGAAAAATGTGATCATTTCAAAGAATGCAAGAAACTCTTACATCAACAGAAGATCACTTTTGCAATGATGTTCCCAGCCAAGCTGAGAAAAGACACTAAGGATGGCCACAAAGTATTTACATGTCCCAAGCAAGCACTGTCCTTCATAAAAAAATTGGAGTGAGTAAGCATTTAGTGTTTCTCATGTGGCCCCTGAGTGGAATGACTCACTGTACTTATTCTTGACTGTCTGAGGAAGCTGGGTGCCATTTTTGTTTCCTTTTGTGTTGGTTCCGAATAGCGGCTGGAGTTTTTTTTGTGGAATAACACTCCTTCAACAAACTTTTGCATTGATAGAGGATCGCTTTTACACTGAGGTTCCCGATTGGGAATGGATGCTGGTGTAAGGCTGACATCAAGATATCATAGAAGGGCAAGGCTCTGCAACAACCATCATCATAAAACTCCTACACAGATGAGCATCTCCACCTGAGTCAAAGCATCCTACTGAGCAAGGACCCCAAAACACAAATCTCACATCTCACCTTAGGCCAATTTAGGCCTATTCTCCTAAAACTCACTCAACTGCATCTCTGATCTATGAGAAAAGGCCAATGAGAAATTGGCAGAAAGAATTTGCATGTCCCGCCTCCGGACATATGGGTATAAAGTGATGGAAATGCGTCTGTTTCATTCAGGATTTTTCTGAGGTGCTGACATTGAGGTTCGGCCGCAACAGTGGCTCGGTTCAGCGACATGGCCGGGAGGACACAACGTCTCATTTCCTCCATCAGGGAATGGAGGTTACATCCGTAACCTAGACGTTCCCCGTCTGTCACTCACTTCGACATTGTGTCGACACTAGGGGTCCAATTGAAATCACGCCATGTGCTGAGCCGTGTACGTGTACTGCTGACACAGGAGCAGGCAGGTATTTTACGTGCCAAAGTGACCAGCTGTGCCAGGCTGCACGTACCCTTCCCCAACGCCCCATGAAATCGTCAAAGCCTTCTGGTTCTTTACCCCGGACAGGGGGGAACAAGGCGACGTGTCAAGCATGGGAGCATGCTGCGCCTGCTTTGCCTTTTTTCTCTCTATGTTTCTCGCATAGAGTTAAAGCAGCAGGGGCCATCTTAATGCTATCATATGCATCGGGAAAGGCGATCTTTCCCAGTTTTCCTATTCTTTCAGGGGGGAAATACCCTACGGAGACCACACCTGCCCAGACTGGGGGAGGTAAATCATCACATGGGCTTTTAGGTCACATGTGGAGAATGGCACGGTGGTATATCCTACCTCATTGGAAGGGAGGATTTGCTACCAACACGGCGACTGGGTGTCCGTGAGGACTCCCCAAGGGAGATGCAGGTCCGCTTGTAAGGGGACCGTACTGTGGAAAATACGCACAGGGGGAAAAGTCCACATGGGAGCCCGTCCTGTGGAGCACCTATTCCAGTACGGGGTAAATTGAGTAAATTGTTCTTGGTCGGCGAATTCCTCCGCTGAATTCGTGGACCAGAGGGCTAGGGAGGCCAGGTAGCCGAGTTTGTGGGAACTCCTGGGGTCAAGGCGCACGGTATTACCTCAGTGGAGGGAAAGGACACACTGTGCAAGTGGTCCACCCGGTCAGTTTGTCAGCATGTACCGAGTTCTACAGGCTCGGACCTGAGAAAACACGGGACAAAACCGACTCAACCCTGAGATTGTAAAATCTCGCAAAGGTATTGGGTGCTGCTCAACCTGCTGCTCTGCATATGACTGCTAGGGAGGTGCCCCTGGCCAGAGCCCATGAGGATGCAACACTCGTTGAGTCTGCTCGGACCCGCAAGGGGGGAGGCACGACTTGGGTGCGATAGGCCAACGTAAGTCCACTACCCAGCATTCCCTTTCCGCTGTCCACCAAAGTAGACAAAGAGCTGCTCAGAACATTTAAAGCTCTGCGTACGGTCCAAGTAGATACGCAAAGCATGTGCTGGACACAGCAAAGAAGGGGCTGGACCTGCCTCCTCCCGGGGCAGCGGTTGCAGGTTCACTACCTGGTCCCTGAAGGGAGTGGTAGGAACCTTGGGCACATAGCCCGGTCGTGGTCTTGGGATCACATGAGTGTCTACCGGACTGAACTCCAGGCAGGTGTTGCTGACAGAGAACGCTTGCAGGTCCCCCGACCCTTTTGATAGAGGCGAGCACAATCAGGAGGGCCGTCTTCAAGGAGAGGGCCCTGAGTCTGACTGATTCTAAGGGGGGGTCTCTGAAGGCCCGAGAGGACCACTGAGAGATCCCAGGAGGGGAACAGGCTCAGCCGGGAGTGATCTAACCTCCAGGTGCCTCTTAGGAACCTGATAATTAAGTTGTGCTTACCCAAAGACTTGCCATCTACTGTGTCATGGTGGGCTGTGATAACAGCTACATACACCTTCAAGGTGGAGAGGGACAGCCTCCCCTCCTACCTCTCCTGCAGGAATGAAAGCACTGACCTAACTGCGCACCTCTGTGGGTCTTCAGCCCGGGAAGAACACCAATTTGCTCCACTTCAGGGTGTAGAAGGGGCTCTGGCTTGGTTAATCATGTCTACGACAGCAGGTGGTAGATCAGCTAGATCTTCCACATACCGTCCAGGGGCCAGACGTTGAAGTTCCAGAGGTCTGGGTCTGTGAGCAGCGTGCAGAACCGAGAAACCAATCATCCAGCCGCGAAGGCTGTGGGGAGGACAGAGGGTTCCAGTCCAGCCCCACGCTAACGGCGGCCTGGGCAAGCATGTCGGACATCTGGGCATCAGCCTCAGACTGGGCGTGCTGGCCCGCAGGCAGTAGCCCAGTCGAGTGATCCGCATCAGATGCCAAATTTTCATTAAAAGAGAAATTTTCATTAAAACGCTGCCTCGGTGTGATCACTGCCCAGACACACGAGACAGCGCCTGTGGCCGTCAGGAGCGGAGAGCACTCTATCGCATCCAGGAACTACACATGTGCGGAAGGGCATCTTTATAAAGCCGCGTCCTGAAAAGGATGTTCAATGCCGCTGTGTATTGCTCTTTTAGAGAAAATACTCTTTTAATGAAAATTTCTCTTTTACTGCGCTGTCGAAGCACCCAGAGGCAAAGCTGCACTGCCATGCAGAGAAGGAGAAAGCCACTGACATGCGCCGTAGATCCAACAGCAATCGCTCAGAGATGGGAGGGACAGTGTGTGACTCGCAGCTCATTGCATACACAACCAGTCGGCTCCGAAGAAAATTTCTGAATGAAACAGATGCATTTCCCTCCCTTTGTACCCGTATGTCCAGGGCGGGACATGCAAATTCTGTCTGCCAATTTCTCATTGGCCTTTTTTCATAGATCAGAGATGCAAAAGGCTCTCAAGAGAGACCCCTAGTGTTGCTTCTTCGACACAACATCGAAGTGAGCGACAGACGGGGAACTGATAGATTTATATGCTGTTAATTTTTCTCCCTATTCTAAAGAAAATTGAGAGCTCAAAGTATTTGTTTAGACTAGTTTCCCACCCTAGTTTGAACAAGGTGGATGCCTTTTTTTGTTCGCATGGTACAATTTCTGAGGTAAGTAACAAGCGTTTGTCCGTTTTTACTGTAAGGATGAGCGATACCACTTATTTTCTTTTCAATACCAATAATATCAAATCCAATATCGTCAATACCGATACCAATACCGATACTACTATTACATTTTTTTTTTTGGGGTGATTTCTTGGGATAAAATGGGTCATTTAAGATATTATATATATATATATATATATATATATATATATATATATATATATATATATATATATATATGACAAATTATGATAAAATAATATCTAATATCTAAAATATAATATCTTGGATATATTTTTTTACATTGTGAGCCTAAACAGACAATTATTAGACTTCTGTTTTATTTACCCTTACAAAAATTAACCATAGGTTCACTACAGTAGGCTAACTATAGTTTAAACATGGAATTTAGTTAAACCATTGTTACCACACACTTATTACTACAACATTACTGTAGTAAAACCATGGTTTAAGAAAGTCATACACATCTGGGATGGCATGAGAGTGAGTAAATGATGCGAGAATTGTAATTTTTGGGTGAACAGTCCTTTTAATGGTGAGTGTACTGAAAAGTTGTTTTCACGTGTTATGTTAGAATATGTTTATGTTATAAGTGTGTCGAAGTTAACGCGTTAATAATTTGACGGCACACATTTTTAGTGGTGTCAACGGGTAATGTGACCCTTTGAATAAAACGTAATTCATGAGAAGCGAGTCAGTTTGTGCAAACACTGCTAATGTCACATTGACTGTCGGGAAAATCATGGGAGACATTATGCTGATTCCTGCGCCAAGCATTTTATCAATGTAGCACAGCAGTAGAACTTTGTAAAATGATTGCAGCTGCAAGACGGCATGCGGGGCACTACGAAAGTTGCAAGGCGTGGTGTGAGCACAAGGTGAAGCCAGTGGAGTTTCAAGGAAGTTGGTGCCTTACTCAGACTGCGTAATATGTGTATAGAGAGCTTACACAGACTGCGTAATATGTGTAAAGGGAGCGGCATGATCGATTACCGCCGAACGGAAACCCTGCTGCTGCCTAAAAGGTCCTGTCACGGTCTCTTTTTGCCAATGCAGAAGTTGGAGACATTTCTAGAACCCTGCAGGTAATCTACACTGTCATTAGCCCATTTAATCCCACCAGTTACAATTGTGACTGGGGTCTAAAAGTTTTTAATCTATTTTTTTTTTTTTTGTCAATTCAGTTGTCAATTGTAAATTGTAATTTCTGCATGAGTGGTGCAAATAGTCCCATGACCAGAGCTATTTAATTCCACAGTGCTCCTGGAAAGATTATGTCTGTTAAAACTCCATAAAAATAAATCCTAAAATAAATCCTGTCATAATACACATACAACTGTGAGAAATATGAGACATTGTACTTTTGCATAAGACTAACTGCTGAACAAGATGTTAGTTCCGCTGAACAAGATGTTCATTCTAACTTGTCTTTCTCTTTCTTACTTGTTTCTCTTTCGTGGAAGAAACTATTCCGCTATTGTGTAGCCCACTATGTTAAACTAGGTCAACCCATATAAGGTGAAGAAACTATTAAATTCTATTGGGTTATACTGCTTTACTGAATGATATATAAAGATGTGCTTGAACAATAAACGACAAGAGAAGGAACTGATACACTCTGTATAGTTGTCATTTATTTCTCTTCCCTCATGGGTTCGGAGGAGCAAACTCAACAAATGCAGACTGAGACAAACTATTGATAGAGGGACCAAAGAAAACCAATCTTTACTAAGTAAACTCCAGGGATTTCTTACAGTTTTGGGGGCTCGTCCCGGGATTTCTCCAGACAGGTAAGGTCAATCTATTTATTTGACAATATTCCTGTCTGCTGAGAAATCGAATAAAACATAGATTCCATTTTTGCGCCGTGTTAGGGTACCTCTTTTTCAAGAGATGTTTTGCCCTAATAGGAATATAGGAAGAAAGTTATACCTTATTTTACTAACACGGTAATACTGTGGTGTTTCAGTTCACTACACATGATTAAAAATTTTAGAAAAAGGGTTCATGCATCAGTGTGCCCCTGCATAGGGAGCTCTAGCTCTGTGAGATACAGAAAGGAAGTAGAATACTTCAGATTTACTGTTGCAGTTTAACATATCCTCACTAAGGTGGGAAGAGGACTGGATAAAGTCCTAGGGAAATAAGATTATTGTAAATCTGATTAAGTAAAGTTATTACATTTTTAGATTACAATATATATATATATATATATATATATATATATTTAAACTCTGATACATACATGGGATATGTGCATGGTTACAGTCACACCTCGATAGTTCAAATTGATAAAATCCAAGTAAAATTTGGCACTCAAGTAATAACATTTCCATTAGATAAATGGAATATAAAACCGCTATTGGCATGGTTGCAGGTCAGAGGTCCCCTGGTTTTCAACACAATGCCAATAAGCAATGAAGAACATGATAAAAGGATAGACGGTCTGAAAGGAATAAACACCTACTGACCCATTACAATTTCGGAGGGGAAAAATACCATCGATTGTGACTCAGTCATCAAATTAAACAAGTTTTATATTACACTAATATAACATAGGCATAATATTACTGTACATGACCATAAAATTGTGATTACGATCATAAAATTCCTATCGTAATTATGTTTAATACTGCATACCACTGATGAAAATGTTAACTGTAATAATGTAAATTGTAAATTGTAGATGAATGTTAAAGTAACTTTAGACTCTGTGTAACCTCAAATGCTTCAGAGTTTCATCTCACCAGATCATAGGCGAGCAGTGCGAGACCAACTAGGTTGAGAAAAGCAGAAATACCTGGCCCAACTGAAACCAATCAAGTAAACTGTGATATTTGAAAAATTAAAACTGACATTTTGAAAATATTATAAAGATATGGGATCTGACATAAGCTGTCCACTTCCTGACGAAACTCCAAAACAATGGATGTTTTGTAATTACCATGGATACAATACTGAACTGTTTATTAGTAGGAAAAACGCAGTTAAATGCACATCCAAGAGATGGTTCATTTAGCAATAGGGACATGAGCAAAGCTAAATCTATGGTAATAGGGGGATGGGGGACCCACAATGGGATTATGTTGTGTGTTATAATCTTATAGTATATATATGTGTGTGACAAATCTTAAACAATGTATGCCTGCTAACAAATAATGAACGATCTGTGTAACTAACTAGAAAATACACTCACCTAAAGGATTATTAGGAACACCATACTAATACTGTGTTTGACCCCCTTTCGCCTTCAGAACTGCCTTAATTCTACGTGGCATTGATTCAACAAGGTGCTGAAAGCATTCTTTAGAAATGTTGGCCCATATTGATAGGATAGCATCTTGCAGTTGATGGAGATTTGTGGGATGCACATCCAGGGCACGAAGCTGTGACTGTGGGGGCCATTGTAGTACAGTGAACTCATTGTCATGTTCAAGAAACCAATTTGAAATGATTCGAGCTTTGTGACATGGTGCATTATCCTGCTGGAAGTAGCCATCAGAGGATGGGTACATGGTGGCATAAAGGGATGGACATGGTCAGAAACAATGCTCAGGTAGGCCATGGCATTTACACGATGCCCAATTGGCACTAAGGGGCCTAAAGTGTGCCAAGAAAACATCCCCCACACCATTACACCACCACCACCAGCCTGCACAGTGGTAACAAGGCATGATGGATCCATGTTCTCATTCTGTTTACGCCAAATTCAGAAATCTGAAAACAGAAATCGAGATTCATCAGACCAGGCAACATTTTTCCAGTCTTCAACTGTCCAATTTTGGTGAGCTCTTGCAAATTGTAGCCTCTTTTTCCTATTTGTAGTGGAGATGAGTGGTACCCGGTGGGGTCTTCTGCTGTTGTAGCCCATCCGCCTCAAGGTTGTGCGTGTTGTGGCTTCACAAATGCTTTGCTGCATACCTCGGTTGTAACGAGTGGTTATTTCAGTCAAAGTTGCTCTTCTATCAGCTTGAATCAGTCGGCCCATCCTCCTCTGACCTCTAGCATCAACAAGGCACTTTCGCCCACAGGACTGCCGCATACTGGATGTTTTTCCCTTTTCACCCCATTCTTTGTAAACCCTAGAAATGGTTGTGCGTGAAAATCCCAGTAACTGAGCAGATTGTGAAATACTCAGACCGGCCCGTCTGGCACCAACAACCATGCCATGCTCAAAATTGCTTAAATCACCTTTCTTTCCCATTCTGACATTCAGTTTGGAGTTCAGGAGATTGTCTTGACCAGAACCACACCCCTAAATGCATTGAAGCAACTGCCATGTGATTGGTTGATTAGATAATTGCATTAATGAGAAATTGAACAGGAGTTCCTAATAATCCTTTAGGTGAGTGTATATGTTAAAACCTAAATGATAAGTGAATGTGAAAGTGCATTTCACCAGCTGCATTTCTGACACTGGAGGCAGGGGAACTTTGAAACAGTTTCTACATTGGAAATTCTTTAGGCAGGGGAACCTAGAAACAGTTTTTACATGGGAAATTCTTTAGACAGGGAACTGATAAGAACAAACCAATAGAAGGCAAAACCAGTAATCCCACTGCGGCAAAAATGAACCAACGGGATGATTGAAACTTATCTCTTAAAATAAGGCAAAAATAAGCCAATCAAAAGAGTAAAAAAATGAGAACAAAGGAATACACCCTGGGTCAGAAATGTAGAAAAGAAGGGAACACAGGAGAAACAGGGTCTTTTTGAGCAGAGCTTACGGGTGAAGCAGACTAGATCCCCAGCTGGATGAATGATTTTTGTACTTATTCTTTCTTGTTAATAAATACAATTTTTACCTTTAAACTTTGACTTCGTGTCCTCAGAAAAGAACACTACAATTACAAATATTTGAAAGAGTCGTATGATGTATAAAAAAATAAATAAATAATATGAAACCAGTCTGGGACCAAGGGCCAGACCACAAACAGCCCTAATAGCAAAAGTACACCACCGCCACGTCATACAAAGTTGCCGTGAGCGCTCCTAGTGCAACAACACCATACACCCCCCCCCCCCCCCCCATACCCCACTGTAACATCGCAACCACAAACGATAAATTAGAAACAGCAGGGACAAAGGAAAATGCCGTAGCTGCATTTCCTTTTATCCAGTGCCCAGACGGATATAAAATCATTCCACTAACTATGACAGAGGCACTAGCAATATGCAAGGAATTACCGACCCAGTTTAGTATCCTCTACAATACGATGAATGTTTTAAAGAAACTTATGACTTACAGTCAATTGACTGGACGTGATTATAGATTCATACTGTCCAAAAGCTTACCTCCAGAAATAACTGAACTGATGTTAATTGATAAAGTGCCTATGTTGGATACAAAATTTGATCAGCCACAAATAGAGGAAGGAAGAACCAGGTCAGGTAAAGACTTTAAAATCAACATAGACTGGGCATGGGGAGACAATGATGCTTTGCTGATATTTTTTAAAGACCTCCTCACATTCCTGCAGAGTATGGCAGCATCTAGACAAGATATACATTTTTCCAGAATATCCATTCTGCTTATTAGGTTGTGATCTGATGCATAAAATTGGGGCTAAGATAACATTTGAATCTAACTCTCTCCAATTGCTGTTCCCCTCAGTATATTCCCAGTCTGTGTACACAGGATGTTGTGGTGATGTCTGCAGTTTCACATCTGCTGAATCCTCAGTTCAACCAGGCGCTATGGGCCACCAACAAAGACGAAGCTGGCCTCATTGATGTCAGACCATATATTGCAAAACTCCGCTCTGACGTGATGGTATACTGCAAAACAATACCCACAATCAAAGGAAAAGGAGGAAGGTATAGGACCCATAATAAAACAATGTTTTTTGTAAATATAACTCCATATAACACTCCAATGAATCCTGTAAAGAAGGCCAATGGCACTTGGCGCATAACTCAAGATCTGAGAAAGATTAATGATTTAATCATTCCACTCTCACCGGTGGTGCCTGATGTATGTACAACTCTAAATTCAATATCTGCAGATCACACTCATTTTACTGTAATCGACTTGTGTTCTGCCTTTTTCAGTGTACCAGTATCTCATGCTACACAGCCTCTGTTCGCATTCACATACAGGGGCCAACAGTACACTTGGTGCCGTCTACCACAGGGTTTCCGAGACTGCTGTATTCTCCGCTGTAGTGCACACCACGCTGAAAGACACAAAGCTTCCACCACAGACTTGTTTGCTACAATATGCAGACGATATTCTAGTTTCCAGCCCCGACACTGGATCCTGCACAGCTATCTCAACTATTGTCTGCAACATTCTGGCACAGGCTGGATTCAAAGCATCCAAAGAGAAACTGCAATGGGTGAAACTGAAAGTTGACTATCTCGGTCAAGAACTGCAAAAGAGCCTGGGTGCTGAACTGCTCTCTATATGACAAGATTCTGAGAGAAGCCACACTCTCAGGGGCCGAAGAAACCATTAAGTGGATAGCTGAGATAGACATGGCTTTTAAGCATCTCCGGAGCAGCCTTAGCTCCCCACCAGCTCTGAGCTTACCCAACTATGGTGAAACATTCCACCTTTACGTACACAAGGCGGAGGGTACAGCAGCAGCGATCCTTGCACAATCCCATGGTGGCACCTACCGACCAGTTGCGTACCCCTCAAAGACCCTTGATTCGGTCGCTAAAGGCCTCCCTGCGTGACTATGAGCCGTGGCTGCTGCAGCATTGATGGTGCAAGATGCAGAGCGTATTGTTCTCTCACATCCGCTCATTGTGCATAACATTACCACCCAACACATGACCGTTCAACATCGCTCAGGCTATGAAGCAATTTTATTGGCAACTGCTAATCTGACCATTATGCCGACCTCCGTGATACCGAAATAAACACATGCACTTCCTGATGTTTCATCATCTGCCCTGGAGGAGGGGGACCATTGGTACGTCGATGGGTCCTGTTTGAAGCCAAATGATTCCATATACTGATGTGGCTACGCTGTAAATGAACTTCCTAATTGAATCATTGAGGCCTACTCCCTCCCATAAAAATTGGCACCGGCTGCTGAACTATTTGCATTAATTAGAGCATGCCAACTGGCGAAAGGAAAACCCATTAACATATACACAGACTCAAAATATGCATATGGGGAGGTGCACGATTTTGCAAAAATGTGGGAAGAGAGGGATTTCAAGACAGCAGAAGGAAAACCTATATCACACCAAAACCTAGTTGCAGAATTACTCAGAGCAGCACAACTCCCAACGAAACTAGCTGTCATAAAGGTCGCAGGCCACATGACAGGGGAACTAGAGGAGGCGAGAGGAAACAGATTGGCTGATTAAATAGCAAATTTGGCTTCAAAGGAAGTCGTGATAAGCCCAGATCTAAATCAAGGTGAAGAAACTGTTTCTATGATGCAGTAAACTTTAGTAAAAGATATTGACGTAAAACTTTTACAGGCAAACCCATCTGAATCTGATATTCAACAATGGGCCTTGAATGAAGTGAAACCGGATCAGAGTAATTTGTTAAGAGACAAGCAGGGTCGTCTGGCCCTGCCCAAAAATGAATGACACCATCAAGTGTAACTAAACTCTATCCTTTTGAGATACTAATGGGTAGGCCTTTCGGACCCCGTGGGTCAGAGGCCGCGCTGGCTTTCTCTCCACAGGTGACACGGAGGTGGTGATCAAGGAATACGTGGATTCCCTAATCAAAACATTGAATGGCATTAATGGTGATATCTCTCTCTCTCTCTCCCTATGCCCACAGAAAAACCCACTCACCCATTTGTTCCAAATGAACAGGTCCTAGTGAAGAGTCTAAAACTGACTAAGTTGGGAGAGATGAAATATCTGGGCCCAACCACAGTGCTGGCAGTAACAAGAACCGTTGTGCTGAGCACCAGAGGAGGGTAATACTGATTTGAGGGGATAAAGTGAAAGCACTGGAGGAGCTGAACATGCAGCGCTAGTGCCTAACTGACACCCAAGAATTAGGAGGCCCTGAGGAGGGATAAACTTGGAGTATTTAATCCAAAGAACAACTAAACCAAGTAGAAATCTACCAAGAACTATTTTATGTAAAATATTCGGCCACAGCCCCACCTGTAGCTGTGACCCAGAAAGACTGTCTCTACCTATCATAACCAACCACACAGATGAAGAAAAAGAGAAATTCATTAACCTCTCCAAATTATAGGCCAGAAGATCAAAGAATATGGACTCAAGTTGATACATTTTTCCAATCATTCCTTGCTCCCGTTGGTGTTGCGACTGTTATGAATCAAGTAGAAATTAATAGGTTTGATCTAGTAATGTTCATTAATGATACAATGAAGGTAATGGAATGTGTAAAGAAAGAGCTTAGAGCTCTGCATTTAATGGCACTCCAGAATAGAATGGTCCGCGACCAATTGAACACTGCTCAAGGTGGCGTATGTGTAATGGTAGGTGAAGCATGTTGTACATATATCCCAGAAGAGGATGGAACAGGTGGAATTATAGAATTAGGAATTAAGAACATTTCTGAGCTAGTTAAAAGATCACAAGCACGCACCACCAATGAAGACTATGATTTCCTTTCTTGGTTTTGGACTTTGCTGTATAAAATTGAACACGCTGCATTGATTGTAATAATCATACTTGTTGTATTTGCATTACTTGCTTGTCTATGGCCTTGTATCATGAGTGTGATCAAGAAGATGATCCGAACGCATGTAACCACAGCTGTATGTTACACTGTAATGAGAGAATGAGAGGTAGGAGCTTTAATGTCCATGGAATGCAATGTTGAATAAGTAAAGATTTGTGATCTCTCCGTGATCAAAGGGGGCAATGTGAGATATAAGATTATATGAGACATTGTACTTTTGCACAAGACTAACTGCTGAACAAGATGTTCGTTCTAACTTGTTTTTTTCTTTCTTACTTGTTTCTCTGTCATGGAAGAAACTATTCTGCTATTGTGTAGCCCACTATGTTAAACTAGGTGAACTAGGTGTAAACTAGGTGTTCCTCTTCCCTCATGAGGTTCGGAGGTGCAAACTCAATGAATGCAGACTGAGACAAACTATTGATAGAGGGACCAAACAAAACCAAACTAAACTCTTACAACAACTATTATATTTTGTACACAATTTGAATTGCGTTGTGTTGTGTTAATTTTCTGTTGTTCAACTTTGGTAGGTTTTGTGTGGATGACTGAAAAATACATCAGGATCTGGAAGAATTTTTTGTCCACTCATGTTTATAAAGATATTGTGATTAATCATGATTAACTACAAAAAACTATGCGATTATTCATGATTAAATATTTGAATCGTGTGACAGCCCTATAGAAGCCCAGACAGAATCTGTGCAGGCAGAAAACTCTATTTAGAGGTCCGCATGGGCCTAAAAATGAAACCCGTACCCGAGACCGTGTGGCCCGTCCGTACTTGGCCCGAATATTACCTTCAGATTTTAAGCCTGAACCCGACCCAAAATCTTTTACTATCTACTTTCTTCTCCTAGCAAGTACTGTTGCAATAGGCTATATTTTATGTAAGCATAAAGCATCAGTTTTGAAACAGTAAATGTAAACTTGTTCTCTCTTGAGTGCCGAAAGATACCTCTGCTCTATGAAAAAAGGCCAATGGCGAACAGTATTTGCATACCCCGCCTCCGGATACAGATATAAAGGCGAGGGAAATACGCTCGTTCATTCAGTAATTTTCTTCTGAGCCGATGGTCGTGTGTATGCAGCCAGCTGCGAATGACACAACTGATCCTGCTTCTGATCCTCTGACGCTCTGCTTTGCTGTTGGATCTACGGCGCACTTCAGCGGCTTTTCTCTTCACTGCCGGCGTGCAGTTTGCCCCTGGGCGCTTCGACAGCGCAGAGTTAAGAGTTGAAAGAGTGATTTTCTCTGTAAAATAGTTTATTTCTCTGAAAGAGCATTACACAGCGGCGTTGAACATCCTTTTCAGGACGCATCTTTATAAAGATATAATTTCCGCCCCTGTGTAGTTTCTGGATGCGGTGATCTCTCCCCACCTCTCTCGGTCATAAAAAGCTGTCTTGCATGCCTGGGCTGCGATCACACGCAGGCAGCGTTTTATGAATGGTTCATGTTCTCAGTGCGAGAACATAGCCATGGCAACATTGCGGTTGCGCGGCTTTCTTTTGTAATGAGAGAAAGCCACTTCAGCCGCCCCCCGCGCTCCGCCTTCTTCCTACGGGATCGGCGCAGGCGCTGCGGGCGATGAAGGCGATTTTAGGGACTATGACAGGCTCTGTTCGCCGGGTAAACCCCCTCACCTACGGGCGTGCCCAGTCAGTGTTGAAGTGCCTCGCCACCTTCAGGCCGGGCACAGCGGTCCCTTTAAAACCTTTCCAGAGGCTCCTGGGGCATATGGCGTCCTCCACGGCAGTCGCGTCGCTGGGGTTGATGCATATGAGACCGCTCCAACACTGGCTTCAGACCCGAGTCCCGAGACGAGCTTGTGCCACGGCACACACCGGGTAACAATCACCCCCGCCTGCCGCCAAGCATTCAACCCCTGGACAGACCTCTGTTTCTTATGGACAGGAGTACCCCTACAGCAGGTGTCCAGACGCGTCCTGGTCACGACCGACGCCTCCAGATTGGGTTGTGGCGCCATTTGCAATGGGCACGCAGCCTCAGGTTGGACAGCACCACTGCGGTCGTGTACATAAATCGCCAAGGCGGCGTACGCTCCCGCCAGATGTCACAACTCGCCCGTCGTCTCCTCCTTTGGAGCCAGCACCGACTCAAGCCGCTGTGTGCCACTCACATCCCCGGCAACCTCAATGTGATAGCGGACGCGCTGTCACGACAACGCTTTCCTGGTGGAGAGTGGAGGCTTCACCCCCACTCGGTTCAGCTGATTTAGGAATTGTTCGGCAAGGCCCAGGTAGACCCCTCTGCCTCCCGAGAGACCTCCCACTGCCCGCTCTGGTACGCCCGCTCAGAGGCTCCCCTCGGGGCAGATGCACTGGCACACAGCTGGCCGGTGGGGCTGCGCAAGTACGCATTCCCCCAGTGAGCCTTCTTGCACATGTGCTTTGCAAGGTCAGGGAGGATGAGGAGCAAGTCACTCTCGTGGCTCCTTACTGGCCCACCCGGGCCTGGTTCTCGGACCTTGTACTCCTCGTGACAGCCCCTCCCTGGCGAATTCCCCTGAGGAAGGACCTTCTTTCTCAGGGACGGGGCACGCTCTGGTATCCGCACCCAGACCTTTGGAACCTCCACGTCTGGCCCCTGAACGGGACGTGGAAGATCTAGCTGGTCTACCACCACGGTCATAGCCACGATCATCCAAGCCAGAGTCCCTTCTACCAGGCAACTCTACGCCCTGAAATGGCGTCTGTTCGCGAATTGGTGTTCTTCCTGGGCAGAAGACCCACAGAGGTGCGCAGTTAGGTCGGTGGTCCTGTTCCTACAGTAGAGGTTGGAGGGGAGGCTGTCCCCCCGCTGTCGCAGCTCACCACGACCCAGTAGACGGCAAGTCTCTGGGTAAGCACGACTTAATCGTCAGGTTCCTAAGAGGTGCCCGGAGGTTAAACCCCTCCCGGCCAAACCTGTTCCCCTCCTGGGATCTCTCGGTGGTCCTCGCCGGTCTTCAGAGATCCCCCCCCGAGCCGCTAGAATCAGTTGGCTCAGGGCCCTCTCCTTAAAAAGACGGCCCTGCTGATCGTGCTCGCTTCCATCAAGAGGGTCGGGGACCTGCAAGCGTTCTCTACTAACGACACTTGCCTGGAGCTCGGTCCGGCAGATACTCATGTGATCCTAAGACCTCGACCGGGCTATGTGCCCAAGGTTCCTACCATGCCCTTCAGGATCTGGTAGTGAACCTATAAGCGCTGCCCCGGGAGGAGGCAGACCCAGCACCCTCACTGCTGTGTCCGGTACGTGCCTTGCATGCCTACCTGGAACGCACCCAGAGCTTCAGGTGCTCTGAACAGCTCTTTGTCTGCTTTGGAGGACAGCAGAAAGGGAACGCTGTCTCCAAACAAAGGTTGTCCCACTGGGTGGTGGACGCCACTCTGCTGGCCTATCAAACACAGGCCGTGCCACCCCCTCTGCGGGTTCGAGCCCACTCTACTAGAAGCGTGGCATCCTCATGGACACTGGCCAGGGGCACCTCCCTAGCAGACATTTGCAGAGCTGCAGGCTGGGCAGCACCTAACACCTGTACAAGATATTACAATCTCAGGGTTGAGTCAGTCTTGTCCCATGTTTTCTCAGGTCCAAGCCCGTAGAACTCGGTACACGTCGACGGTCTGACCGGGTGAATCGCTTGTTCCAGCGCCGTTTCCCTCGGCCGAGGCAAAACAGTGCGCTTTCTTTTCCAAGACCTAGGTCCCTGGTTGATTCCTCCCTAGCCCTTTGGGCCAGCGCAGCAGTTCAGCGGAGGAACTTGCTGGCCCAGTCCACTACGGGTACCCCAGGCTACCCCTACTGGAATAGGTGCTCCACAGATCAGGCCTCCTACGGGACTCCTCCTGTGTGTACTTCCGCGGTACGGTCACCTTACGAGCTGACCCGCGTCTCCCTTAGGCAGTCCTTTGCTGCCCTCCGGTCGCCGCGTTGTAGCAACTCCCCCCTTCTCGAGGTTGGATCTACCACCACGTCATTCTTCCCACATGTGACCCAAGAGGCCATGTGATGTATTTTGCCACCTCTACCTCCCCTTTCGGGTGGGTGTGGCCTCCGCAGGGTCTTTTCCCCGTAAAAGAATAGGAATTCGGGATAAGACCCCTTTCCCTCGATGCGGTAAGGGCCCCGGCTGCTCTTGCTCTATGCCGAGAAAACATAGAGAGAAAAGAGGCCCAGCCAGGCTTGACCCGTTCCCTAGTTGGGAGCGTCACCTTGTTCCCCCCTAGGGTAACCAAAAGGATTCTGACGACTTTTTTGGGGCATTGGGGAAGAGTACGTGCAGCCTCAACACAGTTGGTTGCTTGTGCACGTAAAAATACCTGCCCGCTTCTGTGTAAGCAGTACACGTACACGGCTCAGCGCATGCCGAGTTTTGAAGTGGACCCCTAGTGTCGCTTCTTCAACACGATGTCGAAGTGAGCGACAGATGGGGAACGTCTTGGTTACGTATGTAACTTCCGTTCCCTGATGGAGGGAACGAGACGTCGTGTCTTCCCGGCCACGTCGCTGAGCCGAGCCGAGCCGCTGAGGTGCCCGGAACACTCCCGGCTCCTCAGAAAAATCCTGAATGAACAAGCGTATTTCCCTCGCCTTTATATCCGTATCCGGAGGCGGGGTATGTAAATACTGTTCGCCAACTTTCATTGGCCTTTTTTCATAGATCAGAAGCATCTTTTGGAGCTCAAGAGAGGCTCCTAGTGTCGCTTCTTTGACACGAAGTCTCGTTCCCTCCAGCAGGGAACGGAGGTTACATACGTAACCGAGACGTTCGGCGATGTCTGCACCATATGCCCCCTCTTCTTCACTAGTTTAGTCTCTGCGTTGTGCTAGGGTGTGAGTGAGAAAGGAGAGGGGACACCAACCGTTGCTGTATTTGAAGCAGGGCAGCTCTCTTTTATTATTTTCCCTCTCTCTACATCCGGCATAAGGGGAACAGCAGGCTTCCCAGAGGGAACACAAATCTGTTTAGTTCACATATTCATTGTAACAGCACATATATAAAAAAAAATTCCCCATAAAATCATTTAAATAAAAGTGGTAGTATGTTTCAATTAAATATGGTTCACAAAACTATTAAAACACATAAAAGTAAAGAAAACAAAGATAAATACTCTGATATACAAAAATAAAGACAGACTATTAACAATTGTTAAATGAGTCTCAGAAACAGGATTAGATTTACTGAAATGCAATCAGCCACTCAATTTTGAATTACTCAAAAGTACAAAAAAAAATGAATTTGAACACCCATCTTCCACAAACAACAACATCTACCTTTCTAGAAACTTTTTAACCTGTGAATAATTGTACTGTAGAACATGGATGGGCAATATTGAAAAATAAATTAATTAGATTAACACTCCGATAAAGAGCACACTTCTTACCTTCCCAGAGGGAACACAAATCTGTTGCTTAGCAACAGCTTCAACACTCTAATGAAAGGCTCAGTAACACAATTTGGAACAAAAGAAATTACAGCTCCTATGGTGTATTTCTTAGAAAATAATGTAGCTCTTAGAAAAAAGGTGTTTCTGTCATTCAGTTACATCCTGACATATATTTTGATAAAATATCCTTGATACAGCAGTATTCTGACATATGTCCTTGATGAAGGCTTTTATGAAATATTGTTTGTCTCATTAAACTGCTTGATGTATTTCTTGCAAAACACTTTTAATAAGTTAGATATCTCTTATATTACATATTTTGACGTGGTGTCTGACTTAATGTTGAATGTGTGATAAGTATTTTCAAAGCTTGCATTTAAAGTCATAATATTGTGTGTGAACAAAAGAAGCCGCCTCATTTCTAAGGGTACACTGAACTGTAGGTCAAGGTAAAAGGTATGTGCTGAGGACACGGCTGTTTTTCTCTTAACACATGTTTCTAAGTTAAAAGCATTCTTTCCTTGAACAGTGACATATGTCAAAAAATGAGGAGTTACCAGTTGTATATGAAAGAAATATGTTTTTTAAAAATAGATAAGTGAAGGACTTTCCACCAATATTTAATTAATGAAGAACAAAGAACATATTGGTGGCGAGGGAAAGAGACAAGGACAATGATACCATTGGCTAGAGATAATGAGTAGAAAGATAACAAAAAGGTATATAACTGGGGACTTAGAAAAATGAAGTCAGAACAGACAGCTGACTGGTCTCATGTAGTTTGTTGGTGTTCAATAAACTATAACTTTGGCATCTGGAACTTGGGACTCCGAGAGTTTTCTTACAACTTAGAGAGAATCATCGTGAATATTTCCACGACACTCCCCCTAGAGGGTGGAAGCCTTATAACATCCTCCCTACATAAACATACACTGTTTTATCAAGGCACAGCAGCCCCTTAGTACACTACAGCAAAAGGGAAAAAAGCATTGCCTTACTGTTTATGTGCTGAAACTTCTGGAATAATATGAAACAATACAGCAGTCCCCTCTTTGCAGCCTGAACTTGTTTAGAATGTTGAATCTTTGTGCAACCGTGCTCAAAACAATCTAGATGCAGCACAAAGAATGAAACAGTGTGCATGTGTCTCAACATTCATTTTTGAAAATCTGAAATTATTTTTAACTTGACATGGTGTTTAAAATGTGCCAGTCCTGCACGGGAAATGGTGGTTTCCCAACCACTGTGCCATGTCACACTAGTGTGCCGTGAAAGATTGTCAGGTGTGCCGTGGAAAATTATAAAATTCCTCAAAATAAATAATTAAAATTATTTTAATATTCCACAAAAAATAGAAAATAATTCTAATTTCAGGGATCCAAACTCCTTACCTTTCTGAGAAATTCACAGTTTTAAAACCATAATCAGTCACTTTTGTGATTTTGAAGAGCAATGATTAATGTGCGCTGCGGAATACAAGTCTATGAAGTGATGCCACTTTACACCAGTGTTTTTCACGCACACATTTTTGCTTTACCAATAATGTCTTTGAGAGTACTAAGCAACAAGAAATATTTAAAAACTGTCCAAATTTGTGAAGAGACATTGAATGTCTCATAATTTCTTTTAATTAAATATTACCTTATAGTTTACAAATATAAGAGACCCAAGTTACTAATTTAAATTCACCAAAAATATGATTAGACCTAAACATAAACAAGTCCTTTTATTACTTTCTGTTATCACAGCAACTGCATGCTTGTTTTCTCTCTTCCAAATATGTTTTCAATGTTTATTGTGCACATCTCCCGCTTTTTTACGTGGCAATTTGTAAAATGCTTTCTGTAACTCTTGTCACGTGGAGGGCAAAGTGCCACTTGACACTGGCATTGAATGGAGCATTGACACCTCGACTCAACTCATGTGAAATTCACTTTACAATGACAAAAGAGCATTATTGAAACTCAAAGTCTATTATTGTGGTCTTTTCTGATAAAAGCCATGCCCAGCAGTTTAAATAGGCTACTGTAGGAAAATGATACCATAGATCTGCTTTGTGTTTATAATTCTTATATTAAGTCAGTAGATTTGTAGGCATGCAAGTTTTAATAAAGGAGAAGGTAAGGACGTTATTGAAACTCACTATTATTATTGTCTTTTTGGATGAAAAATAATGCTCAGAGTGAAGGAAGATAGATCTATAGATCTGCTTTGTTCTTTTAATGCTTAAACACTATAAAGTCTCTTGGTAGATTTCGGTCATGAACAACTCTAAATGATTCACTGACTCACTCGTAGCACATAAGATGCTCATTTGTCATCATCTAGTGACATTTCCAGAAGGGGTCACTGAACTAATCAGTTAATAAAATTAATTAAAATTGAAACAGAAGCAAGCCTCTCCAAAATACTCTTTATTTTGCAGCTAATTCTGCACAATTGTAAACTTGAATAAGCTTGAATCACTAAAATAGCTGGAATTGGTGCTTTAAGCTTATTCTTTAAAAAAAAATATCCCCAGAAAAATGTTCATGGACCAGTGATTGTTTTTGCCCCTCACGAGTTTGCATCCCTGTAATTTGTTGTGGCATTGTAAGAACAAATCTACAAATTAGAAAAGAAGCAAATTTGTTGTTTTTTCATAACACATTTAGCGCTCTTGCCACCTGTGTCCTCACACAGTGTAGCCTACCTATGCGAAAAAAGGTTGGGAAACACTGGTTTAAACTATGGGAATACAGAACAGACATGTACAAAAACACATTCAGTGTGAACGGCCCCTAACTCCATTCACTTAAATATAGGAGAATATATTGTAACTGATTCAAGTTAAATGAAAAACATTCGTTCATATTAAATGAACACCATTCATTCAAGTTAAATTAACACTATTCATTCATGTTAAACTAACACCATTCATTTAAGTTTAAGTTTTACATGGTCCGTTTTATTGGATTTAAACTTTTTTTAAGAGAACTTACGTGGAACAATCACGTGGAACCACTGTCCATGACTGAATCATGTTCAGCCAAAGTGCTTCGGTGCAAAATTGCAATGACAGGCAGATGAAGATAATGAAATGTGAAGAACCCAAGTGCAGTTTACAAAACAGACATAAATGACTGGACTTGGCTTGACTTCATTAGACGCACCTGTGGCCAGGCTATAAATGGATGCATCACCAGGTGTCGTCAGATACTTCTTTTTGAAGAGCAGTCCTGGGACGTCCCAGTGCGGCACAGAAGCACAGCTTCTCGTTCTGCTTTTTTCAGGGAACAAGGGTTACACATAACCCGAGACGTTCCCTTTACAAAAAGCTTCACTATGATGCTATGGGGAACGCAATACCCACGCCACCGCACTGGGGCTGTCCGGACCCCTACGGTTGTGAAGTGTGCTCACAAAAACACGAGAGGTCTCAGACATGAGCTTGAGATGTCGACTCAAGGACGTAAGAGTCCGGAGTAGCAAAACATCTAACCCATAAAATTTGATGAATGTGTGCGGAAAAGGACCAGCCTGCCGCATCACAAACTTGTTCAGACATGAGCTTGAGATGTCGACTCAAGGACGTAAGAGCCCGGAGTAGCATGGACATCCAAGCTATAAAATCTGATGAATGTGTGTGGAGAGGACCAACCTGCCGCATCACAAACTTGTTCAGGCATGAAAGATTTAAGACATAAGATCTGAGGAATGTGTGCGGAGAGGACCAGCCTGCCGCATCACAAACTTGCTTAGACGTAAGCGTAGATGTCGACCCAAGGGCATAAGAGCCCGGGGTAGCAGGAACATCCAGTAACATGTCCATAAAACCAGATGAATGTGTGCGGAGAGGACCAGCCTGCCGCATCACAAACTTGCTTAGACATGAGCATAGATGTCGACTCAGGGGCGTAAGAGCCCGGAGTAGCATGAACATCCAAACCAAAGAGCCTGAAGAATGTGTGCGGAGAGGACCAGCCTGTCGCGTCACAAACTTGTTCAGGCATCAAAGATTTAAGCCATAAGATCTGAGAATGTATGTGGAGAGGACCAACCTGCCGAATCACAAACTTGCTTAGACATGAGCATAGATGTCGACCCAAGGGCACAAGAGCCTGGGCTAGCATGAACATCTAGTAACATGACCATAAAACCAGATGAATGTGTGCGGAGAGGACCAGCCTGCCGCATCACAAACTTGCTGCAGAGGGAGACCTCTAGCCAAGGCTTTAGAGGAGGAGAGCCCTCTGGTAGAATACGCCCTAAAACCTACTGGCGAAGCTTAACCGCGCACCTTGTAGACCCGGGCAATAATGTCTCTCACCCAAAGTGACATAGTCTTCCAGGAGGTGACCGCCCCCTGGCCTTGACTTTACGCCACTAGCAAAAGCGGTGGACATAAGTCTGAAGGGTACAGACTGGACAAAGTCTGAGAAGTCTTAGCTGCTCCGGCGTTACAAACGGCAGGGAGCAGAAGGCTTAGAAAATAACCGGCCACGGGTCACGAAAGGTACCTTGGGCAGGTAGTTAGGGTGAGGGTGCAAAGAATGCTTTTGGTCATAGCTTGGGCAAACTCTAAACAGGCCGGCAAAAGAGACAGAGCCTGTAGGTACCCAAGTCTCTTTAGAGATGTAATTGCCATAAGAAAAACCATCTTGAGAGTCAGAAGTCTACCAAACGCTGACTCTAGAGGTCTAAAAAGGGGGGGTCTTACCCTATGAAGAGGTCCTAGCAAGGATGCCTCTTAGGGGGCAAACTGCCCACCAAGGCGTGGCAAACCACAGTGGAGGCCACATAGAACCTGGCAGTGGCGAGGCAAGTGCCCGCTGACAGTTCTTTCTACAGAAAATCCAGAACTGAAGCAAACTGGCAGTTAGCTGGTTCTGTAATATGAACTTAGGGGGGGAAAGTGGGCGACTCGGGGAGAAGTAGAGGAGACATTGCGCTATCAACAGAGGCAAAGAGGTCCTCTTCTGCCCTGTAAAATCTACCCAGATCAGTTCCAAGTGGAGGGAGCCCTAGCACTTGAAATAGTCTTGATAACCTCAAGAGAAAACCCTGTGAACCTCAGTTGGTACCCTTAGGGGTCAAGCATGATAGGTTTCACAATTCGAACCAGTGAGAATACAGTGAGAGGTATTCGAGAAACATATCCTGTTCGGTCAGCGCAGCGCCATTAGAAGGAGGCAAGACCCTTGCTGGCGAACCTTGCCAAGACTCTCGGGAGCAGAAAAACCGGGGGACAAAAATGCATACAGACGCATTCAGGGTCATGTATGTGCCTTTAAGTCCAGACCCAAGGGGGCTGGGTGACTTAGGGAGAAGTAGAGGAGACATTGCGCTATCATAGAGGCGAAGAGGTCCTCTTCTGCCCTGGGAAATCTCACCCAGATTTGTTCACTACCTCAGAGTAAATCTGCTCCCACACACACGGGCATCCAGGGACGAAACTGTCCTGAGTGACAGGAGCTGCCCTGGGCCCAAGGAGGATCCAACGTGCCAGAAATTCAGCTGACGTGAACGTGGATCCCCCTGATGGATCACGTAAGAGGCTATCGCTGTATTGCCCACCCGCACCAAGACATGGCAGCCTCAGGAGAAAGTATTTCAGGGCCAGAAATACGGCCATCAGCTCGAGACAGTTACTCTGACAACCGAACTGACGACCCTCCTATCCCTTTAAGCCGGACGACCACTTAAGGCCGCTACCCAGCCCGTCAGGGAGGCGTCTGTCGTTAGCAGCCTGTGACGACAAGACGCACCTAGAGTGGAACCCAAGGTAAGAACCGGGGTCTGAACCACATAGAAAGGGAACGAAGCACCTGGCACGTAACCCTTATTTGTTTTAGGGGACCGGCCCTCGGATAAAACTCCCTGGCTTCTAGCCACAGCTGAGGCGGTCCCATGTGCAGAAGGTCCGAAGGGATCACCGCGGACACCAATGCTATGAGACATAGTATTCAATGATACTGACGAGCAGTGCAACCTTGACCTAGCCTGACCTTGCTCAGGGTGTTCTGAATGGGAACGATTTGTGCAGGAGACAATTATGTCTGCATCGTGACCGAATTCCATATAACCCCCAGATGAGTCAAGATGATATCCCTGTGCTGAACTGCCAGTTCTCGGAACTGCACTAGGATCAGCCAGTCGTCTGTCCATGCACAATCCATGCATTTCCTGAATGTGCGGGTTAATAGGGCTAGGCCAAATGGAAGAACCCGATTCTGGAAGGCTTGGCCCCCGAAAGCGAACCTCAGGAACTTCCTGTGCTGTGGCTCTATATGAAGATATGCGTCCATGAGATCGATGGTGACCAGCCAAACGTGATGTTGGGCTTGTGACACGATTGTCTTGATAGTCAGCATCTAGGACTTGAACACCCTGACCGAGCGGTTCAAGCCTCGAAGATCTAGAATCGGACACAACCCCCCAACCTTCTTGGGAACCAGGAAATATCTGCTGTAATAGCCTGACTCTTTCTCTGGGGTGGAACATGTTCTATGTCCCCTTTGACCAAGAGATTTGGCAGTTCTTTCCACAGTAGACATGCTTGTCCCGGTTTCATGGTAGTGGGAACCACGCCGTTGAAACGGGGAGGACAGCGAGCAAATTGAATTCTCTAGCCTCTTTCTACAGTTTCTAGAACCCACATAGAAATACCTGGCAGAAGCTTCCACACTGCCAGGTTCTCTGAGATGGGTATTATTTCTGACACTTCCTGTTGAGGGGATGTCGAGTGTTCCGCTTCCTGGATCAAGGCAGGAAGCAACGGTACATCCAACTCTTCCTTGGAAGCCTCTATCACCTGAAACACCAAAGGCAGCGAGAGTGAAGAGGTTTCGTGAGGGTATCAGGAGGGCCGAAGTGGATGATACACGTGCCCCATCCCGAGGGGAACTACCCCCACAAGGCTGGGTACAAGACCATCAGGGTTTCTTTCTCTTAGAAATCACGCCCCTGAGGTCTTGCAATGGGGGCTGCTGAGGGTGATGAACTGGACCCCAGTCTTTACAAGAGGGAGCACGATTCGCCACATTTTGTTTTAGAGCCTCCCGTCTAGAAGGACCGGGGTGGGGCTGGGTGGCCGATGGCCCCTCCCCCTGAGTGAGGTGCCCACACTCAGGTCCTTCAACAGATTTAGCCAAGTGCGCTTGTAACACTGCCATAGTGTGCAGGGCAACACCAGCCTGACCTGCTGCCTGATAAGCTTTCCCCACAAGCGTGGAGGTGGTCCTGCACAGCTTTGTGGGGAGAGTAGGTCTCTGTAAAGAGTTACAGAGACGTGGGTTCTGATAATTCACTCCTTTTTAATGGCCACAGTCTCATACAGCACTTCTTAGACAAACAACTTATGACACACACAATTCTAACTGAACATAAACAACAACGCTGGGCTGCTGTGTACATGCAGAACTCTCTTTCTCTCTCTCTCCTCTGTAGGTTCTGTGGCCGCTCTTATGCCGCTCTCCCCATGCTTACTGGAATTAGAGACAGGTGTTAGACATAATTTGGCTCAGGTGCAAGCGCCCTTACCGCTTTCTCTCCCCGGACGGACGCTTGACCACACCCCCGCTGCCACATACCCCCACCGCCCAACTCAGGCCGGGGCACCATCCGGCTTGCCTACCACTCCCCCCCATTTCTGGAAAGGAAGTCCGCGACAGCCATCTGCATCCCCGGTCTGTGGACCACCTTGAATTTAAAGGGCTGTAGAGCCAGATACCAACGGGTGATCCGGGCGTTAGTATCCTTCATGCGGTGGAGCCATTGGAGCGGGGCGTGATCTGAGCAGAGAGTGAAGGCCCACCCCAGCAGGTAATATCGGAGGGTGAGGACCGCCCACTTGATGGCCAGACACTCCTTCTCTACGGTGCTGTACTTCGTTTCCCTTAAGGAGAGCTTCCGACTGATGTACAGCACCAGGCGCTCCTCCCCCCCCCACCACCTGCGAGAGTACGGCCCCCAGTCCTCTGTCTGAAGCTAAAGGGAAGAGAGAAGGATCTGGAGCCCCCTTTTTAGTGAGGTCAGTCAGCGGGCTGGTGACGTCCGAATAATTAGGCAGGAACCTCCTATAATAGCCAGCCAGCCAGCCCCAGGAACTGCCTCACCCCCTTTTTGGTCTTGGGTCTCGGGCATGTCGCAATTGCTGCGGTTTTGTCAATTTGGGGACGCACCTGGCCATGACCCAAGTGGAACCCCAGATACCGTACCTCCACATGCCCAATCGCGCACTTCTTAGGGTTTGCCGTGAGCAGCGACCAGTGCAGCGACCTCAGGACCGCCCTCAGATGTTGTTTGTGCCGCTGCCAATCGTTACTGTAGATGATAATGTCATCCAAATAGGCAGCGGCATAAGCCGAATGCGGCCGGAGAATACGGTCCATAAGTCGCTGAAACGTAGCCGGGGCTCCAAACAAACCGAACGGAAGTGTCACAAATTGGTGCAATCCGAACGGCGTGGTGAAGGCTGTTTTTTCACGGGAAATTGGTGTCAAGGGGATCTGCCAATAACCCTTTGTTAAATCCAATGTCGAATAAAAGCGAGCCGTACCTAACCAATCGAGCAACTCATCAACACGGGGCATCAGGTACGTGTCGAATTTAGACACCGCGTTGACTTTTCTATAATCCACACAGAACCGCACCGACCCGTCGCTCTTGGGAACAAGCACGACCGGGCTGGACCAATCGCTGTGGGACTCTTCTATTACGCCCATCTCGAGCATTGCATCCAATTCCTCTCGAACTATTTTCTTTTTGTGTTCGGGTAAGCGATATGGCTGGCTACGTACTACCAGTCCCAGCTCGGTCTCGATATGGTGTTGGATGAGATTCGTACATCCCGGTAGAGGGGAAAACACGTCTGCAAATTCTTTTTGCAACTCAGCAACCTCTGCAAGTTGGTACGGTGAGAGGTGATCCCCGCAGATGACCGGGGTGTTATGATCACAGCTTTTGTTTACCTCCGGTCCGAGCTCCGCCCTCTCCGGAACTACCGTGGCCAACGTCACAGGGACCACCTCCCTCCACAATTTTAGGAGGTTGACGTGATATATTTGACGCGTGCCCCCTCTATCGGTTCGTTTCACCTCATAATCGAGATCCCCCACTCGTCGTGTGACCTCAAAGGGCCCTTGCCACTTTGCGAGTAATTTGGAGCTCGATGTTGGGAGTAATACAAGCACTTTATCTCCCGGTGCGAACTCCCTGAGCCGAGTGCCCCTGTCATACAGCCGGCATTGTCGTTCTTGAGCTCGGAGCAAATTCTCCTGTGTTAGTTTCCCCAGAGTGTTGAGTTTTGCTCTGAGATCAAGGACGTATTGAATTTCGTTCTTACTGTTTGAAGGCCCCTCCTCCCAGGCTTCGCGTATCACATCTAGTACACTGCGCGGGCGCCGCCCATATAGTAACTCAAAAGGAGAGAAGCCAGTGGAGGCTTGCGGGACCTCTCGAACTGCAAATAACAGGGGGTCGAGCCACTTATCCCAGTTTCTAGCATCCTCGTGCACGAATTTATGAATCATATTCTTCAGGGTTTTATTAAAACGCTCCACCAGCCCATCCGTCTGCAGATGGTACACGCTAGTGCGAATCGACTTAATACCCAGCAATTCGTAAAGCTTGTGAAGTGTTCGTGACATAAATGTTGTGCCCTGATCGGTGAGGATTTCTTTCAGAATCCCCACCCGGGAGATTACCTTGAAGAGTGCCCCCGCAACACTATGTGCTGAGATGTTGCTCAGAGGCACTGCTTCCGGATATCGCGTTGCATAATCCACCAGGACTAATACAAAGCGATGTCCGCGTGCTGTCCGCTCTAATGGCCCGACGAGGTCCATTCCAATCCTCTCAAATGGGACCTCGATTAATGGAAGGGGGCGCAATGGCGCTTTTGGGGTGGCCGGTGGGTTTACCAGCTGACATTCACGGCACGCCGCACACCATCTGCATACGGCGCCACCAATGCCCGGCCAATAAAAATGGGCTATTAGACGGAGTCGTGTCTTTCTTTCCCCTAGGTGACCTGCCATGGGATTATAGTGAGCCGCCTGGAAAAGCATTTCCCGGCGGCTCCGTGGAATCAAGAGCTGGGCTGCTTCCTCTTTTGTGTGAGCGTCCTGCGTCACTCTATACAACCGCTCATTTATAATCGCAAAGTAGGGATATGAAAGTGCGACACCCGGGCGGAGTTGTTGACCATCAATTACTCTCACTTGGTCGAAGGCGTGCTTGAGGGTATCGTCTCATGACTGCTCCAGAGGGAAATCCCCTTTGGGAAATGCTCTGAGGAGGGGAGGGGCTGTCACCCCCCCCTCACTCGTATCATCCCGAGATGGAGCAGACGTAGATGGCCCCGGCTCCACCTCCCCCACGAGAGAATCGCACATAACACATCCCTTTGCCTTCATGCAGGACCCATCCGCACATATCCCCCTTAATATTTTACTGAATCCGGGCCAATTAGTTCCCAAAATCAGCGGATGGGTGAGGCGGGAACTAACCGCGGCCTCCACTCTATGTTTTGCACCGCGAAAATGAATTGTCAGAGTCACCACAGGGTATTTGTGAATATCGCCATGCACACACTTCACCCCCACCCTTTTGTGCGTATCCCATGCCCCGTGCCGAACCAAGCGTTGGTGGATAGTGGTTTGATTACAACCGGTGTCCACCAATGCTTGGTAAGTACCCCCCTTGATTCTTACCGGAATCCAGTACGCTCCGGCTCGATCGGGGGCAGCCCGTGGAGCCTCGGGGATCCAGACCACTGTCGCCGTCTCCATCACCGGGCACTGATCCTGAAAGTGCCCCGGATCCCCGCAGCACCAGCAGGCCGGCCCAGACGTCCCGCCCGCACCTGTGTTGACGGGTGCCTCCACCTGAGGGGGAGAACGGTGATACGCTACAGGGGTGGGGGTCATCCACTGTCTGGCGCGGGGAACTGGTCACGTTGGTGGGATTCCTCGCCTCCGCGGGGCAGGAATGGGCCCTGGGGAGAGAGCAGAGTGAGGGGAAGAGGGGGAACACACAAGGGGAGGGGAGAGAAAGAGAGAGGGAGAAGAGGGCTCTTCCACCCTCGGGTACGCCGCCAAGTGGTCCTCCGCAAGCTGGACAGCCTCCTCCAGCAACGACGGGCGGTGGCACTGGACCCATTCCGCAGTACTCTTCGGCAGTGCATGGACCAACTGCTCCAGTACCACCTGATCGATCACACCCTCGACGTCCGTGCTCCCCGCCAGCGGCCATTTCCCACATGCGTCTCGGAGCTGCTGCACGAAAGAAAAGGGGCGATCATCTTTCCCCAGCTTCAACGACCGGAACAGCTGGCGATATTGTTCGGGACTGCGACCCACCCGCTGCAGGACAGCTTTCCTCAGGTCCGTGTAGCTTAGCAGATTCACCGCCGGCAATTGTTGGGCCGCGAGTTGCGCTTCGCCCGACAGCAGTGGTAGGAGTCTCGCCGCCCACTGGTCACGCGGCCAGCCCCAGTTCTCCGCCGTCCTCTCGAAAAGATCGATGAAGGCTTCTGCGTCATCCTCCGCCCCCATCTTCAGAAGTGTTGGGGGGGGCAGCTGGGAGCGGATGTCGGAGGACGCGGTCGGGGCACTCTCCTGGGCAAGGAGGCTCTGGATCGCGTGTCGGTCCTCTGATTGCGCCCGCAGGATTTCAAAAAACCGCCGGTCCTGGTCTTGGCGTAGCTCCATCAGGGACTGTTGGTGCGTCTGATGCATGCTGGCGAGGGACTGGAGGATCTCGGACAGCTGGGAGGGCTCCATGGGGCGTACTGTAGCTGGTTCAAATGGGTTTTTCGGCACCAGTGTAAAGAGTTACAGAGACGTGGGTTCTGATAATTCACTCCTTTTTAATGGCCTCAGTCTCATACAGCACTTCTTAAACAAACAACTTATGACACACACAATTCTAACTGAACATAAACAACAACGCTGGGCTGCCGTGTACATGCAGAACTCTCTTTCTCTCTCTCTCCTCTGTAGGTTCTGTGGCCGCTTTTATGCTGCTCTCCCCATGCTTACTGGAATTAGAGACAGGTGTTAGACATAATTTGGCTCAGGTGCAAGCGCCCTTACCGCTTTCTCTCCCCGGACGGACGCTTGACCACACCCCCGCTGCCACAGTCTCTTTAGGGATGATGCCGAGCCAGGCGAGAGAAAACCCGCAGGTGTCTTTTCTACCGGCGGCATCACCGAATACCCCCAAGCTTCAGCACCCACGATAGTTGAATACACCAACGTCGAGGGCACGAAGACATGGGAAGTATAAATTTCCTCCATAAAGAAAATACTTGCTATGGAGGTCATAGAAGAAAGGAAGGGACTGAATGGACTGGGTTCCATTCCCTCTTTTATTTATTTAATTATTTTTTCCACCAGACAGAAATTTGTCTTCTAGTTTAGAGCGTTTGGGGGAGGGTCTCTTGTTCGCGTGGCCAGTCTAACTGTAGTCTGGCCACATCTTGCGTAATCACCTCAAGTAATTTCTCAGCCGCTTTATTATTGAGCATGAAATGTACAGAGGTTCAGCGCCCCGCCCCCCTCATGAACCAAAGAGGCGCCGAAGCACGCTTCGAGATCACGGGGAAGGACCAGCTGGGTCTGGGGAGAGAGAGAGGGAAAGGGATGAACCCATCTCTCGCTCGTCAGCCAGATCCATGCGAGAGCCCCACGAATGAAATGTGGGCGCTCACTCCCGGAAGTAAGCGAGGCGAGCGCAAAGTATTTTGCCCGAAAGCAGATCGTAATGCTCATATTTGTCTCTTAATTCCACAGCCGCTTTGTTATTATGCGCGGGATTTACAGAGGTTCAGTGTCCTCGTGAACCGAAGAGGCGCCGAGGCGCGCTTCAGGCTTAGGAGGATCAGCTGGGTCTGGGGAGATAGCAAGTGAAAGGGATGAGCCCGTCTCTCGCTCCTCAGCCAGATCCATACGAGAGCCCCACCCAAACAGAGCAAAACTGATGCGTGTCCTCTTCAGCTTTAGAGCGAGAACACATATATCAAAGCTAGTTTTTAATCTTCACCCTGTGAGCTGCGAATGAGACACAAAAACACACATTTCTACAAAGAAACCCTAACATTCAATTAAAATCCCCATTAGATGTATAGAAAAATTTTATTCAAATTTTAATTGCTTAATACCAGAGGTGATTTCGCAGGGCCAGCAAAGCCTTCTCTGCTGGTGGAACATGCCTAATATAAATAAATATCCTTTCATTCTCATTGACCTTTTTGCCTTTGTATTTTCAATCACTTTACACTCCTAATTCATCTACAAATGAATAACAAAAAACAAAAAGTTTATCCAATCAGAATTTATTCCTCGATGCTTACAAGCAAAGTGTGACAACTGTTTCACAAATTGCATGCCCGAAGCCGAGCTCGTTTGTCGAAGCAGAGTGTTAGCCTGAGCTCCACCCCATTAAAACTTAAGAATTTCTGCAGAATCCCTCAACACTGCAAGTGAACAGGCAACTAAAGTCAGACTGTCAGATTCATAAGCCAATCAGATTGATTTATTTGATCTTGGTGGGTGTGGTCTTTAGGATATGTCCCTGTCCAGGCCTTCTAGCTGGCCTTGAATGACGCATTCATGTTATAAGTGAATAGGTATTAACGTGTCGGGAGACAAAACCACTTACCTCCCTCCATGCACCTGGCAGGGGGCAGGTTAGAGACTGAGGAAGAGGTCCTGTAGAGGCATCTTCAGAACTCCTCAGCGCCGGCCTGCCGGGGATGTGCAGTCGCGGGTCTGGAGGCGAGGTGACTGCGTCAGGGGAACCGGGACTGTAGGATTTTGGAGCCGGGGCACCGTGAGAATGGCACACACCGGCTGGATGACCCAGGGAATGAGGAAATCGCTCTTTTATTGAGAATGGGCATGTGCATCGGCCTCAGACTGGGCAGGCTGGCCCAAAGGTGGCAGCCCAGTCGAGTCCTCTGTGTCAGACGCATGAACACTCTCCGATGCAGTGGCGATGTCATCATCCAATTCTGGGGGCTTAAGGGAGAACGCAGGCTGGCCGTGAGGCGAGCCGCACTCATCCCGAGCCCGGACAGAAGCAAGCGAATGTGCCGGGGGGGGGCGGGTGGTTCATGGGGGATTTACCTAGCGAAACTGAGCCCGCTGCCATCCCCAAGTCACCTCCATCGCCAGCCGGGTCGTCCTCAATCCCGTGGAAAGAAGGAGTGACGCGTGGGGGCAGCTGAAGTGGCGTTCACTTTAAGAAATGAAAGCCGCGACCGCAGTGCTGCCATGGTCATATTCTCGCAGTGAGTACATGAACCATCCACAAATACTGCCTCAGTGTGATCGCTGCCCAGGCACAGTCAGTCTTGGAGAGATATCGACCACATCCAGGAACTACACAGAGGCAGAAAGGCATCTTTAAAAAGACACGTCCTGAAAAGGACGTTCAACGCCTGCTGTGTATTGCTCTTTTGTGAATGAAAATAAAACTCTTTTAGAGAAATCAAACTCTTTTAGGAGGGGAAAAGTTTCTTTTAGACAGAAGCGCTGTCGAAGCGCCCGGGGCGTGGACAGAACAGCGCGCAGAGAGAGAGCGCCGCTGGAAATGTGCCGTAGGATCCAACAGCAGTGCTCTTGCCAACAGAGGTGAGTGGAACAGTGGTGATACCTCAGCTTGCTGCTGCAGTATTACTAGGTTACTACATGTTACTATACTCGATAACCTATGTGAGAGTGGGGTGTTGAGATCCTTTCAAAATTTGGTTAAACTATTTTTTGGGAGTAGTTTACACCTCCCTAAAATGGCAGATATTCTGGGAGTGATGATTACTGCTTTTGAAAAAGGTTGTGAGGCATCAGTGTTTATTACTCCCTGCTAATTCAGAGTCTGGGGGACTTCAACTTCTCTTAAGAGATTATGTGAGAAAGATCTAAACTTGGTATTGGAGGAGGGAGTGTGGGCTAGGATTCTAAATAACATTAAGTCTGCATCTAGAGATGCAAGGGTTCACCTTATGCAATTAAAATTTGACATAGATTCTATTGGACCCCCTCTAGATTGCATAGGCTTGGTCATAAAGACACACCCACCTGCTGGTGATGTCAATCAGATGATGGAGACACAACCCATGTCTTTTGGGCATGTGTTAAGATCCAAGAATTTTGATTAAGGATTCAGAGTTTTATGTGTGAGGTATTGGGCTCTCAAATTTTTTTTTTTGCTCCAGTCTCTGAATTTTAGGAGATGGGGTGGTCATTAGTTTAGAGAATAAGTACAACTGGGTCCTAACAAGTATTATGTTTGCCAGACAGATAATTTGAGGAGGTTGGAAGTCGACTGGAGCAACCAAATTTCAATGGTGTTTGGGGATGGCCAGGGTGGCAGCTTTTGAGGAGGGGCATCCAGAAGACTGGGGAGTTTAGACCTGTTTGTGGAGAAATGGGGCAAGTAACTGTGTTTTTTGGAGGCTCTCGGGGAGGGACAGTGGAGAGAGAGGTTTAGTGGATGTGTGTGTTCATTTTATATATATATTTTTTATTTTTTTTTGTTTTGTTTTGGCTTTTTTCGTTTATTTGCATGTCTATGGTTGTGTGACCACTGGGGTGTTGTTGGGGGTCGGTGTGGGGTTAGGGCTTGGGTTTGGGCAATTATAATGGTTAAATAATGATTCTGTTTGTATGTGTTTTGTTTTTCATTGTTTAATAATTGAATCAATAAAACATTTTAATCGGAAAAAAAATATGTTCAAATAAAAAAATTTCCATTCCAAAAAACATTAAAATTAAACAGGAAAAGAGGACTGATTTTCACTTCAAGCAAATTGGTAAGTGGTTTTTGCATTGTTATAACAACATCAGGAGTTTTCTAAGTGTAAATTAGTCTGGTTGAGCATTCAGTGTAAATATTATTAGAGAGCATTTTCTTGGAATAAGAACTCCTTGGTTCTGACTTTCATGCGTGGACGTTTTTAAAATGTCAATTGGTATTATTAGTTGACTGCCACAATAATACCTATGATAGACATACGGTGTCTTATTCATTGTGAAACTGTTTTCGTAATGGCATGTATCGCACTGAAGGCCTAGCCTTAAAATGCATGGTTATTGCATTTACAATGTAATTAACACATTTGCAGAGGTGTATAAGGATGATTTGTGAGTTTTCACTACAAAACAACCCCCAAAAATGCAGCAAATTGAGTCATTTTAGGCCACAAATCTAAGGAAAAAGTACCACGAAATCCTTGTGGGACTGAATTAGGGATGGGCGCATCAATCTTAAAGTACTGATACTTCCGATACTTATGTTGTTCAAAAATATCGATCCTCACAAAAAAATATTGATACTAAAAAAAAAATTTAAACTAGGGATATTTGGTTACCATAAACAAGACCAATAATCTTCAAAGTGCTTCAAAGTTTAAAAAAAAAAGTGTTTCCCGACGGCTCCTCGGGACTAATAACTGGGTTGTATTTTCATGGGTTTGAGTGTCCTGCGTCACTCGATACAATGCCCTAATAATTGAAAAATATGGAAATATGAGGGTGACGTCAATTACTCTCTCTTGGTCTAAGGCATGCATAAGGGTTTCATCATGCGACTGCTCTAGAGGGAAGTCCCCCTCCGGGAATTTCCTAAGGGCAGGAATACCGGAGGATTCCCCCCCTAGCATCACTCTGACTCTGAGCAGATGCGGTCAGCCCTGGCTCCGCCTCTCCAGCCATCGCATCACACTTTGCAGGACCCATCCACACATAATGCTTTTAACAAAATTTAAACCCCGGCCTATTGGTTCCCAGAATCAGTGGATGGGTGAGGCGGGAATTAACCGCAGCCTCCACTCTATGCTTTACTCCCTGAAATTGAATAACGGTGGTCACTACCGGATATTCGTGAATGTCCCCATGCACACACCTCACCAAGACCATGTGATCTGTTCCCAAAGCCACGTCATGAACCAAGCCGTGGTGGATCATGGTTTGGTTGCAACCCGAATACACCAGGTCTTGGTATGTACGCCCCTTAACCCTTACCGATATGTGATAAGTACCAGCTTGATTGGGGGCGGCCTGTGGTGTGTAGGGAACCCAGATCCACGTCCCAACTTCCATTACCGGACACTGATCCTGGACGTGTCCTGGTTCCCCGCAACTCCAACAGACCGGCCCAGGCTCCCCGGCTGCACCCATGTCGGCAACGGAGAGAGGTAGAGGGCAGCGTGTAGTGCAGCCTGCGGAAGCAGGGCAATGGTTTGGGCAAATACACCCCCCCATTTCTGGGGGGCGGGAACAGGACGGGAGGGTGGAGAGGGAGGAGCAGGAGAGGAAGTAACATAGAGAGAGAAAGAGAGAGAGAGAGACTTGGACTGCTCAGGATGCCATGTGGGCTTCGGCCAGCTGGATGGCGTCATCCAACGACGTGGGGCGATGGCACTGGATCTATTCCGCAGTTTTCCTTGGCAGTCGAACAGTCAGCTGCTCCAGCACCATCAGCTCTATTATGTCCTCCACACCGCACCTTTCCTCGGCTAGCACCCATTTTTGGCAGGCTTCCCAGAGCTGTTGCGCAAACGGGCACCCAACTTCACTCAGCGTAAGGGAGTGGAACCACCGAAGATGTTGTTAAGAGAGTGCGACCCACCCGTTGCAGTCTTCAGTTTCCCGTAGTCTAGGCGGTCCTCAGCTGGTAGTTGTTGCACCACGAGTTGTGCCTCTCTGGAGAGCAGCGGTAACAAGTGAAGGCTTGAGGCCAGCCGGAGGCGGTGTGTGAGTGTTTAAAGAGGCCCAGAAACGCATCCTGAGGGCCCATCTTGGTCAGAAGGAGGTACAGATTCATCACTGCCTCTGGGGTCGCTGCGGAGGATACGCCCGGATCTAGCCAGCCCCGTAGAGCCTGCTGATCCTTGGCCTGGACCTGGAGGAGCTCCTGGAAACGCCTCTCCTGGGCATGCAGGGCTTAGTGATGGGTTTCCTGGATGCTAGCCAGGGCACGGATGACTTCTCTCAGTGGTGAGGTGTCCATGGTGCCTAGTCGTCCTTCTTACTCCCGGGTTTCGGCACCAGTGTAACAAGTTTGAGCAAAAAGGGAGCAGGACAGCCATCCAGGTACTACAGCTTTTATTCAAGAGTTCAGCTTCACAAATAAGTCACAGGCTTTCCAGCCACACAAATAAAGTTCAGGCTTTTCAGCTTCACTAGAGGCTTTACCAATGTAGGTGTTGTTCAGCTGCACCGATAAAAAATTTACTAAGACTTGCCAGTCTCTGGTTTCTCATGTTGTTCTCTCTCTCCCTCACTGGCATTCTCGGCGGCCTTTTCAAGCCCACCTCCGTCGTCACTGTAACGAGACACAGGTGTTTTGTATCATTAAATCACCAGGTTATGGCCCTTACCATTTCCTCTCTCCCCAGCGACAGACACATGACCACATCCCGCTCCACATGTTGTTAATTAATAATTAAATAAAATAGTTAACCATGGTTTTACTACAGTAATATTGTAGTAGTAACCATGGTTAATTGTGTGGTAAATATAGTTTAACTAAATAATATGGTTAAACTATATTTACTGTAGTGTAGTTAATTTTTGTAGAGGTAAACAAAACAGAAGTCTAATAATTTTCTGTTTAGGCTCACAAGTGTAAAAAAAATTATATTAATGACTTGAATTATGACTAAAAATTTTAAAATGACCCATTTCATCCCAAGAAAAAAAAAAAATCAGTTTAATAGAAGTATCGGTATTAGTATTGATATCGACTATATTGGACTTGAAATTATTGGTATTGGATCGAAAAGAAAATAATTGGTATCACCCATCTCTAGACTGAATATACTGTAGTATGTTATCCATTCAACCAGGAAGCCAGAGGCCGCTGTATTGCAGAAATGATCCAAATACCAAAAACATGAATAAAAAAGTTGGCACAACATATTCTAGATATATTATGCTTTCTGCTTCATTCTATGAATGGAATCCACATGAAATCATTAAAAGAAACTCGATGATGATTCAAAGTAAGATATTTATATTAGATTATGTGTATATATTTTCCATAGGGAGAACCAGGACATTTCCCAGTGGCCCGGCCGTCCACATTCTTCACATTCTTTGTTTATACCTACTAGGTAGGAAGGAGAATTTAAAGTATAAAAGGACTTCAGTATTGATCTGTTTCTCACCCACACCTATCATATTGCTTCTGAAGTTATAGATTTCACCACTGGAGTCTTATGGATTACTTTTATACTGCCTTTATGTGCATTTGAGAGCTTTACATTTTGGTCACAATTCACTTGCATTATATGGACCTAGAGAGTTTAAATATTCTACAAAACATATTTTTTTATGTTCAGCAGAAGACATTTTCTCCAGTCATTTGAATAGAATTTTCATTATATGTTTTTGTATTTAGGCTAACAAGAAAAAAGTTAATCTGTGTGAACTGTTACATTTTATCCTACTGCATCTTACATCAGTGGATCCATCCATTGGCTCAAAGAACTTGTAATAAGTACTCTATCCAGTAGTAGTGGGTATTTTGATTAATCTCAGTGACAAGTCTTTTTAATCTGTTCATCAAAGAGATTAGATTATTTTATTGATTAGTTCATTGACCATTTCTGTATATTACGTTTTTGCGCAAGTAGATGGCGCCAAGTGGCCGTCATTTAAGCTTTGAACTTGGAATAAGCAGTTCTTTTCGATAGGAACAAGTCTAATTAAGCTATAATTTATTAAAATTTGCTACTCAACAATTCTACTAAAATACTTCAGCACTGCAAAGTGTTTAAGCATCATTTAAGCACTCCACACAACAAAGCATTTCTATCATATTGAGAACGGCTGAGCATGACTTTTGATCAAGCTATACAACAAAATATAACAATAATAGCCTAAAGTATGTATGTAATTGTAATAATTTGTTTATTACTCTATTGTGTTCATAATTCATCCGGTCCATTTTCTTGTTGAACGAGATTGCCGCATTTATCAAACGACTTGCCTCCTCCTCTCGTTTAGTTGTTTGCAGATTCTTGTTAATGATGATAAATGATTAATTGATTCAAGTACCAGTATGTTCTTTTCCGACATGAATGAGACGTCTCATCTCGTTTAGACTCAAATGACCAACTCAGCGGGTGAAACCAATGATATTTGCTCTTTAACAGCCTGCACTCGAATGCTATTCTCTCACGCTATTCAGGCTTACAGGCATGAAAAGCCACCAAAGCAGTCTCACGCTTCCACTCCAGTGATCTATTTGAATACATGTACACTTCAAGTTGGATACCAATATGCTATATGGCCCACACTGCAAAAATAAAATACTATATATATTGACGGGCTCAGATGGGCAGGGCCGGTCTGAGTATTTCACAATCTGCTCAGTTACTGGGATTTTCACGCACAACCATTTCTAGAGTTTACAAAGAATGCTGCGAAAAGGGAAAAACATCCAGTATGCAGCAGTCCTGTGGGCGAAAATGCCTTGTTGATGCTAGAGGTCAGAGGAGAATGGGCCGACTGATTCAAGCTGATAGAAGAGCAACTTTGACTGAAATAACCACTCGTTACAACCGAGGTATGCAGCAAAGCATTTGTGAAGCCACAACACGCACAACCTTGAGGCGGATGGGCTACAACAGCAGAAGACCCCACCGGGTACCACTCATCTCCACTACAAATAGGAAAAAGAGGCTACAATTTGCAAGAGCTCACCAAAATTGGACAGTTGAAGACTGGAAAAATGTTGCCTGGTCTGATGAGTCTCGATTTCTGTTGAGACATTCAGATGGTAGAGTCAGAATTTGGCGTAAACAGAATGAGAACATGGATCCATCATGCCTTGTTACCACTGTGCATGCTGGTGGTGGTGGTGTAATGGTGTGGGGGATGTTTTCTTGGCACACTTTAGGCCCCTTAGTGCCAATTGGGCATCGTTTAAATGCCACGGCCTACCTGAGCATTGTTTCTGACCATGTCCATCCCTTTATGGCACCATGTGCCCATCCTCTGATGGCTACTTCCAGCAGGATAATGCACCATGTCACAAAGCTTGAATCATTTCAAATTGGTTTCTTGAACATGACAATGAGTTCACTGTACTAAAATGGCCCCCACAGTCACCAGATCTCAACCCAATAGAGCATCTTTGGGATGTGGTGGAACGGGAGCTTCGTGCCCTGGATGTGCATCCCACAAATCTCCATCAACTGCAAGATGCTATCCTATCAATATGGGCCAACATTTCTAAAGAATGCATTCAGCACCTTGTTGAATCAATGCCACGTAGAATTAAGGCAGTTCTGAAGGCGAAAGGGGGTCAAACACAGTATTAGTATGGTGTTCCTAATAATCCTTTAGGTGAGTGTATATATATATTTGTTTGTTTATTTTCATTATTTTAAATGTATTTTTGTCTTGTTTTCCTGTAGAATTATCTAAACATTCTTAAAACATGTTTTATGGGGTAAGCAAAATAAACATGCTTTCCCTTTGAATTAAGTTTATTTTGCGCACCCAATTGGTAGATTTCTTTTTCTTGTTTTAAATCTAAAGTTCACAAATTTGGTCAGTTTTATCTTAAAACAAGACTTAATATATTTTCCTATTTTGCTTGACAATTAAATATAACATGTTTTAAGAATGTTTAGATAAATTTATAGGAAAACAAGACAAAAATACTTGTCTTGAAAATAAGTTTTTGCAGTGCACTGTTTACATTCACTTTAGACCTAACTGAGTTTGACTGTGTTTACAATAATACCTTGCCAAGACGGGCATTTTGGAGGAATTATAAAGTGCACTTCATCGTTTAGGCGTGTACCGCATTAGTGCTGTCAGAACACACATGCATGTAAAGTCAAATAACTTGTGGCTACAGATGCAAGGAAGTAAAATGTCAGTCTTTTAAATTTTATTGAGATCAACCGGTGGTTGTCTTGCTATCGCGATCAATGTAATGAGCACCCCTGGTCTAGATGTAGAACATAGGCTAAATATAGAAAATTACACAAAAGTTTATCATCGATATCAAAGATCTTATTTTTTCCAATAAATATCAAGATTGTGTTATCCCCCAGCCCTGTAACCTAGCTAACATTGTATAATTTTTTTACAGCAGCCAAATAATCTCAGTGATAGATAGCTAATTTACAAGCATGTTAGCAAGGCCCTACAGGAAATCTAGTAAGCAGAAATACGAAGTTTACCTCAATATGTATTTCCCCCTTCAAATTAGACAGAATTAATGCTGATATATTGACTGGTTTGTGCAAGCTAAACTCACATGACATGGTCAAGCAAATGGCCTTCTTCAATGCAAAAAAAAAAGCCCATTTAGGTTCAGCCGTGGAAGTCAACCAAACCCAGGGAAGGACCCAGACGCAAGAGGCAAGTAAAGAGGCTTTATTACAATAAATCAAACTTTATTGCATAAGCCAAAATACAAACCAGAACACTCACAAAACACTCACATTGGAGAAAAACAGAACTAAAACTCTGCAAACCAAACAAACAAGAAAAACTACTGAAGATATTGCAGCATACTGGAACCAACCAATAGGGTATACACACAAAACAATCTGGCACAGGACCGAACACGGAACAGCTTAGGTAGGTAAGGGGTTTTGAATTCAAACTGGAATTATGCAATGTAGTTCAGCCTACTTGGTAGTAAACACAATGTGAAGACTCAAAGGTCAACAAAAATAAAAATTTTAATGTGGAAATCATCCTTTACTGAACACTTAACTCACAATCTTTTGAGTGATTGATCACTGAATTAGCCACAACACCACACAATCAAATTGTTTAGATGGCGCCAAAGAGATTTCTAGTTGTGAGTATAAAACAATGGCTTAGAAAATGTTTTTGTAACAGCTAAGAAGTTTTGAATTGAAGCAAGATTTATGCTGGAAAGTATGGCCTATGTTATAATAAGCACAACATGAAGATTTAGAGGTTAACAGAAGTAAAACATTTAAAACCTTTCTTTACAGGATGGAAATCTGGCATGTCTACATGATGCAAAGAGAGATGCCAAGCTTAGAATACAAAACAACTGCTGAGAAAAGTTTATAGATACTGCTAAGTAATTTTGTATTCAGTCAGGAATCAGATAATGTAGTTCAGCCTATGTAGTAGTAAGCACAACATGAAGACTCAGAGGTCAACAGAAGAACAATATTTAAAATCATTCTCTGCTGGACTCAAACTCACAACCATTTGAGCCATATTCTAATGCTATAACTACTGGGCCACTCAGTTATATACATCAAGTTTTGAGTGTGCACACAAGCTCTGAATATATTGATTACCGTTTAGCATTTTACACTAATCTGGTCTTCGGATAGCATAGAATCTCTTACAGTTAGCATACTAACCAAAAAAGCATGCTAAGCTATCATATCATGTAGCATGATAAGATGACCATTTTCTTCTGAACTATAGGTAATACTGTCTCGAGACTGATCAGGTACCTAGAGGTCCCAAATTTGTCAATCAGCAAAATTTCAGCATCCTCCTATGTATGGTTAATTATGCTGCCAAAGACTCAAATGGTGGAATAATAATAGTAAGAAAAGCTACAAAAGACATTGGCTCAAGAATTATTTAAAACAGTCCTATACATTTGACCATGCCAAGGAATTCTGGTAGCTCTGATAACAGCCAAAATGCTAAGTTTGACTATTACGAATCTTCTGACAACCTCGACTTTACCCTGTGAAACACAGAAGCTCAATCTTTGGCCTAGTTGTTTATGACCTGAATTACTGAGCTCTGAATTTGAGAGATTTGTAATTGGAATTCTGAATTTTTCTTGAACCTGTAATTTTATAATGTGAATATTAATAGATAATTCCACCTCATGAAAAAAAATAAAAAATATTAATAAAAATATGCCACAGAAATCTTCAATTTTGTTAACTGAAACATGTCTAAAATTCAAATAAACTAAATTCAGATTCAGATACTTTAGTCAGTGTTTTAGCTTCAAAATAAATCTGCAGATATGTAGCAAGTATGCTTATGAATGTGAATGAATTGGATTTGGGTGGGGGTTGAAGGACATAGACTGAGTAAAGAATTTCTCTTCTCATGACAGTGAAGGGTTAACATCTTTAGACCTGAGGGTATGCCCATCCCACATGATAAACAGTAGAGGAGCCCCAGAGCCTGGAGCCAGTGATGACCATCACACCACTAACCATGCTGAATAGTCTAGCAGTATGCATACTTACACAGCTCTAATATGAGAAGACTCTGCTTTAGTCTTATGCAGGCTGAGAGTTGAAAAAGAATCAAGAATCAGAGGATTGGATGAATATTTTCTGTGATGGGAAAAGTACATCCTGCGTTCATCTTCTACCTTTACACTTTGACCAGATTACAATCCAGCAGCTAAATCACTGGTGGACAGATGAAGAACAACAGCTTCAAACAGAATTAACATTGATGGCTTCACATTTCCCTTCTCTGATCCTCAAAAGCAGGTGTCCTGAAAAGAGGTTTGGAGAGAGACTTCTGGTGAGCTGAAGTTCTGGAAAAGGCCAAAGGTTTTTGGGTTAAGCATGGTGACAGTGGAGGTCTTCATTGCTTTGGTGTTGTGCAGTATGCTTATGAAAGCCAGAGCTCTGGTGAGTCCTTAACTACTGAGAAACAACTACAAAGTTCACTGCTTTACTCACATCAGAAATATGAATTAGTTTATTGTAATGGCACTTTACACATAGATAATTATAGATAATTCTGTTTTTATTAAATTATAATATACAACCATCATAGAGAGACAGCTAATTTTCTAATATGATTAACAAGACTTATAACTGTAAATCACTTAGAATCAGTTAATTGTTTACCTACAGTGAAAATTATCTTAACATTTACTAAACACTCCAAAGCTGTTTCACATTCTTTCAATATTCTGACCCTCTTTAATGAAAGTAAATGGGGACTTGAGCTGTCAAGTTTTATACAATCACATGACCACTTTTATTCAACCACTTATTTTAAATATGTTGTTCATTAATATTACTAATGGCATACTTTGAACATACTTGTAATTACACTATAAAGTAAAAATGTATATTTATGGTAATAAACGTTCAAATACTGTTTTATTAGTATTATACCTGATAATTTTGCATGCAGAAAACACAGTAATGTTCTAACACTTTTGAAAGTAAACATGCTCATATAAAAATCATATCAAATTCCATATACTTAAGTAAACTGTATTATATAGTTCCTCACAATTTTTATATATTTTATTTTATAAAATATGTTTTCACACAAAAAGTCCTAAAATTTTTCATGCATGCAACATATTTCAAAATACTAGGAAAATGTCAGTTTTTATACATGTATTCCCAAAATACTAGTGGAATTTGAATATGTACTAGTCTATGCTCAAATATATGAAAATTAAAACGTATACAAACTATAAACTTTCACCAACACTAGCAGACAGAGGAAATTATATATATAATTCCATTATAATTCCAGCATATATATATATATATATATATATATATATATATATATATATATATATATATATATATAACCATTATAATTCCAGCAAGTTATGAATTACCTATTACTTTAACAAGATCTTTTGCTAAATTAAATTTTTCAGGATTTTCTTAATGGATTGTTAATGGATTTTTATCCACATATATTTTAAAATAAATACATACTGCCAATGGATCATTATTACTGCACAGTGCTTGTCCCAATAATGCGGTTAATACTCAAATCAAAATGATTTACTGTATCAATCAATTTACAGTAGCTCAAAATTAACAAATGGTTGCGTTAATGTAAGTTAATCGAGTGACAGTAAATGATGGTTAAGAGTACTATACAAACTGATCTTACTGTGAATTCGGAAAGAGTAATTTGAAAGTTCTTCAGCAGAACTCAGCAGAGTGATTAAATTTTAATCACTGCCCTCCAGTGGGTGAAGCTGGAAATGTTGTTGAATGCTTGGGCACATGAGAGCTCCAGTTTCTGGATAAAATGTCCACAGAGTGGTGCTGATAGCGAGTAGTATTTTTTGTTTTTAGTAAATCATGTAATACAGTCAACAGGAATGCATATTTTATTTACCCTACCCCCTAATCCAATCCCCAGCCCTAAACCTGACCATTAGTGTCATAAAATGTATATTTAAAGAAAAATTAAACCTTTGAATAATACTTATTATTGATTATTTGAACACAATTACGTCATAAGAATATAAACCATGTCTCTAAGGCTGAGTGGCACCACAGAAAAAGGTAAACACATTTGAATTGATGCAAAAATGTCTGATGGGAGATTGTTTGTAAGTAATTTGTAGAGGTGTGAATCTTCACTGGCCTCATGATTCGATTACGATTCAAAGGGTAACGATTCGATTCTAAAATTATTCTCTTATGCATCACGATGCGTCTTGTTCTTCAATTTCTTTATTTTTTCAGTTTCTTCAAAATGTATTTTCTACAAAAAAAATTTCCTTTCAGCTTTTTATCTAAAAATCAGAATGAGTCACATTATATAAACTGGCCTTTTACATTCAGTATGAGCTGTGAACAAAACATGGAACATCCACAAGATTAAATAAATGGTTCTATAGTTTAAAAGTGTATCTCCGTTTTTCAGTTTCTTTCTTTAGAACCTAATAATAATATCTTAAAAGCACAAGAAAAATTTTTTTGGTTCTCCATCTAAACACTGAATTCTATTAATTCAACGGATTATATTATTTAAAGTATTTTTTGTTTAAGCATTGTAAATAATTTATTAGTATTTCATTATTATTTAAAATTAATCTATACCATGCTATTCATTTAAAATTTTAACCATAACTGGAAGTTGCTGGTCCAGGATGAGAGATAATCTGCTTCTATGAGAGTACTGCTCTCAGCTTCTCTCCTCATCTGCACAGGTAATATTAAAGCAGTTTAAATAGTGCAGCTGTTGCTTCAGAAATGTATCAAGCATCTCGTATGTACTGTTCTATCTGTTTGCTCTGCGAGTAGAAGATCGCAAGACCCTGTCGCAAAAGCTACGATGGAATTCAAACCTTTATCATCAGGTCTGCGCACTGTCCTAACAAGCGAGTGACCTGCAACACAAGAAAAGCCAATGAAATGTCGAGCGAGCAAGAGTAGAGAAAGGCATCGAGGAAAAAAAAAAAAAGTGATTAAATGAAAACATCACAAAAATCTCCCGAACTGCTGCTTCATCATTATTATGATTTCCCCCCGTTGTGTGCAAATCAGTGCAATAATGGGTGCGAGCTCGTCTTTCATGTTGTGTGTTCTTAGTATGTTATCACGAACAAACTCGTTGCTATGTGCATCGGTTTGTGAAAGAATTTCGGGATCGTAGTGGTAGTGTTTGATACAGCTGGTCTGCAAACAGTCGTGTTTGTGCACTTGACTATAGTGTGTGCACTTAACTCGCATCTTTGTTTCTACATCTGTCTTTGGCATGCACCACTGCTCTACAGTGATATAAACTGAACTCAGAATATATTCTGATTCGTTTGAGAACCGTAGTAATTTGACAGAATTAGGTCGATTTCAGAGTATTGGAACATTCTGAAAATATTGTATTTCCTGTACGAGCATGCTGTACCTTAGCCTCATAAGTATCATGGTTTGTGACAACAAACAAGTTCAAAATCACCCAAGATACATTTTCTTTCTGTCAACAATGAATAGTTAGCAAGCTTTGGAAAAAAAAAAAAAAACACAATTCATGAGTTTAAGTTCATTGAGTGGTTTGCAAAAAAAATAACACAGATTATCATCTACCACTGTAGAACCCAGTGATCAGCCTTCCCAATTATCTGGTTGGATAGATGTCTCTTAATCTACAGTAATGGACTTTGTTTGGTTTGGGTGATCTCTTGAGACAACTGCAGAATGCAGAAAATCTCTGACATGGCAGAATGTGTGAGATTCCTAAATTGGAGATCACTCAGGCATCACTGAAAGAAAATACCCTTTTCACCTTTGGCACTTTCTTTTTCTTTCTTTTTTATTATTATTTATCATTATTCATAGTGGCTTCAAAAAAGTATTCTGACACTTAAAACAAATCTTAAACCAAATGCCATGTCATTAAATTAGACAAAATACAAGTGGTATTTATTTTAAAGAAAGATAGTACAAACATTGGTCTATCACTCCACTCTCTCCTCTCCACCAATAGCTGGTATGTGGCAAGCGTACTGACTTACAATGGCTGCCATGGCATCATCAAGGTGAATGCTGCACACTGGTGGTGGTTGAGGAGAGTCCACTGTTCACTGTGTGAAGCGCTTTGAGTGTAGAGTCAGAAAAGCACTATATGAATGTAACGTTCATTCATTCTATAAATATACTGTTCAAAATAAAGAAAAAATGTATTGTGAAACTTTTTGGTTGTAAAACATTTGCTGATGTCCATAGTTAATGTGATAAACTACACCTGTGGTAACTGACTTCATACATCCACTATAAATTTCACATGTGCATACATCCACTAGTTAAGTTAGTTCTGAAAAAATGTTTATTAAGCATTATTTAATAGATTTGACTAGATTTCATATTTCTAATATATATATATATATATATATAATGCAATGACTACTGTTTATTAGTATTAACATACTAAATGGTGAAAAGAATGCTAATTTTTAAAGCACTGTTTTCTTAAACTTTTTGAAGAAATCCTAATTTCTTCTGAAATGTATCTTGAGTGGTTAGAAGTGACCTTTTGTTTTCTTATGTTGCATTACTGATGTCCAGTTTGTGAACAAATCTTTCTTTTGAACCGGTACTTTTTAGTGAACGAGTTGAACTAGTTCACCAAATCGGACTGAATCGTTTGAAACGGTTCATGTCTGGAGTCAACACTGACCCACAAGTTACTCTATCTTAACCTCTCAGGAAGGGAAAGGGTGAAATGACCCGAAAAACGGGAGTAATATGATCCTAGAACTGGTGATATCTGCTTTTGCCAACTGAGTGGTTGCCATTAACCACTCTAATTAGTGCACAAATTGCAACAGTTTTCAAGTTTTCAAGTCAACAGTAAACTGAACCTCTTTCTGAGGTGTCCGACATACTGAGAAACAATGAGCTGCTGACATTGAGCATGTGTGTGATTATGTGATGGAATGTATGATTCAGGTGTATTTTGCTGAATAACAGAGAGTGTAACAAATAAAACATGCTGAAAATATGTTTTTGACTTGATTGTATTATCCTTTTATCAACCTATGTAGATGATCCAGTCTACAGATCTCGAGTCATCAGTATGTAGGGAATAAAGGAAATGCGACATTTAGAAGTGAACTTTTAATTGCCCTCATTCTCACACCATTATATGTAAGGATATTTGGTATGCTAAATTTAGAAGGGAATTTAGGGTCTTGAAATATGTGAGTAGGCTACCAATTTTACTAAATTAAACTGTCCTTATTGTACCTTATTAGGTAATGAAAAGTATAACGGAATTAGTCACGTTCGACAACCATTATAAATTAGATAAATGACAAATAACTAGATTATTTGTCTTAATAGATTCTCCACCATTGAAATCATAATACAACATCTAGTTGTATCAGCTCGCAATTTCTACTGTAAGGAATTAGTTTTAATAAGTGAATTATGATTAATTCACTTATTGGAGTGATATTATTCTCATGGCTTATTGAAAATAATATCACACGTATTTAGGTACAGTTTTGAAGTGAAATCTTTTAGAAACAGGAATGAGATTATTTATCAAAATATACCACAGTCATGTCGTCTTTGAAAAAGACAAACTTTATTACTAATCTAAATATAAATCTAATCTAACACATATAGACATAAGACAGGATGGTGAAAAGTTACAGAATGTGAAATAACTGATCAGTACAGTGAAAATTAACTTTACGGAGTCTGTTGACAATACCTTAAGAACCATTTATACTTTGTTGAGTCTACATCGATTTACTATTGGATTACCCAAAATATTTAATGAATTCATCAGCACTTTGAGCACAATATTAGAGATGTACTTGCGTGTCTTTGGTGTTTCCTTGCGTTCTTTGTTTTTCTTGGTTCTTGGTCGAAAGTTTGTTCCATTGATGTTTTGGATCTCTGTATGAATGATGATTTTGTCTGTATGAATGACAATTTATCTTTGAAGCAAGGCCAAAGAGAGTGATGAGTTTTCTCAGTTTCCTTGGACCTCACATGGCGAGGACCTGGCCGTCAGTGGAGCGACCAGATGAAGCATGTGCAGGCAGAAGAACGGAGAGCCGAAGAGCCTCAAGAGCAACGAGAAGAGAGGATTAAGAGAGAAGAGGCAAGAGAGCATGTTCTTCCTGTTTGGATATATTTGAACTGAAATTGTTCGCATCCCCAAAGGTGTCCTGCACCAATCAGAAGTGACTTTTCAGAATCAAATGTTCAACTGGGCTGTCTTTTCTGACAGTTGAGTTATGGTCCTTTGTTTCAGACTTCTCAAAAATAGTGCATATTTAATCATGAGCTTTTATATCTTGAGAATGGTACAAGATACATGATATTCATTGTCATCAGCTTTCTCTTCATACACCAGCGAATGCTTACATACTAAACATGACATTTTTTATGGATGTTATATGTGTAGGTAATAAAACATGAAAATCCCTGGCAACAAAATCATATTGATTTTACACATCATTGTATTTTATCAAGTTAAGCCTTATACCATTCTTAGTAGAATTAGATGAATCATGACAAATTAAAGATTATATTTATAAATGATTGGTGATTGCACATCGCTACACACATTTTAAAGAGGTCCATCAGTCTATAATCATTAATTTGTCAGGTACAAATGTTACCACAGTTCAAAGCAATTTTCAGCATTATCTAGCAGGGCTAGATTAAGATGAAATGTCTTAGAGTTGTGCTAATCTGATGGACCTTGTAACCTTACACAGAACAGCCTGGTTTAACTGTGTGGGGGTTTCGGCTGACGGCCTGTAATTTACGACGTTGACACATTCCAAACTGAAAGGCTGGGTTTTTCCATAGATTCAAATCATGTTGCTGGAATTCTTCTGCATATATAATCTTACAAGTACATTGAGTCGTTTGCAGCAGTTCTTGAGTCAACAGTACAGTGATCAGAGGACAGCAGCTCTAGTGTCAGCAGTATATCGAGTCGATCACAGAAGTTTGAATCATCAGTACACTGAATTCAGAATCGCCTATTTCTGACATCACTGTGCAGCCGAAGAGCATGTGTGAACCGAGGAATTGAATTAGGGGCGAAATGTTTCAGTTGAGAGATGTAATCAAATTTTACTTTAGAGTATTGTGCATGTGGTTTATATCTGAAGTTGTGATGAGCTGGATCATGGTTTCTGTAAAAAAAAAAAAAACGGTGAGTCGATTAAGACTTTAAACGTGTAGAACATCCACGTTTGTATACAGTGTCAGTATTGGGTGCTTTAGGTGCAAAACTTTAATCTAGGATGTAATGCAAGATCACTGAATGAAACAGAGATGACAGTAAACACCCTGATTATTATAACAAAATTAAATAAAATGCTATAATCAGCAATAAGCCCTTACATATGGCTTTATTGAATGTGTTTGTGCGTGTATTCTAGGACACCAGCATATTAGCATTATATATAGTGATGTCATTACATGATGACGTAATTGAATTGGTGAATAATTTTATTTTAACCAGTCCATTGAAACAAACTATCCGAAAGAACCGAAAGAATTAGACTTCCCATCACTATGTTGCATGCTAGCTCATGTTAATATGGAAAGGAAAGCATGCCTTTGTGTCGTCAGCCTCAGAATGACTTACTAGGCAATGCACACACGTTCAGTGAAGCAGCAAATGAGCCTGTCTAAGAGAAATTAACATTTGATAAACAGGCAATTTAAAGACAGCATTATCACGACCCTGAGAAGCATGACTGATTTTAGAAAGCATGGTCATGCCACTGTAAAGACAATATAATTTTATATTGATTGGAGCAGACAGTAGTTTGAATATACTGGTGAATTAACTTTTTAGAATGGGGTAATTTTTATGGTCATACCATGCTTTTTAAATAAATATATATTTTCCTCGAAGTTCACTTATAATTTTAGTAATACATAATGTTAGTATTACACAACCTCTGGCCTGTTGTCTTAATGCAGGGTTACTGCAGTTTTTTTAAATATATATTTTTTAAGACCTGAACAAATTAAATTAATACCATATGCCCATACAAATACAAACCCACACGATCTCAAAATAAATAATGTATAACAGTCTCTTTCTTAAACAGGCAAGGGCACACATTAAATTTCAGTAAAACAGGGTAGGATATATGCAAGTTTAAAATACTCAAGACAGGTTTTTGACATATACATCAGTATATTAGTTTATTAGTATACATCAATTAGTTTATGTACCATTATGTAAATAAATACAAATTAGAGGTCGACCAATATTGGATTTCACTGATATTATAATGTGTTGAAAGAAAGGCAATTAATCTGCCAATAGTTTTTAAAATTGGTAGCCTACAAATGTTCTTCAGACAGAGGCTACAAGAGTCCAAATTGTATTCAATTCTAGATGCAGTTTATGGTGTAACCAAAACACCAATAACCAAGAAAAATAATAATAAAATAATAAATTAATAAATAAAAGATCTGATTCATAGTTGGGAACACCACTTCAGGTCGAGGGCATCTTTGGGGGTGGCGTTGAAGTGCCTAATATCTTCCTTAAGCTGGTCCATCCACCGATTCTTTGGCCGTCCACATGGTCATCCACGAATCCTCTTCTCTGCGGACTATGTGACAGTACCATTGGAGGTGTGCTTCCCTCATCTTGTCCATGATCACACCCATAATTTTCCTGATGTCCTCATTCGTCATCTGGCTTCATGAGCTCATGGGGTACGCGATCGAATGCCTTCTCCAGGTCCAGAAAGGTCATGTGGACAGGCATGTTTTTCTCCTGTTGCTTTTCCATCAGCAGACGGGCAACGGATGCATCCATAGTTCCGCACCCCTTGACAAAGCTGCATTGTTTAGGGCTTATGTTAATAATGCTGCGGAGGCGGCTGTCCAGGATGCGTTCGAAAATCTTCATGGAGTGGCACAGGAGGCAGATCTTGCATTCAGAGACGTCACCCTTTCCCTTCCTGATCGGCACTGTGGTGCTGGTCATTCAGGCCTGTGGTACCTTGCCCTTGGCTATGATCTTGTTGAACAGAGCGGCAAGGATTGTGTCTCTGTGATGTCCCATCAGCTTCCAGACTTAGTTTGGGATAACGTCTGGGCCAGTGGCTTTGCCATTCTCCATTCTCTTTACAGCTGGTGACTGGAGGTACAGGTCCAGAGGTGGGATCAGAGCTGGGTCAGAATAGGTGGGTGCGGGAACTCTTCATTTGAGATGGCGGTGAAGTATTCACTCCAATGGGTGAGGTCCCGCAGGACTTAACCATCTGCGTTCTTGATGTGCATCACTTGGCTGATGGCTTGGGTCGATCGGTGATGCGAATTAGCAATGTGATAGAGCGTGGAGATTTTAGGTGTGTTTTGTTGCTGGCTCTTACGTGCCTCCTTTTTTTCCACATCAATGGGCTTTTCCTGGATGTGACGATCTGGGCCCCACTATCAGCGAGGATGATATGATCACATTCAGAGGAGATGAGTGGGATGCTATATTTATATATACTTTTTAAGGTGCAATCTACAATCACATTTTTATCAAATCACACAATGATGACCAAGACACTACAGCTTTATTTTCTGTTATGGCATAATTTCCTGTACTGCTGCTTTTGATGTTATTTGAATTGACTTTATCGCTAAGCTTTCATTAGTGAGAAGCATATATGGTGTGTTGTTGAAGCCATGCCACAAGACGGCCATATCGCATGTTGTAAGCTGGAAACGAGAACATTATTACAGTCTTTGCAATTGGTGGTATCCAAGAAGTGTGCCATGACCGAACATGACTGTTAGACCTCATGGTGGTTGCTTGAGCCACAAACTTGTTCACAACAGTGTGCAAAAATCCAGTTTAACCAACCAGAGCTTATCTGCAGTGTACGTCCCTTAAAGTTGACCACATTTTTATCCACATTAACGTGTAAGGTAATTTTCTCATTAAGCCTTTATTCCAAAAAAATTTAAATGCTCAATAAAGGTTTAAATGTTCCATAGAGTGTAGCTTACATCTTTTCAGAATTTTCCTTCTCATGTGCTATGATGAAACTGAAACATTTTAAACTGTACTAAATTTGAGAATGTTCTCAAGTGTCCTTGAGCTCTGGAAAGGTGCTATATAAATGTAACATTATTATTATTATTATTATTATTATTATTATAATTATTAGACACTTGCTCATGCCATTTATTCTACTGCATTTCGCTAAATCTGCAAATAAATAGCAATTTCTTCCACATTATGTTAAAATGTATGCACACAGGGCCTGGGTAGCTCAGTGAGCAATGATTGTGACTACCACCAGAGACTGTTTAGCAGGGACTGGCACTTCTATTAAAATTAATAGGAGAGATTGGAGCGTCTATGGATTTAGAAAGAAAGCCCCGCCTTACAGGTAAAAGAGCCAATCACCTTTTAGAAACTGACATAGTCTGTCAATCAACTCAAGAACGTGCATGCACATTAGCTATACAAGCTGGGAAAAATTAGTTTTTTAGTGTAATATGAGGTAAAGAAGCACAATTTATGATTCTGGTATTTTTATCACGTGGCTTGTTAAGCACGTTTCAGCGGATACCTAGCGTGTGTGGAGGCTTCATGCTATTCTCCGCAGCATCCACGCACAACTAACCACGCACCCCACCGAGAGTGAAAACCACGTTATTGTGACCAAGAGGAGGTTCACCCAACATGACTTTACCCATCCTAGCAACCGGGTCAATTGATTGCTTAGGAAGCCTGACTGGAGTCACTTAGCACACCCTGGATTTGAACTTGTGACTTCAGGTGTGGTAGTCAGCATCTTTGCTTGCTGAGCTACCCAGGCCCCTGAAATATGTTCTTTGATCGTAATCTTGACCAAACGTTTTGAGATTTCAATGTTCCCTCATTCAAGTAGATAGGAACGACACTGTTATGACTGCAAATAGCATCCCGAGAGCATTCCAAAGATGGCCAAAAGTAGACTGACTTGCTAGAAAGACTTTGCTACCAACCTGGAGTTGCGAGTTTGAATCCAGGGTGTACTGAGTGTCTCCAGCCAGGCTTCCAAAGCAACCAATTGGCCTGGTTGCTGGGGTGGGTAGAGTCACATGGGATGCCTTCCTCATGATCACATATGGTAACTCTTGCTCTCGGTATGGTATGTGGTGAGTTGTGCGTGGATTCTGCTATAACTTCTTTGGTCACACAAAACTCAAAACCAGCTATATGATAATAAATGGGGGATCTAATCCATTTTAAGTTGTCCAATTAAACAGGTAAGAAACGTGAATGCCAAATGAATGAAAAACTAGATCTTTATGTTGAGTTCAAATATGAAAATATACAGCAATCAACAGTATAAACAATAAATTTCAATACAAAAAAAAAAAAAAAACTAGTCTTTGAAATTAAACTAGTCAAAAAGCAATGCAATAAATGAGTGTATAAGGACCAGTCAGTAGAAAACTGTTCAGTTTAAATGAGTAAAATACACTTTAATTATGCCCATCAGAAAATCAGCATATTATAATGATTTCTGAAAGATCATGTGACACTGAAGACTGCAGTAATGATGCTGAAAATTCAGCTTTGATCACAATTGCATTTTGCAATATATTTAAATAGAAAACTTTCCTTTTAAATTGTAAAAAGAGTTCAGAATATCATTACTGTTTCTGTATTTTGGATCAAATAAATCCAGTCTTGGTGAGCAGAAGAGACTTCTTTTAACGGTAGTGTAGGTCTAAAATTAAGTAGTCTTTATTTAAAGAAAATATATTGTCAGATTATTTCTTTTAACTTAAAACTTGATTTTGATCATTAAGTCTCCTCACATTCATTCTCTTTCTGTCACATTGATAGGTTCAGGGGAGTGGTCTTTTTTCTCTCAGGTGTGAATTGCAATCTATATTCATGATCGTTCTCGCATATGACCTTTCAACACTAAAATTGTCTTACAAAAGTTAAATTACTATATTGTTTTGTGTGAATGAGTGATCAGGATGGTTTAAAAACTATAGGCTACAAATCCAGTTCTCAAAAGGCTTGTGGACAAATATTTAGTATGTGTTATATGGCCTAATTTCAGTGACTTAAAATTTTAGATTTTTCAAAATCCACGCATAAACATTATTTTCTCAAAAATACAAACATGTACACACATGTTGCTCGCATATTATTGTAGCCCTGTTTGTGCCGAATACAGTGTTATCAGACTTTAGTCATTAATATGTTTTTAAGCAACTGAAAAAAGCACAAATGTCAAGGCATGTCAAAACTTCTCCAGGGCCCAAAATGCCCTCAGACCCCAGAGGGTTAAACAGTTCTACCAGAAAGACTCGGGAGAATAAAGCTAGTGCAATTATCCATTTATTGACAGCTCAACAAGCAATATAATGATAAGTTCTTTGGCGTAGGCCCCATCCGAAGCTCACAGTCCGGGGGTCCGGACTCTGCTTTTCCTGCCTTGTGGTGGAGGCGGGGGCGCAGCCGACCCCAGTGAGGTATGGGAAGGGGCCATCCTGGTGGTGGTGGGGAGGATGGAAGGGAAGAAATCGTCTTGGTGGTGGGGAGGGTGGAGGTGAATGGAAGCGTCAGCGTCTGCGAACTCAGACAAGTGTAAGTAACCATCTTTTATACTGCAAGAGTTAGAACGTGATTGGATAAAAGAGAAGGAATGAGTGACGTAACAATTGAGTCTTCCTGGCAGAACTTATGCTAGAGCTACCATTTCTACCAGAAAGACTCGGGAGAATAAAGCTAGTGCAATTATCCATTTATTGACAGCTCAACAAGCAATATAATGATAAGTTCTTTGGCGTAGGCCCCGTCCGAAGCTCACAGTCCGGGGGTCCGGACTCTGCTTTTCCTGCCTTGTGGTGGAGGCGGGGGCGCAGCCGACCCCCAAAGAAGGTGGAAAAATAATTCCACCGGGACGTAAACCTACCCCAAAGAACGGTGAAGAGAAGTATATCCACCGGTTGAATATCTTGGAGAGCCTAAACATGGAGAGAGAAGAGGATTAATAATGAGCATGACATAACGCCTTTAAGACAAAATCTAATTAGAAAGAGATGACTTAATTATAAGAAGGCAAGAATAAAACATAAAGCATTAAAAATACTGCTGCTGTATATACGTTAGCATATATCTGTTGCTGACGCTTTCATACAAGCGACTTGATAAGTTTTGGGACGTACAGCAACTGATCAATCAGTTAATCACTGAGGATGAGTTGAAGGGAAAGTGAGCATAGGAGGGATAGAGATAAAACTGTGAATTGGCAAATTAGTATATGAAGAGTCAATGAAAACGAGCCGTTAAAGGCACATGAAGACAAGGCCACACAGAGACAGGCCACGAAAGGCCACACAAAACTGGGCCACATGGCCGCGCAGAATGAGGCCACCTTGGGCCACACAGAACAGGGCACCTTGAGCCCACGGAACAGGGCCACCTTGGGCCACACAGAACAGGGCCACCTTAGGCCACATAGATCCGGCCCTAATGACCACAAAGCGGGGCCACACTGGCCACATGGCCTTGCTAGACCACAGAGACAAGGCCGCACGGCCACACGGCCTTAATAGACCACAGAGACGAGGCTGGCAAACGGCCACAACAGCGCCTAGTGCCGCACATAAAACAAAGTAGACTGGACGAGGCCGCGAGGCCACATAAAACCAACCACGAGGGCCACATGGCCATCTTTTAGTGAGGCTACAGTGCTTCGAGGCCACTTGGCCACGCAGACGACGGCCGCTAGGCCACATAGAACCGATGCCACTAGGGCCACGAGACCACTTGGCCATTTTTTTACATATAGGACAAGGCAACATTGTGCCACGAGGCCTGTAGACCCACACAGAGACAAGGCCCGCTGAGCCACAAGGCTGCTAAAGCCACGCAAAGACAGAATCACTCAAGGACACGGCCTTAGGCCACAAATAACCAATGCCATAACTGGCCACAAGACCACGGGACAAGGCCACATTAGGCTACACGGTCACAGTAGACCACACTGAACATAGAATGGGGCCGCGAGGGCCGCAAAGTCGGGCGCCCACACTGAGACGAGGTTGGACAGAGACAACGGCCACGAGGCCACAACGAACTGAGGCCGTAAGGGCCACAAGACCACGAAGGCCACACGAAGGACAGGCAACATTATGCCACAAGGCCTTAAGACCTACATGAAGACAAGGCCCGCTGGGCCACAAGGCTGCTAATGCCACACAGATACGAGGCCAACGAGACACGGCTGCTAAGCCACATGAAACCGAGCCGTAACGGCCACAAGACCATGGGACAAGCCACGTTGGGCTACACGGTCACGGTGGACCACACTGAACATAAATTTTTTTTATTTATTTATTTATTTTTTTTTTTATAATATATATCACCACCACCAGTAATTGCATAGGTATTTACCTGGATCGTTAAAGGAGAGCTTGCTGAGCTTTGAGGATAGTTTTTGAGTCAGGTCTTATGTAGGACTCAAATGCAGAGGAAGACCATCTACCCAGGATTTTGATAGCTGACGTAGAGATGCCACGTTCAGCAGCTGAAGTGGCTGCCCCGATCCTGAAGGAATGACCGGTATACTGGGAGGAAGGTAGACTGCAGCTTTTGAGGACAGAAACTAGATGAGTCCAGAACCAGGCTTTAGAGAGGGGTGCTCCGTTAGGTAGTAAGAATAAGGGGGAAATATGAGGAGATTTGAGACGAATTTTAAGAAATTTAACCATAGATAGGAATGGACAAAAATTGTTATTAATTTTTGAGATTGTTAGTGTGATGCCGGACCCTTTGGAATCATTCTTAGAGTGCTTAAGGAAGAGGGTAAAGAAATTGGGTGAAAAGTGTAAATCGGAGAAAGACAGATCGCGAGCGGGATCGAAATGATTGGTAGCGGATGCAAATTCCCCTGGGCGCATAAAGCCGTAGAAGGCAGTGAGAAACACAGCTTCTAGCAAAATATTGATGTACGTAGAAAAAAGGCCTTGGCGAATAGAGGAGATTAGTCTTTGCAATAGAGGCAAAGTAAATGGTAACCGTTTATCTGGAGAATTAATAGAGGATTTGCTTATGCCTTTGAGCAATAAACGGATAGGGGGAGCGGTGAATAAACTTGGAAAATCGGGGTTGAAGTATTTGGCGTAGAATTGAATGCCTGCTAGAAGTCTACGGATGGAGGAAGGTTTTAAATTGCGTTTCTCGAAATTGAAAACGAGAAAGGAGCAAACAGTCGAAATCAAAATGGGAAAAACGGAAATCTGAAAGGAAGAACAGAACATTAAAAAAAAAACCAAGCGGAGTGTAAACTCTGTAAGTTGAAGGAGCTACTCCTTTAGCCATGTAATGTCTGGCTGAATTAAGCAGATCGTCTAATTTAGCATTGTGGCTGATAGGGGAGGGCACGGAGTTGGATCCGTAAGGGCTGAAGGGCAAAGCCGTCTGAAAGTCTGGAAACGAAAACGAGAGAGCGCGTCAGCGATAACATTGGAGTGACCTGGTATGTGAGCAGCTTTAATGATAAAATTAAAGATGACTGATTGCCAGATTAAACGTCTCACGAAAGGCATCATCGACTGGCAGGAAGACTGACCTTTATTAATAATGGCGACAGTGGCTTCGTTATCGCAAAACATCATAATGCGCTTCCTTGACCATGCTGGACCCCAGATGAGGCTGGCTACAACTAATGGGTAAATTTCGTAGAGTGCGGAAGAAACGGAACCAGAAGTAGACGCAGGAAAACCAGTTGGCCATTTTTCTGCGAACCATTGCCCTTGGAAGAACCCCCCGAAGCCAATAGAGGGGGCGGCATCGGTAAATAATTGAAGTTCTTCTGATGATTCGAAGGCGTCATTATAGAAAAAAGAAATACCGTTCCAATCCTTTAACAGCTGAGTCCAAAATTTGATATCGGATAGGCAGCCTTCGTCTAATTGGACCAAGTCACTTAAACCTTGTACGGAATGGGCCAAAGTTAACAGCCGAGAAATGAAAGCCCTACCTTGAGGAATTATGCTCATGGCGAAATTGAGGTGACCGAGCAACGAAAGCACGTCACGTTTCGAAACAATGCCGAGACAGGAAAAAATTTCCAAGAAGGATCTAATCCTTAAAAGCTTTTCATGAGGGAGGGAAGCTTGCATGTTAACAGTGTCTAGGAAAATACCTAGAAATTCGAGCGAGGTAGAGGGGCCCGTTGTTTTTTCCGCCGAGAGGGGAATGCCGACGTCGCTAGATACCTGTTTAAATATGTCGAGGATAGGCGATTGGGAAGACAGAAAATCGATCAGCAAAAAATCGTCGAGAAGATGCAGAACGAGGGGAAGCTTGCAGACATTCAACAGGATCCAGCACAGTGCTTCGGAGAGACTGTTGAAGATGTGAGGGCTACTTCGACACCCGAATGTGAGCCTAACGGCGAAATAGAATTTAGATTTCCACTTGACTCCGAAAAGTGGCCAGTCGGAGGGGTGGATTGGCATAATTTTGAAGGCGTCTGTAATGTCAGCTTTGGCTAACCAAGCACCTTGGCCAGCTAACTTGATTAACTGAATGGCATTATCGACAGAAGCATAATATAGAGAGAAGGGGGCGAGGGGAATGCATTCATTAACGCTTGCTGTGATAGAAGAATGGGGGGAAGACATGTCAAAAATAAGACGTTTTTTACCGGAATATTTGCGTGTAGCGACGCCGATGGAATTAATCCGAAAAGGGGAGAAAGGAGGAGAAGCAAAAGGGCCAATAACATAACCTTTATTAACTTTGTTCTCTAGTAGTGCTGAATCCAAGCCGGGATCATTCCTGGCTGATTGCAGGTTTTTTGCGACGAAAGAATCGGTGATGTGAGAAAGGACACCCACCCGAAACCCTTGGGACAAGCCGGTGATTAAATAGTCAACAAAAGTTGTATCAGGGTGAGAAGAGAGGTAACTAGAAAGATTTAGAATATTAATAGGAGTGGATGGGTGGCTGTTCCGAATTTTTTCCGAAATGGGACTTTCCCGCGGGTGGCAGGTTTGTACCGGCGTGGACAGACAGATTTCGGGTGTGGATCCTTGCATGCACTACAAACATGAGCAAATTTGCAATTAGAATAGGAGCAGACAGATTCATTGAAGAAAAGACATATAGGGACGCCGTTAAATTCTGCCATCCGGTGACCTCTGCTGGATGAAGAGAGTCTTACGTTTTCAGCACCGTGGTCAGCGGCCGGAGCGTTGCATGCGAACGCTTTAGGGCAGAATGGAGCCGAGTGGCCGTGAGTGCTGCAAATAGTACAGGCTAGAGTTTTTTGACCTCCGAAATGGCGAACAAGCAGTTCGATGTCTGTAACTGACCAGTCTAATCTTGAATTGAAAATAGTGATGAAGGAGGCGGATTTAGCGGAAAATGCCTTATGGTATTTGTAGAAAAGCGTGCCCCCGTATCTTTGGCTAAAGTCTGCGATCATGGCTAGATAAAGATCTAACTCTTCCCTTCTCTCTGGGTAGCTTTGACACAGAATGTCTCTGAAGATGCTAAAAGCGATCACAAATTCGCCAAACGAGAGATTACGTTGGAGGCGAGGATCAGAAGTTTTAAGCAGGACTGCCACGTCACCACAGTCAACCATTTTCCTGTCAGCCGCAGGTGACGGAAGCAATAATGAGGCAAGGTTAATGTCCTTACCTTGAATAATATTAGCTCTTAGGTGTGGGGACACTGTTGCGGCAGCTGGTGAGACGTAACGCCTGCCGAAAGCTGGAGCTGGAGTAGCTGAGGATAATGTAAAATTAGGGAGAACCGGTGGCGCGGAGACTTGAGATGGCGTCTGGATCGTAGGAAGGGAAGCAGGCAGAGTGGAAGATGTAGAAGGCACGTCCGAAGGGCCGCCCAGTCCAGAAGAGAAAGGGGGATGAAACTGAGGAATCTCTGCCGAGTTCGAGGCCGGATCTGAACCGAAGCCAGGGCCGATGAATGAGTGTTCAAAGGCCGACATTTTGGATTCCAAGCTTTTAACTGTTTGAGAGAGGCTTTGAACAGCGGAGAAAATCTGGTCATTAAAGACTGTAGGTTCAGTAGACGGCGGAGGAGATGGCATCCGAGCGGGCAGCGATGATCTTTTTGATGGGCGAGGAGAAGATGATTTTGCCGATCTTTTCTTGCCTGTTGATTTAGGCTGGACTGTCGAGGTTGAAGCTTTTGGAGACAGCTGAGGGGAAGCAGGCGGATTACCCAGGGTGGTTTGGGCCAGAAGGAGCAGATTTTCTCTGGAGAGGCCTTGGCTGACCGGTATACCGGCGTCCTCGAGAGCGATGACCGTGTCTTCAGATGACCACTGCGCCCAAGGAGAGGTACGACGCTGGATACGTGAGCTGCGACGAGCAGGAAGAGGAGACGGCGGGACGAAATCGTCGTCAGAATCAGAATAGACGCAAATAAGTTGCGTATTCTTAGACATTTTGGTCGGCGACTGACACGAGCACTGAATGGAAGCGTCAGCGTCTGCGAACTCAGACAAGTGTAAGTAACCATCTTTTATACTGCAAGAGTTAGAACGTGATTGGATAAAAGAGAAGGAATGAGTGACGTAACAATTGAGTCTTCCTGGCAGAACTTATGCTAGAGCTACCATTTCTGTGTAAGCAATTGATGGTGAACGAAGAAGGTTTGAATGATTGAATGCAAAAGTCTAATCTGATGTAGGTTGAAGTGTTGTAATGCAGCAGTGTCCCAAATAGCAGAAATCCACAAACACAAGTTAATACGCTCAATCCAGATGTCTTCCAGACTCAAGACCAAAGTTCAAAGCATTATGGGAATCCAGATTTGAGAATAGTAGCAGATGGTACCATGAATGTAGTTTGAATGCAGTTTGAAACCGTAGTTTCAAACTCCTTGACAAGTCTTTTCATATCATGAAAAACCCTCCAAAGAAAAAAGCTTCTACAAAAACATACAAATAAACCATACTAAATAAACAATCCAAACACAATTCAACATGTGAAATGCAAACAAACATTTCAAACAATAAACTCAGCAAACTTTAAGTTTTGGACAAGTATCAACAAGGTCAGGGTTATCAAGAAAGGAAATTGCATAGTTTACAGGATTCAAGCCATGAAACCATCATCAGCTTTGGACATAGGGCGAGTACAAACCCAGACAATGTCTCCATCTTTAAAGATCATCTGTTTTCTTCTCAGGTTATAGTAGCAATTATGCTTGGCTTGAGCTTGTTCCACATTCTCTCTTAGAAGTTGTATTATGCTCTCTTTTCTCTCTACAGTGTCATATGTGGGAGGTCCTTTTAGTTTTTGACCCAAAGAGATTTCGGCTGGGCTAAATCCTGTGCTCTCTTGCCAGGCTGTTTTATTGACAAATCTGAGTTCTGATAACAGTTTATCCCAGCAACGATGATTGTCTTTCTCATATTATGCGATCATGGTCTTATGTGTCCTGTTGATGCATTCTGTAAGGTTGGTCTGTTGGTGGTAAGCAGTGGTTAATTTATGTATGAATCCCCACTGTTTGCAGAGGAGATTTATGAGATTTGAAGTGAATTGTGCTTCTCGGTGCTATGGTTGAAACAGTTCAACCAACTTATAGTAGAATAGTTTACAATGACTAAAAGATGTTTTGATAGATATTTTGTTTTGAACTTTTTGGAAATGTCCCATTAGATCCACACCAAGCATATACCCAGGTTCTATGATGGGAGTTGACTGCAAGTATCCTGACAACTTTGAGAACGATGGTTTGTACTTTTGGCATATTTGACATTCCTTGCAGTATCTCCATACGTCAGATCTCAAACTTGGCCAGTAAGCAACTTCCATCAGCCTCAGTAGAGTTTTTAGTCAACCTAGGTGTACACTTAATGGGTTGTCATGGGCGTATCTTAAGATCTCACCTTGCAGATGGTAGGTATTACTAGTTGTACCTTTGGTCCTTTTTGACCATCAGGTACACTGCGAAACAGAAAACCATTTCAAAGAACATAATGAACACTAGAAGGATCTGGATTTGTTTGAGAAGCATTCTTTTTGCATAACTCTTTTATATCTGGATCATTTTGTTGTGGTGTGGCAATGTCTGACCCGTCAACAGGTAAGTTGGATGATGCTACAGACGTACTGGTAGCTTTGTCCATGGCGTGTCTGGCACTACGTTACACTGACTTTTCCTGTACTTAACACTGAATTTGAATCTTTGAAGATGAATAGTCATGTGGGTAAGCCTTGATGAACGTTTGGGATACTGGAAAACCCAGGTAAGTGCAGCATGGTCAGTAATTACCTCAAAATGTCTGCCTTCTAATTAAGGTCTCCATTTTTCAGTGGCCCACACAACAGCAAGACATTCTTTTTCTGACACTGAAAATGATTGCTCTGCTCCTCGAAGAAGTCTGGATGTGTGAGCAATCACACATTCTTCTCCATCTGTCTCTTGCCTTATGACAGCCCCAAGGCCAATGTCACTTGCATCAGTTTGTACCTTGAAAGACTTGATAAAATCAGGAAGAATTAAAACAGGAGCTTCGGTTATATCTTGTTGGATCCTTTCAAATGACTCTCGACATTATTCAGTCCATGTCCAAGTTGCTTGTTTCTGTTTTAGAGCATGAAGAGGTGCAGATTTATCTGAGAAATTGGAAATCATAGATTTGATACCATCCTGCTAATCCTAAGAATCATTGTACACCCTTGAGTGATTGAGGTACTGGAAAATCACAGACTGCTGCAACCTTGGAAGTATGTGTCTTGACTCCTTCGCTGAATACAACAAGAAAGTTGGTCCTAAGAAAGTGAGTGATCTTTGTTACACTTCTTGAGATTCAAAGTAAGACTGGCTTGATGAAGACAGCTGAAAATTGATTCAGATGTTACAAGTGTTCTTTTTTCATCTCTTGAGTACACCACAATGTCGTCTATGTAAATGAAACATTTCCCATTGACACTTTGAACACATATGCTTGAGGCCGAAGGGAAGATGTAGAAATTAGAATTGTCCAGCAGAAATTACAAAAGCAGTCTTTTGTATGCTATCAGGCTCAATTTCAACCTGCCAGTATTCACTTTTTGGATCTAGAATCCTGAATATCGAAGCTCCATGCAAACACTAGTATATCTTGGATCTGGGGCATAGCCATCCAAGTGGGTTTTAGCATTTAACCATGATAGTCAACACACAGTCTTGATTCTCCATCTTTTTAGGCACAACGACAACTGGTGAAGCCCATGGGGAAACTGAAGGATGAATAATGTTCTTGATTAACAACTCTTGAATTTCAGTCAATAAACTGCTGTTTGTGTACTGACACACTGTATGTTCTTTTTCTTACAGATACTAATGCGGTATCTTACCATTTTTGAAAGCCCAATCTCATGGGTGCAGACAGTCGGCCAAACTCTCATCAGATTTTTCTAGTTGGATTTTGAACTGATCAGTGGTGTCTGTATTCAGAGTTAGTTGGTGGATAGATTGTAAGGTTTCGTCTGGTATTTCTGGTGCAGGTAAGAAAAAGAAAAAGAAGAAAAAGGGCTGAGTTTGTGTCTTTCATCAATTTCAGGCGGTGATGGCACTGGAAAAGGAATGGTATCAATGGCATCAACAGCTCCTTCATTTTCCTTTGCACAGTTGATATACAGGTCATACAAATGGGTTCTCTCCTGGTGACAAATGGTTCAGTGGTGAAGTCAAGAAGTCCTAATATGTTGGCTTGCCATATCGCAAACTGCTCAAACAATAAACAATAAATGCAAGGGGTCCCTGTTTGGGCACCAATCTACAATTGTGTCGGGTCTCACTAAACTCAAAACCAGCTATATGATAATAAAGGGGGGATCTAATGCATTTTAATTTCTCTCTCTCTCTCTCTCTCTCTCTCTATATATATATATATACAGTGAGGAAAATAAGTATTTGAACACCCTGCTATTTTGCAAGTTCTCCCACTTAGAAATCATGGAGGGGTCTGAAATTGTCATCGTAGGTGCATGTCCACTGTGAGAGACATAATCTAAAAAAAAAAAATCCAGAAATCACAATGTATGATTTTTTAACTATTTATTTGTATGATACAGCTGCAAATAAGTATTTGAACACCTGAGAAAATCAATGTTAATATTTGGTACAGTAGCCTTTGTTTGCAATTACAGAGGTCAAACGTTTCCTGTAGTTTTTCACCAGGTTTGCACACACTGCAGGAGGGATTTTGGCCCACTCCTCCACACAGATCTTCTCTAGATCAGTCAGGTTTCTGGGCTGTCGCTGAGAAACACGGAGTTTGAGCTCCCTCCAAAGATTCTCTATTGGGTTTAGGTCTGGAGACTGGCTAGGCCACGCCAGAACCTTGATATGCTTCTTAAAGAGCCACTCCTTGGTTATCCTGGCTGTGTGCTTTGGGTCATTGTCATGTTGGAAGACCCAGCCTCGACCCATCTTCAATGCTCTAACTGAGGGAAGGAGGTTGTTCCCCAAAATCTCGCAATACATGGCCCCGGTCATCCTCTCCTTAATACAGTGCAGTCGCCCTGTCCCATGTGCAGAAAAACACCCCCAAAGCATGATGCTACCACCCCCATGCTTCACAGTAGGGATGGTGTTCTTGGGATGGTACTCATCATTCTTCTTCCTCCAAACACGGTTAGTGGAATTATGACCAAAAAGTTCTATTTTGGTCTCATCTGACCACATGACTTTCTCCTATGACTCCTCTGGATCATCCAAATGGTCATTGGCAAACTTAAGACGGGCCTTGACATGTGCTGGTTTAAGCAGGGGAACCTTCCGTGCCATGCATGATTTCAAACCATGACGTCTTAGTGTATTACCAACAGTAACCTTGGAAACGGTGGTCCCAGCTCTTTTCAGGTCATTGACCAGCTCCTCCCGTGTAGTTCTGGTTTGATTTCTCACCTTTCTTAGGATCATTGAGACCCCACGAGGTGAGATCGTGCATGGAGCCCCAGTCCGAGGGAGATTGACAGTCATGTTTAGCTTCTTCCATTTTCTAATGATTGCTCCAACAGTGGACCTTTTTTCACCAAGCTGCTTGGCAATTTCCCCGTAGCCCTTTCCAGCCTTGTGGAGGTGTACAATTTTGTCTCTAGTGTCTTTGGACAGCTCTTTGGTCTTGGCCATGTTAGTAGTTGGATTCTTACTGATTGTATGGGGTGGACAGGTGTCTTTATGCAGCTAACGACCTCAAACAGGTGCATTTAATTTAGGATAATAAATGGAGTGGAGGTGGACATTCTAAAGGCAGACTAACAGGTCTTTGAGGGTCAGAATTCTAGCTGATAGACAGGTGTTCAAATACTTATTTGCAGCTGTATCATACAAATAAATAGTTAAAAAATCATACATTGTGATTTCTGGATTTTTTTTTTTAGATTATGTCTCTCACAGTGGACATGCACCTACGATGACAATTTCAGACCCCTCCATGATTTCCAAGTGGGAGAACTTGCAAAATAGCAGGGTGTTCAAATACTTATTTTCCTCACTGTATATATATATATATATATATATATATATATATATATATATATATATATATATATATATACTTACAGGACTTGTTTTTAGGCTACATTGATTTGTTCTCCTTTTAATGTTTGTGTAATATTTGCTGCAAAATTTGTGCTCATCATTTCACAATTGCTAAAATGACATTGTTGTATATGCACAGATATAAATGAAAATTCTGCTTCATCAGATATTAATGTTATAAATACCAGGAGAAACCACAGTTAACAAAATATTCCACAATTAATGTAGCTTGCATAGTTTTATCTGGTAAGAAAAATAATACAATTATAATTGAATTACATAAAAATAGCGGGCAGTGGGCAGGTCAAACGGACCTGTACGGGAGAGTAAGACGACCCCGCCCTACCACAAGTCATAGGGGCTCACCTTAGGCAAGTGACAGTACCCCTTCTGCCTCCCAACTATGGGTTAAATAGTAGATGTCAGTTCGGCAGCAGGAGCTGGCAGCTGTTGTAGAGCATTGGATCACTGTATGATTATTGTATCTGGTTGGTCTACCACAGCTTTCTCGGTGGGCGGATGATCCTTCGCGGGACAACGGTCAGCGAGTATAAGGCCAAGTTAGCAGGCTACTGCGGGGCGATCCTGCGTTGCTCTTGACTGTCGTGCTTGCACTCCGTCAGATTCAGTGGCGTAGGACCCAGAGGGAGGCGTTTGTCCTGGGCAAACATCCGTCTTCTGTTTTCTGCCCTGGCACTCGGTGCTATAGCATGCATGGAAAGTCATACATATATTCAACGACTGGCAAATCGGGAGCCCTTGTACTCAAGGGCTGTCGTTGCTCGGCAGGACACGCGTGCAAGGCAGGCGCGGTCAGGTCGACATTCTGCAACTGCCTCCTCCTCTTCTCTGAATTTGGCGTGCTGGAACATCAGAGGTCTTGGTGTGCACTCTGACCTCAACAGTGCTCCTCGGAAATCAGCCATTATTGATTGCGAAATATTTCGCCTCAGAGTGGATATTGCTGCTATAAGTGAGACTTGGCTGTTGGGTAGTGGCTCTGTGCGCGAGAGAAACTACACCTTTTTTTGGTGTGGTTATCCAGACGATCATCGTCCGATGCATGGAGTCGGCTTTGCTGTGCGGAACACCTTGCTGCCCACCGTCTCTCAACCAACTGCTTGCTCTCCACGCCTAATGTCCATGCGGATGTCACACTCAGCTGGCTTTCTCACTCTCCTCTCTGCCTATGCACCCACTCTTGGCACGACCTCTGAGGACAAGGAAGCTTTTTATGCCCACGTTAGTGAGGTCATTCGTTCTGTTCCGGCCGGGGAGGATTTAGTTCTGCTTGGGGACTTCAATGCCAGAGTTGGAGGGGATGTCACTGCCTGGAGGCCAATCTTGGGTCATTTTGGGATTGGTAGCATCAATGACAACGGCCAACGTCTCCTTGAGTTGTGCGCTGCTTATGGCCTATGCTTACCAGGATCCTTCTCATCTGGGACTATCAGATCCAAGGTTACCTGGATGCATCCCCGGTCCAAACACTGGCACCAACTTGATCACATAGGAATAACAGCCACCTTTCTCTCAAAATAAAGGTGCGCGTATATGAGTCCTGTGTGCTTTCTGTCCTGCTATATGGAAGCGAAACGTGGCCTACATACCTGCGGCAGGAGCACAAGCTTAATGCTTTTCATTTCCGTTGCTTACGACAGATCCTCGGCGTGTCATGGCAGGATCGGGTCCCGAACACCACCGTGCTGATGCTCACTAACAGCAGTGACATGTACACCATGCTCCGGAGGAGGCGACTCAGATGGATCGGCCATGTACGTCGTATGCCTGATGAACGTCTCCCAAAGTCCATCTTCCATGGGGAGTTAGCTGTGGGACACCGCCTTCGTGGCCGACCAAAGCTCTGCTTTAAGGATGTCATCAAGCGGGACATGAATGTTTTCAACATCAACCCTAACAAATGGCATCACCTTGCGGAAGATCGGGCAGCTTGGCGGTCTGCATTGACAGAAGGCACGACTCTGTCCTGTCATGCTTACACCAGTTTCTGCACAGAAAGACGGCATGCTAGACACCGTTCAGATCGGCGCTTGCGCTGTAAAAGGCCTTGATTGATTGACATAAAAATAGCATAATAATTAAAATAATAATAATTATCAATAGGTTATTTTTTCTGAATAGACTTATACAAGACATATTTTATTTATAGAAACTATGAATAATAGATTTGTACATCAGTTCTATGCAGGGCAGGGCAGGACTGGGACAAAACAAAACGGCCCTGGAACTATTCAGCCCAACCAGCCCACATATTCCCCCAAAAATGGGGTCAATAATAATATCAATATATATGCCCTTATTGTATATAGTGATATTATTATTTAATGTTATAAT